>CM062817.1:164644190-165009453 GCA_031772625.1 Pinus tabuliformis | reverse complement strand
TTGCCTCTTAGGTAATGTATGAAGCTGAGGGCTTTCCATATGTCTAATTCCTTCGTGGCATGAAACAAATTGGCTAAAGCAAAAGAACCACATTTGATAGGGAAACTAGGCCATAATGACTTTTTGTTGTCTTTTAGAACTTTAGTCAGGCCCTTTCCCATAGTTTGGTAGGCACTCTCTCTTGTTGATAACTTATTAGAAACATATAGAGGAAGGACATGTGGATTAGATGTACTACCAAAAACCCTAATATAAGTGAACCATTATTCAATAAAATACTTGACAACAGTAAGCAAGTCTGCAACAACTTCTTGGGAAAACCTAGGGGCTTTTTTATTAAAATTATTTGATGTAGGAGCAACAGAGCAACATGGAATATCTTATAGAAGTGAGTTATGTAATGTGACTCCCATATTTTTTTATGACTGAGATGGATGGGTTGAGGATCTTGTAAGGTCCATTTCCAACCCATGGTTGGAAATGTTGTGTAAAAACAGATAACATCCATAATGTAGGCACTAAAATAGAAGGGAGGGAGGTTATCTGAGAAGGAGGCTTTCTTCTATTGATATTCGGTAATGGTGGTGGCTAGGTTGTTAGATAGGATGGAATTCCAATTCATGATATGGGAATTAACACAAGCATCAATAAGAGGAATCCATTCAATTGAAAACTTAGTATTGTTGGGTAGCCCATAAAATCTACATAACATGGATGTTGCATAGTTGTAGGGGTTTGCCAAAGAGGCTATAACATACATACCAAATTTTTCATACTTGAATTTGTTGTCCAATACCCTCCAACCCTAAATTAGATTGAAGGGGTCTGGATTCTTCTTTGCGAAGTTAGCCACAAATGTACCATCGTAGATATCCTGGGATTAGGTATGTGGTACATCTTCTTCAAATCCTCTGCTCTGAATGACCCAATGAGCTCCATCTTTGAATTCTTGAACTGCTTATCTTCAATTATAAGGTTTTCAATCACCCACCTAACCATATCTATATAGGGGAGGATTTTATCCCTTTCTCCTATCCTATGAAGGAATGAACATGAAGCATATGTACAATGGAGTTCTAAAGGCCTCTTGGAATCAGTTGTTGCTCTCATAACAATGATTTTAGGACGTTTGTCCTCCAGCCTATTGTAAAGTAATTCCCAAGTTGTTGCACCTTTGACAGTGTCATAACCTATATCAGCAAAGAAAAGAGCCATCCGTGTAAACTCAATTTCAACAATGGTCTGCTCGCTTTATTTCTACATCACATTTCTAAGGGACATGTATTTTATTGCTTTCCTAAGATACACAAGATATATCAGCGTAGACAATATCTAGTAATTAATATTGAAAATTTCTGTGAAATGACTTTGGATCGTGAGAAGTGTTTTAATGAGATACCCAATTATAACTACCCATAACTAGGAAAATGATTATCCTTCCTAGGGGCGCCAAATATTTAATAACCTATCAACTTGTTTGTTTTCACATTTAAAATGTAATTATTCCACACGCTTTATTTGACTTAACCATGCATTGCGGTCTTAAAAAGGATACAGTATAAAATTTCCAGATATCTTAAGCGAAATGCGATTACAAGATCACAATATCGCATTTCACAAATCGTTTGTGGTTGTTCTAATGGCATGGTCCAGTATTTTTCAAACTATGTGAAGTACGAAATGCAATTACAAAATGACTTGGTGATGTTATCGCAGTGGGAAACCTAATCAAATATCGTACTTTTGAAATGGTTTTTAACATGGTCATGCAGAAAAGTGTGATTTGCAATTTGCGATATGGATTTCATCCTGAGTTATTTTTGCAAGGTTTTGCTAGGAATTTTCCTAGAGTTATGGTTTTATTATCCTAAGCCTAAAAATTTAAAAGGGTCCCCATTTACACTTCTAATCCTAGCTATTATTTTTTTTATAAATGGGGGGGGGGTTGTTTCATAGTACAACAAGTCGATAGGAAGTGACCCGTCGAAGGAGGGAAATGATGAATCCCCCAACATCCACACAAAAAAGGAATAAAGTGGAATGATATTCAGGACTGTAGCAATGACTCAAAAAATTTATAGGTAAATAACTGCATATTGGACTTCTCTTGAACATATTGGCGACATGACTTCGAAGTGTGGCAGCATATGACTCAACATGGGACTAAAGGTCATGATGATAGAGTGGAATAGTCAAATGAGAGGTAGGATGGATCACCCAAACCTGGGAGGACAAGTAACTGAGTGAGGATATCCCAAACCTGACATGAGAGTAGAAGAGTGTAATGTTGAAGAATGACATGCTGTCTATACAAAGGATGTATCATATTCATTTTTCCCTGCTATTTCTAGTGAGTACCCCAATTATTTTTATCACAAGCTTGAAGGGGATATCATATGCTTGTTATTTAAGTTCATTCCTCGAATGAATCCATCCTAGTAAGTTTGATGAGCCCTAGGAACGAGAATCTCAGTCTTGTTATGGTGACGAGTATTTAGTCACAAAATTTTAAGGAGACGAACATAAGAATAACTCGGTATCCCTTTCATGTTTAGAGAGTTTGAAAAAGAAATGGAAAAGAAAACTCCATCATGTCCCTTTTCATAATTTTTCCCTCAAACCTGGAAAGGTAGAAAACAATATCCGAGGGAACCTCTTGACCATGTCAACCAAGTTGTACCTTTATAGTTAGTCTCAGCCCGAAAAAGGGGTAAACATATACTGAGGTGGCGTTGATTCATTTACTTTAACGAGTTAAAAATGACAAGTACTCGTCAATCTTTTCAATTTTTGAGAGTCAAAAAAGAGCTGAAAGATTACCCTAGGGGTGTTCCTTTTTCGTTTATTTAAGGAGCCTAAAAAATATATATACTAAAACTCCTATGGAGAACAAGAAACCCCAATATGGATGTTCTCGACAATGCTTAGTTTAATAGAAATGTTAAGAGGCATTGTAGCAGTCATGTTTCCCATATTATCCTTTGACAAGACTTCATGCACTCAGCTGGGTGTCTAAAGTGGAGGTGTAGGAGAATGAGAAACAAACTCTTCAAGACATGAAGGAATCCCATCGAGGCTAGGGAGGAAGGAAGAAAAATGATGTATACCATTCCATGGAACTTCGTTCAGAGACATGACCTCCATGATACTTTCATCAGTGGGAAATGTCTAGTTCAAGGGATCAGGAGAATCCCAAGAACCAAGCCAAGGAGATGGCACAGAAGAATCCAAGTTCATATTGAAGACAACATGAATTTTCTGAAGTGGCCATTGAAGCTAACACAATCTCTTGATAATTTATCTCCAATGGACTTAAAGGCATAGCATCACCAAAAGAGTCATTTTTATCTTTGGTAGGGATAATCCAAGGATTCATAGAGTTGGAGATCATATTGACTAAATGAACATTTTGCGGTGGGAGAGTGAAAGTACCCATTAATGCAGAGTCTTTGAAGAGACCTACTCCCACACTTTCGTAAGGAATCTCAGTATTTCCCACATAAGGAACATTACCGCTGGATGGACCAGAAGAAAAGAAAGACAGTTTTTCAACCAAGACTATTTTTCCTTCATGAGGAAAACAAAGCACACAAAACAAAGAAGACACCACACAGAACATGGCGTAAGTCCAAATTGCCTAAGAAGAAGGTTGTAATTGATATTGGAATCTAAAACTTATACTTCTAACTCAACAGTCTTTCCTTCTAATGTAATCCCTAAGTTTGTGAGAATACCATATGGTCGTGAACCTCTACCATCAAAGGATTCCAAGGTGTTCGGTGATTGGTTAAGAGGAGGAGAGCCAATGGATTTCCAACGTGAAACTGACATGATGCAAGTCGATGCACCTTCATCAATAATTGTTCTATGAATTGTCTTTCCTTTGATAAGGATCTGTGTCAGAAACACAATCTGATGAGGGAGACAAGGTACATGATTCTCCATATTGAAAGTAATTAGACTCGGATCAGAAGGATCGATAGCACCTATAGTAGACAAAAATGACTTCCACTGCACTGGACAAGATTGAAGAACCTCCAAGGCAGACATTGTCGAAGGTTCCTAAGATAAATCCTCAATAATATGGTAATGTTGTATAGCTCTAGAATTTGGATTAAAAGATGACTTCCAAGGAACGCCTTTAGGGGGTGGCTGGATGACAGACTCACTATTGGGGCGCTGGATATGGAGCGAACTAGAAGAGGATAGATTAGAAGTAGAAGGAGTATCAACAGTTTCTTTCTCCATGGTCTGGTTAGATGTAGCTTGATAGTCCTTGGTTCGAGTAACAATAAAGATAGGTGATGAAACTTGCATCATGAACTCTTGGGAACTTGAGTAAGCACAATACCGAGGCTAGTATACCAATTGGGTCTACTGTGATGGAAAGGGTTCTTTTAAGACAGCTAGAGTCCCTTTCAGTAAGAATCTAACTTCAGATCATTGGGGACAATCCTTAGTGTAATGATCTTCCTCACAGATGAGGTAAGGATACTTCAAATTTCTTCGAGAAGTGTCATCAGAAGAAGATTTAAGAGGGTCCTATTTTGGAGCATCGGCTTTGGCCTTACGTTTGCCCTTCTTCTTACCTTTATAGGACTTATCTACTATGGTAGACTAGATAGCATGAACCTCAGAGGTTTTACTAGGACTGGATGAATTCTTAGAGGGATTATTGGGACCATTGTTCGAGACCGATTTCGGCTTCGAAGAAGCTTTCATAGGAGTCTGAGACACGGAACCAATCACATCGTCAACAAGTGGTGTATTCAGAGACTTCAATGTTATCAGATCGGATGATGGTCTCAGAGCATTAGGTAACATCTCATACATTGTGCTAGATTGAGAATAGGCTAGGTCTAAATATTGGGCACGAGTAATAGCTTGCTCTTCTGTAACACATCCACCAATGGCTATGTCCTTAGCAATCTGGCTGATGAAGGATTTTTTGAACCATTATGTCAACAACTCATCAGCAATCTCAAACTTGATGAGGCAATGCCGATGTCTCCATTCATGGATATTATCAGAGATGTGGGTCGCAGTGTCTTTCTTAAGTGATGTAAGCAAATGGGTGAGAGTTTCATAGCGAATCAACAGCTGTAAATGAGTGAGGAAAGCCATAGTAAGAGAGTTGAACTCACCGTAGGTAGCTTGAGGCAATTTGATGTACCACTTGGTGGCAGCACCTGTGAGAGTTCTTTGAAAGATTCGAAGATAGATAGAATCATCAACATGCAAATTGGAGGAGCTCCAAAGGTGATATGTCATCACATGGGCTTGTGCATCCTCCTTCAATTTTCCCTTGAGTTTGGGAAAATCGCTTGGAATATTCCTCAAAACTAGAGGCTAGTACAACAAATGAAGAATGGGATCATTCATCAACCTCAAAACATCGAGAAGCTCTAGCGTAGTTAAGAAAGAAAATTGCCTATTAAAAGGCATATAGGTCCTTTGAGGGGACCAAAACTGCGGAGTCCATCCTTGTTGATAAGGATTTTTCTCCCACAGTGGTGGATTTTATCCCCACCAAGGGTTAACTTGCCCATAAGGAGGATTCAGTGCTGGATATATTTGATACTGCCGTGCCATAGGTCGCTGATGAGCATTGTATGCGGAATATGAGTTATAAGGCTTCTGAAGCTATTGACCCTGGATGTAAGGATTTTGTACTTGCTGCTGCAAGGGTTGACCTTAACCTTACAAAGGCTAACCTTGTTGATACACATATAAGGCTTGCTGCTGCTAAGGCTGACCTTATTACTGAAAAGGTTGGCCTTGCGAGGACAAAGTTTGGTAGGACTACTAAACAAACTGTGTTTGTGGCTGCAAAGGTTGTTGCGACTATTGCAAAGGTTTCCCTTGCAATTGTAGTAGTTTTCCTTGCTGCTACAATGATTTCACCTTGTTGCTACAAATATTGTCCTTACTACTGCAAAGGTTGCCCTTGCTTTTGCGAAGGTTTTCCTTGTTACTGCAAGGGTATCTAGACAGTTCCTGAATTGGATCTGGCCATATCCACTAGGCACAGCATATTGGCCAAGCTGAACATAAGGTCTAGCTTGAGAAATGTAAGGTGGATTTTCCATAACTTGTGAACCATATGGGACATAAACCGATTGGAATGGGATCTGAGCCATATATGACTGCTGGTATCGGACGTTACCTGACCCAGATGGATGAGCAGGGTTAGGAATAACACTGTAAAAGGGTTGATTCATTCAAACCATGTGAGTTTGTAATCCACTCACAACGGTTTCGGCAGAAATAATGGGGATATTTAGATCTTGCCCCCTAGGTGGTGGCACAGTCTATCCACTGAATGGAGGGATAGAAGAATTTACTGAGACTTGACCTAAGATTGTCGGTTGAACTAGGAGAATTGGTTGAAGCGACAAAATAGGCTGATACGGAATGGTAGGTTGAACCGGAACTGAAGTGACTAAAATTTACACAAATGTTCAAGAGGTCATGTTCTGAACAAATGGACGTAACATAGGCATAACACCGGAAGACCAGATGGAGTTCCGATACAATGAAGAGGCACTAGGATTGCCTGAAACCAACTGAGCTAGAGAGGTATAACCATATGGCAATATGGGCTCACTAAACCTAGCATAAGAGAGAGACATGACTCTTCCCATAAAAAGGAATCTTTCTGGAGGGAACTCATATCCCTGCTCATCATCTACATGAGGAATGTGGGTAGCGGAAACTTTCAAATGACCCGGAGAGGAGACTGGGATCTCGCCTTCTGACTCTGTAGATGGAAATAACTGGAGATGTATGAGGAGATGACTCCAAAGGAACACCAAGCCAATTGTACAGACTGTATGGATGCTGTGGAGATAACACAATATGGTTGAACAATGGGTTAGGTGGATAAACAACTAGCCTTTGTAGACTTTCTGGAGTCCATGAACTCTCGGGTGTCTGTATAGGATTATCAAAGGAATCTGGATCAGATTCTTGAGATGACCAGGAATTTTATGGAGGCAGACAAGAAGACAAAGGTTAGATACTCATAGCAATTCCAAGTTCAACACCTTGATCCTCAAGTGACTGAGGAAGTTCCGAATGAACTCCTTGTGAGAACCCTTCAGTATCAAACAACCAAGGGGAACTATGAGATGGACTCAATGGTTCAACCACGATGGATTTCCCTCAACAACTAAAGGGAAAGGAAAAAATTTGATTAAGGTTTTAACAATCTAAAACTAATAGGGAATTAATCAATTTGGTCTAAGAAGCAACTTCTTTGGATTGACATGTTTACCATGGGCAGTTAAGTTTTTAGAAACAAAAACATTGCCTTTTCATTTTTTAAGAGTCGAGAAAAGGGGGAAAAGGTGACTCTATTTGCTTTCAATAGTTTTGTGAGTGAGAAAGGACAAGTTGATCTATGATCTCTTCAAATTTAAAGAGTCAGAAAAGATCAAATGACTGTTTAGGTGAATCTAGGTAAAATGAGTACCAAGTAACTATGGATTGCGATATACACCTTAGCCAATAAATTGAACAAGTAATTGAAGTACGTGCAGGAAATCTCCCCGAATGCTATGTTCGGTGTATCAAGTTTATAGGGTGGTAGACTCGACTTCCTATGGATAAATGATTTCAACCTAGAGAGGTATCCCTTTATAGACGTGACAATATGATGAACACAAGTCCATGCTAGCATTGTTTAATGCTGAAGCAAACGACAACTGCTAAGTTTTAAAGATGTCAGAACACGTCTCTAACCTAGACCACAAGATATGATCGTTAATGTTTTAGATCTTCCTTAGGTTAATTGATATATTTTAAAGTTGATCTTGTAATTATGTCTCAATTTCAGGGCTTTAACGATGTTTCTTCTTCCTAAAATGCAAACTAGATGATGAAATGAAATCTTTCAATTCAATGGAGGCTATCTACATAGGGAAGAAAATAACTTAAATCATGCATCAAACCAAATGTGAATATGCATCTATAACCATCTTCAAATTCTAAATGCAAAATATGAAATCTAATCTTTCATATGATAACCAAATGCAATGCCAAAACAAATCTTAAAGAAAAATTTCCTTAAGACGTAATGATGACTTTTCTCTTTTTCAAAATGAAACTAATGTAATCTAGTGCAAAGGGAAAGAGAATGAAAGAAAAACAAGAAGTATGAAAATCACTTTCACATCAATGATTTGAATGCAACACAAGATGTTCCGAAAACTAGGGAAGTAATAACACTTTCAATTTCAGTTTGAAACATAAAAAACTTCAAAGCAAACACTTTCTTTTGTTTCCAATGAGACAATTGAATTTTAATCTATCGTTCGTCAAATGAGGCTTAAGAAACTTTCACTATATCCACTGATGAAAAAATAATTACGACACAAGAACAAGAAAGTAAACTGCAAGCACGTCTAAACACACAATTTTTTTTAACACAGGCAATTGATCTCTGACCTCTGATGGGAAGACCAACAAATTTAGTGAGGTTGACCTAGAATACCTAGAACCCTAAAAGGCTAATCAAAATTCAAGAAAAATCAAGACAAGCTAAAATACAATTGTAATCAAACGATGGGAGAGTTAATGAGAAACACACCGATAAATCTCAGGGGGAATACAACTGAGACTGAAAATGAAAGACAAAAACCTAAATTTCTTATTTTTCAGCAATCATCCCACCTGTGAAGAGTAAAGTACGATCATCACTATTGTAACTAACAAACCCATGATAGCATCGTGACTGTTAGGTTGAAATCTGCGATGGTAGAGGAAAAGGACAAAGAAATCAAAAATATCCAAAACTAGCCCAAGTTAACAATCTTCAGGCATCTACTCGGCAATGAAACTGACTCCAAGCAAGCAATGAAGTCTAAAAATCAATGGCTGATCTAACTCATCAAAATACAAGGCGAAGGAAAGGAAGGAAATTCTCATAGGGTCCCAAGTGGAGTCGTCATTTTGTTGATAAGGTTAATATCCTCTACGGATAAAGACGATCCCTCTATCCCAATGAATGGGTCTAGCAACTGAAGGGACAATAAACTAGACATCTTCTTAGATAATGATTGAAAAATAGAACAAGAGAGAAGGCCTACTTTGCTCTGATGCTAATCTGATTTCCTTGGTTGAGATCCTTGAACTACTTGTGTCAAGGCCTTGTTCCTACTTCTTTCGGCACTTATGTACCTGCACAAACAACCAAGAGACAACAAAGCATGCCAAAAAAAATAGAAAATCCAATAATAATCTATTTAACTGATCAAGGAATGCCAAACAAATACATACATGAACATATAAATTGGGAAGATGAACCAGAAGTTGTATGATTATTTAAAGAAAAAATGGATGCTTACAATCATAGCCTTGATTTTCGAAGGCTCTCCTTGAGTGGTAATCCAAGCCCAAGCTAAGAAATTATCCAACACTCCTTCTCTAAGTCTAATGAATAACCCCTAAGCACAAGCTCAGCATAGGGGTGTAAATGGACATAGATCAACCATTTGGGAATGGTAGGGGAAATTTATAGGTTGGGAGAGGGAGCTAGACCTTCTCCAAAGAAAGGATTAGGCCCACATGCTAAGGAGGTAGCTTGTAGGGATGGGACCAAGAGGTCAAATTAGGAGGATTCAACCTCATATATACGAAACCACCTCCATCTCACCACTCTAGAAACTCCTAGATCACAAAGATTCTCATCGTCTTTGCGAAAACTTCATTTTTCAGACCATTGCGGGTATGAGAGAGAATAGAGCGATGCCATCGCTAGCTTAACAAGGTGCAAGAAGCGATCACTGCAGTTTTGAGGTTCATAAGGGCGATGATTCTCATTTTAGGGTTTTATGAGTGATTCTTCAGGGAAAGCTCCAGATATTTTCCAAGAAAAGTTAAAGGAGGGATCTAAACTATATACATTGATGAGTATACTGTAAAATGTTCATGTTTTAGGCACTTCAAGGTATGTCATAGGGAAGTGTAGGAGGCGTGAAAGAATATCATGTAACAGGGAGGTAAGGGAAACTCAACTCGAGTGATCTTGAATTTCTCACTTTGACAACGAGTCAAAATACATGAAGTGGGAAAAGATGATGATGTGCTACCTTCAGATAACTCATAATGTTGAGAATTTTCTTGGGAAATAGAGATTCCTTCTAATTTCTCAATTAAATTCTGAACTTCTGGTAGCTCTTGTAAAGGAGGTTGATCGATTGTCTTAGGGCATGTACTAGGAGCTTTGGTTACAACTTCCAGTCTAGGGGTAGGATATTTCGAGTTAGATCTAGAATTCAAGGGAGATTTTGATGGCGAATTAATCTTCAAATGACCTTTTTATTTGGGATTAGACCTTATTTCCATTCATAGTTAGGGGTCCTCCTTCTAGCGCCAAAAATGTTGAAGGCTGGAACTTCACTGCCTCAACATCGGGGAATACCACCCAGTCAGGAGCTTAAAGAAACTCCGTTTTCGTTGAAATTGGTGGGTCCTACTGGATATAAATGCACTGGTTTCCAATTTTAAAGAGATCTAATATAATAAAAAAATTAAAACTCATGAAATGATTTTATAGCTATTGATAAAATTACTAAATAAAATTATTCTACTTATTTCCCGAGATAGCATATCTTTGTATGTGATTCAAAGAAAGATTTCACAGAGCATATAACAATATAGACCACTCAATACTTTGATGAAAATAAAACATATATGATAAACTAAACTAAATAAATTGTTAATTAATTTAGTTGGTTAAAACTCAATCACATACAAGATCTCATTATCTCATACATAATCACAAATCATTCAATTCTACATGTCAATAGGGATAACGACTGATTGTTTTCAAAGAATTTATATAATGAAATAATACATAATAGATTCACTATCTAATTCAGTAATCGTAATCATAACATAAAGACAATAGTACTCGATACATTATCTCCTGCTTATGAAAAAGATAGCTTTCTGGCTCAACTTCTCAAATACATAACTTTGGATCAAACAACAGTGCAAGTTCAAAGTTGGCTTCTCAAAATTATGGACCCCTTTTTAAATAACCTATTAATATTACAGAAATAGTAAACTTAAAATAAAAGTTTTCAAAAAACTTCAACAAACTAAGCTAAGATAACGAACAACTAAACTAGTGATCTGTTGTAAGAAGAACTCATGACTGTGCTCCAAATTGACTCTTCATCTACTTTCTGAGATCATATATGTCTGTGAGCAGCTTCATCTGGGGGGATGTACGAGTTGCATGCGCAGTTGTCCCCTAAAAACTGCATCACTTAGCACTAGAAGAAATTGTACTGTTGCATTCGAGAGGCACCTCATCATGAGAGACTGACTATGAGGCTTCACTAAGAAATGCCAATAACTTTCAGGATTCTCTTGAGATAAAATCTAAATGCCTTGAAACTTCTTCGTAGATGTTTCGTGCCAAGATTGTTTTAAATATTTGACATTCGACAAGTTTTTATTTTGGAATTCTTGAATTAGATTAGCTTCTAATAAGGTATCTATAATGTATTCAGTGAAATTTGAAGCAAGATTTATGGCTATGATAATTGTCATTTCTGCCTGTTTCATTTTGATATCCTAGTCACCAAAAATGATATCCTTCTATGATTCTTCAATTTTAGGAAGATCAATTGATCTTCCCTGAGCACTGTCTTGCCAATCTATATACTCAGAAATTTTCTCGTCAATTTCTTCATAAAACGTCCTCAAATCGGACAGTTGGTTTACTAAGGAATCACTGGTCTTTGGCAAGTCATGAATTACAACAAATTTGTGACAGAAGACAACCTACTCCTTTGTTAGGAGTGTAACTAGTTATGATGCCTCCTTGAGGACTTCATTTATCTCTGGATTTTCCCTCAATTGGTTTATCCTTTGTTGCAATTGCAGTATCTATTCATCTTTTTCCTTCACTTCGTATTCAAATTGTAGCCATAAATCATTAAAATTTGTCTGTAACTCAGTAAGATTTTCTTGCCATTGTTGCTCAATTGCATGCTTTTTAATCTAGAAAGTTTGTTCTAATTGAAAAATCCTTTTATATTTTTTCTTTCATTAGCAGTTGTATTTTTGTAGCTTTATCAATGGTAGCACTAGCGTAAGATCCCATGAACGAAGATAATCTGTTCAATTCCTCATCAAGGGCTGTTTGAGTTCCTTTCCAAAGAACTTGAAAAGGAGTCTCATTTGTAACTAGAACTAGTGATTTCTCTAACTTTCTTTTCTTCCTTGACCTGCTCATTATTGCTTTATGATTTGGATTGTAAAATACATCCAAAGGTAGGATTTCTTCAATCTTGAGGACTTTCTTGGCAAAAGGGAATGTAGGAATTATTTGCATATCAGCAGCAAAAGTTGATTGATTGAAAATTTTGGCATTAAAGTTGTTCTTGGAGTTTTAGGAATAGTATTCCCTTGGGAAGCCTCAACAATTGTGAACGAGGTTGTCATTGTAGTTTCTAGGACCTCTTTTGCCTCTCTGCTGACTATAACCTATTCTGCTTGTATATCAGCCGAGATACCTATAACTCGAGTTTCCTCTATTGTCAAAACATGGTTGAATTCCTCCCATAATTCATCCAATTTGTTCTTGTCTTTCATTTCACTTGTTTTCTCAAGAACTATAGTAGATGTTCTAGAGACTTGGAAAATAATTGGAGCTTTTGAAGAGGAAGTTGATGCATCTAAAGCTTTTGAGTTTTGCGGAATTGTTTTAACAAGGATTCTGGAAAAAGGGCTATTCTTCACTGATGATATTGATTGAATCTAATTAATTCGTCAAAACTTAGATGATCTGCTTCCAATTTTTCTACCATATAATACTCTATAACCATTTCAAACAAATCATCAAAACTGTCAGGTTCACTTGAAAACGGTTTGAGCTTAACCTGTGCTATAACATCTTTCCCTACGCTATTAGGGTCATATGGCCTATTTAGTATGGTTGGAAAACTAAAGGCTTTTAATTGTTCAATTTCAACTAAGGAATGCTTGAAATTATCTAAGGCATAGGTACCACAGGGGATAGGAAAACATGGCCAGGCGGATTTCTTGGTATCTTTAAGTACTTTAGTTAAGCCCTTACCAACTGTTTGATAAGCAATTTCCTTGGCCAACAATTTATCTAGGACAAAAAGGGGAAAAACATGAGGATGGGAAAGGCTACCAAAAACCTGAATGTAGGTAAATGACTCTTCCCCAAACCACTTTCCTATAAGCTTTAAGTCTTTATTGGCTTCTGCAGTAAGTCTAGGGGCTTTTCTGCCAAAGACCTCTTGGTGGATAGGGAGCATGACCTCATGACATATTTTGTAGAAGTGAGCATGGTATTTGGTTTCCCAAAGGATATCGAGATAAACAAATATAGGACTAGGAAATTGGTCTGTCCATTTCCATCCTAGAGATGGAAAATCATAAGAAAAACAAATTGCATCCATGACATAGGCACTCATAAAGAAAGGAGGAGCCTTTCTTTCGAGAACATTGCGCTTATTTTTGTAATTGTAGATTTGAGTGGTCATACTGTTGGATAAAATATTCACCAAATCCATGATATAGCCATCAACATAGGCTTCTATCAATGGCACCCATTCTTCAAAGAATTTCTACGTATTTGGATAACCATAAAGGTGACATAACATAGTAGCAATATGAGAGAAAGGGCCAACAATAGAGGCTAATGAATACATACCCTTGTCCTCTCGCTTGTGTTTGTTTGTGTCCCTTCTCCATTCTCTTACCAACTCTGTAGGATTTAGATTCTCTTGCATGAATTTATGGATGAATTGCGTATCATATTTCTTTTGAGGTTGAGGTAGATGATACATTTTCCTTAAATCCTTAGCTTTAAATACCAAATAAATATATTTTTGGGAGTTATAAATTTTATGTATGTAATGTCAAGATGGTCAAAAACTCATCTCACCATATCTGTATATGGTGGAATTTTGGGGTGGGCAACAGTTCTATGGAGAAATGAATTGGCCACATCATTCCGTGTGTCACTGTTACTTGGAGGATAATCATCTGTAGTAGCATCCTGCTTCATGACTATTCTTAGAGTTTCATCCTCGAATAGTTTGTATATTGCCTCCCAGGAGGAAGAACCTGCATCTAGAGTTCATTTAGTATCTATAAACAATGGAAACATCTCAGAATATTCTTCAAGGGGAAAGAGTGGTTCTTGCTGTATTATAGACTTCCTCCTCGCCTTGATTACTCTTGAGATTTTCTTTAACTACCTTTTATTGGAATTTAGTTGTAAAGAAACAAACTAAAATAAGAAGCAAGAGCTTTGAAAGATGCAAAGAGTCATCTCAATTCAATGCAAACTTTATGGAAAATCCTTTCACATTAACTCAAAATTATTACAAATAAAAAAAAACCTTGAAATTGGAACTACGTAGAGCGGTAATTAAATTTTCAAATGTTTGTTCACTTGATCTTGACATTTTTCATTATATCATAAAATATTTTATCGGTGTTTGGTATCAGGTGATATTAACAGAACTCAACGATATGTGATTTCCAAAAAATATACAGGTGCGAGATCTATATTAGCGAAATACTAGAATTTTAACAAAATGTGAGATCGGTATTTGTTAATTGACATAATGTGATATCGGCTTTTGAGGGATTGCGATATCTATTTTGGCATTTCTCATTTTGGCTTTTTTGCATTTCAAAAATCGGCTTTCTACTGTTTCGCTTATTGTCTTTTTGTTGTTTTGCAATCAGATTTTCATTGTTTTGCTATTATGTGGAACCACTGATACTATGCATAGGTTTTAGTAAGTCCAATAATTTTATATATTTTCATTTATTTGTTATGATTTTGAGATTCATAACACTTGTAATTTATCTCCTAAAACTACAAAAGGATTCCTAAAAGGTTTTATGCCTTTTTCATAAACTTTCTTGTTTTATTCAAAAATAGAAGTGTAAATACAAAAATTATCCTATTTTATCTAAATAAGGAAGGATTCTATCCTAATTGTTTTTTAGAGGGTCCCCATTATTATTTCTCCTAAGTCTAAACATAATGGGGGTTGTTGAGTACCACAAAAGGGCCCAAAGAAGCTACTTGGGAGATGGTGGATTAGATGCGGGCTATCTATCCTTTATTTTTTGTCTGTTGAAGCAAATCCCTTTTGGTACTTCTACATGTTTATGTATGGTTTCTATTATAATTACCACCACGAGATAAGTTATAAAGCTCCAATAATGGTATGGTTGTTATATTGTCATGTTGTGATGATGGTTTTTCTTTTGAGCAGGATGTTATTGTAAATACCACAACGAGCTAGGTTATAAAGCTCCATAGGCAGTACATTTTTCTCTTAAGTGGTTTTTCTAGGTCTAAGTGTGGTTAGCACTGAGGATGGTGTTCCCCTAAGGGGGAGGGGTCTGTAAGAAATCCAAGTTAAAATTTGATGTAATAAAGTTAATAAAGGAAAAATAAGACCACGGTTAAGGGACACTTATTCCAAGCTGAATGTTGGGAAAACATATCCTAGTGGGTATCACTTGATGCATTTATGGCTAAAGGGAAATTGGCAAAGGCAATGGCTAAGGCATTAAAAAGGAAAAAATGTATTTTTGGAATTTTATTTATGAAAATAAAGGAAAAAAGTTGTAAAGGGAGGTGAAAGGTCGTAGGTTGCATGCGAGGAGGAAGTTGAAGGAAAATAATGGAAAAATGTAGAAATTCGAGGCATGAATAATAAAGAGACCTCAAAGCATTGGTTTGGAGCCTTTTGTCAATGCATTTTCAGAATTAGTCTAAAAAAGGAGAAGAGCACCAATAGGAGAAGAAGACCAAGTAAGAAAAGGAAGGAAAGCAAACAAAGAAAGGACAATGAAAGGAAATGAAATCAAATATCAAGCAAGGAATTGTTGGCTTAAGAAGCTTCAATAGGAATACTTGAAGGTAACAGATTGAATATATGATTTCCTAGCTGTTTTGACATGCATGGTATGTGTATGTTGGTATTTTGTTCTCTTGTTGTCAGTGGCATGGTTTTGTCTATTTTTTTATAATGGATTTTAGCCTTGCATTTCCATTTTCAGATAGCTATGGTGTGGAGGGATTGTTCTCGGTTTTGAGCTTTATAATTGCTACATGGTTTTGGAATCTGAGGCAGAGGTGGTGTCAAGAAAATTCCCAATGGCGTAGGAAACCCTTGATTGGTAATGGTAGGATATAGAATAAATGCCAAGGGTGGAAATGGGAAAATTCCTTAAGGATGGTGAAGGAATCCGAAGGAATTCCAAGATCAGTTGGTTTCGTGTTCTTGGGACTGGTTTAGGTGAGAGCACAGTATGGTGAGGGTGGAGGTGGTTTAAGCTCTATATTCCTTGGGTTTTTTTGGATTGGTTTATCCATGAGATCCCACATTCATGCTTGGAATATGGCATGATGGTGATTGGCTAAAAGAAATATCTGGTTCAAACATCTCTATGGTCAGGTGGTACGTGGAAGTCCCGAACCTGTCTTTCTTATGTTTAATGAAAACTAAGTTCTCATGCTTTTGATTGGTAAATTTACTTGTTATTATGTGAATTTAATGGTTGTTCTCTTATTGTTATTAGTATGGTTATATGTTGTTTATAAGCATGGTTATGTGACATTTCCCATTCATGACTCTTTTCATGTTTTTACTTGTAATTGAAATAATAATGGATGGAAGACCTAATTTATGTTAATACAACTAATGTGAGAAGGCGGTGAGCCTTCTTGTTAAGTCTCAGATGAGTTTTCTATACCTTATATTCAATCTTACATTCATGAGTTGTAGCTTGCATATATACCAAGTGTTTGACGGAATGTCATTCCTAGTTGGGGATGGTTAGGTATAGTCCTGGTGTTGGGATTTGGTTTACAAGCATTATCCTTCTGTATTTTATGAATTTTGGAAGTCACGTGGATTTTTTGGCAAAGTCTTAACCCCATCCCTGGAAAATAGCCTTAAATTCCATAGTCGCTAGCACAACACCAGTAGGAAAAGTCCAAAGTGTCACTCATATAGGCTCATGGGAGCTATTGGGACCCATATTCGCATAGATTCCTTGGAAAGGGAGTGACTGGGGGTTAAACTCAAGGAAAAGTTGAGTTGTCTCAGGGGATGGACTCCTAGAGGGGTTGGGATACTCCTGGAGGGTCTGTGGCACCTAAGGGAAGTCAGTAAGGTCTATTATGTCGAATCCATTTCCTTAAGGTCACCTAGGAGGTTGAGTCTTGTCATAGTAGCCCCTCATCTCATGTTTACCCTAAGTAAGCCGGGTAAAGTGGGTAGATATGAGGGGAGGTGTCTTTGCACATGATAGTAAATTGATGAAGGTTTCTATTCCTGTAGGTGTAAAGTTATTTGTTGAACAATGTCCTAAGACACAAGAAGAGGAAGAGGAAATGTCACATGTTCCATATGCGAGTGTAGTTGGTAGCTTGATGTATTCAATGGTTTGCACAAGACCAGACATTGCACATGCAATGGGAGTATTGAACATGTTTATGTTGAAACTAAGGAAGGATAATTAGACAAAAGTGAAGTAGGTTTTCTGATATTTGCGTGGAACTAGTGATTATGGTTTGTGCTACCAAGGAAGAATAGGAATGGACAACATTTTAGACATTCATGGCTTTGTTAATGGAGACTGCACTGGAGATATGGATCAAAGAATATCTACAAGTGGGTATGTGTTTAACCTATTTGGACGATCAATTAGTTGGATGATTAAGAGTTAGTTTGTAGTGGCACTTTAAACTATTAAGGATGAATGCATGGCAACCACTCATGCAAGCAAGGAAGAAGATTGGTTGCAGAGATTGTCAAGTATGGGGTTGGTGAAATGAGCTATAAGGATAGACCGTGTCAACCAAAGTGAAATTTTCTTGGCTAAGAACCCTAAATATCATTCAAATACAAAGAAAATTGATGTTCGATATCACTTTTTGAGGGATATGGTTGAGGACAAGAAGGTGTTGCTCGTAAAGGTGGACACTTTGAATAATGTTGTAGATGCATTGATGGAGTCAATGAGCACTGATAATTTTCCTTGGTGTAGAGAAACAATGGGCATTGCAGGGCTAGACCAATGACAAAGCTCTCATGTGATCCCGTGTGTGGAAAGAAAACATCAAGTGGAAGACTATTGGGTATGTTTTATATTCTTTCCACAACTAGCTCCAATAATAGGCAAACCCAAAGATGGTGGGCAGACCTACCCATGGTTTTTTGCATGGGTTTTGCACATGGTTTTGGGCATGATGGTTTTCTGCGCATGGTATTTTTAGATACGATTAAGGGAACTATGGTTATGTTCTAATTCAAGGTTAATAGATTAGGGTTTATGAATGTTTCGACATGGGTATATATGTATTGTAACATTGAAAGGAATATGATGAAAAATCAATCTGGTAATCTCGATTTTGGAAGCCAAGAGAAAATCTTTATATATATTTGTTTTATGTTCTCGCCATTATTTATTTCCTATTTGAAAAATTCGTTTGCAAGTAATCTTTGTACAAGGTTAAAACCTACATATTTTAGAAATTAAATAATAATAATTTTATTTTCCCATCAATATTATTTTATGTTTAATAATTTGTTAAAAATAAAAATGATTAAGATATAAATAAAGTTGAACTAATATTGGAAATTTAAGAATAGCTCGTTATTATCACACCATAAATCGTTCGTAATGGAAATTTTCTTTTCAGATATATTATTATTACTAAATTATCATCCTTGTAAATAAATATATTAAACCATTCTAATTGTAATAGCATTAACAATAATATTTATATATATTCTTTAAAAATTCTGTACAAAATATTCTATAACCTAGTAAAATGAGAAATAATCATTAAAGCTTTAAAACCCATATTTTATCTTTATAAGAAAATAGAAATAACATACTTTATATATCATTCCCTTTTCATATTAACAAAATCAATATCAACGTAACGAACCAGCTTACATCATTATATAATTCGATCATAATTGAATAAAATATATCCCAAAATTTTCATTGACATCACGAAGAGATGTTGAAATGCATGTCATATGAACGTTGGTTATAAAGTTATAACCATAAAATTACGTTTCATATTATTATATATACGAGACATATAGACGTTTTATCTCATGTTATGGGTCGAAACCTGAATATATTAATCTATTTCTAAGAAGGGTAGGGTGTAATGATACAAGGTGAGTTTTGTTTTTATTAATTGGTTGATTACAAATATGTCAAGATATAGTAAGCCTTGGTATTGTACCAAGAGTGTTGCAACTCTCAAGGGTTCTCAATTTTAGTTATCAACTTGAGGTTCGTACAAACTTTGAGGTGACAATGCTCTATGAATAGTAAATGGGATTCCGGTCATACCATCCTCAACTAGGACATTTGATCAGTAGTGATACAAGGCCATTTCTCATACTGAATTAGAATGAAAACTAGATAATGAAGGTGAAATTTAGAAGCTACCTCTAACTATGAAAAGGGAAGTGCTATTAACTTCAACTTGCAAATGTTATTGAATAAATTCATGAAAAGACAAGAGCTACACTACTTTGCAGAAACGAAATTACATTATCTTGCAATCAACCATCTAGGTATCAAATCTACTTGCAAGCAAGAAGCTAACCTACCAACTAAGAACTCAAGATTCTATGTATCATCTATCTACCTCACAGTTTCATATCAATCAATGTTTTATTTGTGTCAAATCTATGATAAGGGAACTAAAACTATTATGTTTTGTAGTGAAGGGAAAGGAGGGTTTGGAGTGGCCTAGGAGCTACCCTTGATCATGGAGTTATAACTACGGATCAACCTCCTTCTAATATAAGTCCAAATTACAGCAAAGGTCAAAACTAGTGAAGAAACAAGTTGCTACAGGAGGCTTCTACAAGAAGATTTCCGAGAAGGTTTAGGAGGTGGAATGATCTGAATTTGAAACTACTTGTAAATTGTTTGCAAGGTATTCAATTCAGAAATATACATGTTTAAAAGATGTCCATGTCTTGCAGAAAGAAAACAAATGAAAATTTCAGCTGTTCATGACCCATTTAAGCATAGCAGATTTATTTCCTTTTACTGTTTAACACACTAAAACGAATTTGTTCTGCAAAATAAATCAACCACAGATGCAAAAGAAGTTGATAAAGCAGTTCACCCCTCTTAGGCTATGTATGGTGGGTCCAAAGCCCCCAAATGGGCCTGTCCTTGTTTTAATTAAATGCTCAAATTGAATATATAGTTGAATAGAAGCATCTATAGGTGGAATAGATGGTAAAAACGGATTCAGAACACTTGAATTGTTCAGAATTGACTACTGGTTCACCTCCAATGGATACCTACAACCCTATACAGTCTTCCCAATACTGGGCCCTAGTGGCTCCTATAACTTTCATAGCTCCAAAACCTCTGCAAATGACCTTAGATGGCTATAAGACCTGCACCAATGGCTTCAGAAGGTCGAAAATACCCAAAATCAAAAAAGAATTTGTGTAAAACTGCCTTTCCTAGCCAAAGTTATGGCCAATTAAAGTTTTCCTCCAGTGATGCCTAGAAACACTCCAGCTAACTTTAGTTGGAGGCCAAATAAGCCCGCCAATTTTGGAGCGACCGCCAAATTTGGCAGTCCGCCATTATTCCCGCCAACTTGACTGCAGTTACATTAAATGCGCATGTGACCGTTTACCTCGGATTGCGCGCTGGTGGTTAGTGTGCTGGCAGTTGGGGCTTAAGCCCTAGGTTCTGGGCCCGAGGTCATATGGAATGGGGGTTGGCCGCTTAGGGGTTGGCCTGCTTCATTTCCCGCCCAACAAACAATTTAAAATTTAAATCACCTTTTTTTTGCCCATATGACAAGATCCGCTCCCGTGGCCTAACGGTAGGGCGTTGTATTGTGGTAGATGAGGTTGTGGGTTCAAAACTTTGAACTCCCAAAATTTTAAATATATGCACCCATTGTTGCAGACGTCATCCCAGCCACGTGGCGACCTCTAGGCTTACCACATGGCAGCCATTGATTCGCTGTCCAAAAGGAATATTTCTTGGAATATTCTAAAGAATATTCCGTGGAATATTCCTTTTTTTTTTATTTTTTTTTTAAAATTCAAAAATTAAGGGTTATTGGGCGATTTTGTTTTTGGCATAACTTTCTCATACGATGACCATTTTTCAAACCGTTTTCGGCGTTGGAATCAGGAAGACAAGCACTTTCCAGCCATTCAACTTTAAACCAGTTCTCAGCATTTTAAATTTTGAGCATTTTACGACACTTAGGACATGAGCACCTGATCACGCCTCCCCATTGGGAAGCTTTTGGACCCCAAAATCCTTCAACTACCTATTAAATAGGTGAGGGTACAACTCCCTCACTCTTTCCACCTCCATCCACTTTGCCTTGTTCGGTTTGCTGCCTTTGAAGCCAACCCGAACATAATCTACACTGCCCCTCCTTGAAGTGCATGTCCTTCTGTCAAGGATTGTATCTTCTTTCAGCTCATCTAAGAATTCTGGTGAGAAATATTCTATAGATGGCAGCTGAACAACACTTTCATGATCAACGATCAAAGGAGGTTCATACAAACGTAAGTTCTCCACATTGACAACAGAATACATTTGCATGTAGGAAGGCAAATCTAATTGAAAAGCATTATTTCCAACCTTCTTGAGGATTTTGAATGGACCATAATGAATAGGCTTCAGCTTTTTACCTTCTCCTTGCATCCTTTCCTTACTAATGTACAACCATACCTCATCCCCTTCTTGAAACTTGTGATCAACTCTATGCTTGTTGTGTCTTTCCTCGTACTTGGCTTGACTCTTCTCAAGCTGTTCTTGAATTTGCTGATGTATTTGCTAAATTCTTTCAATGAATGAACAAGATTTGTCAATATCACTATGTCCCTCAATGGCAAAATCTTTCTCAAGAATGAAATCAAGAGGTGATTTTGGCAAGTAACCAAAACAAGCTTCAAACGATGAGGTGTTTGTGGAAGAGTGCTTGGCACGATTGTAAGCATGTTGTAGGTAGTGCAAATGTTCATCCCACAGCTTGGGATGCTTGCCGCAATATCCTCTCAAGAGGTGCACAATGGTTCTGTTCACAACTTCGGTTTGTCCATCTGTTTGCGGATGGAAAGCAGTACTTTTCTTCAACTTTGTCTCCATCATCTCCCATAGGTTGGACCAAAAATTCCCCACAAATCTGGAATCCCTGTCACTAGTAATGGAAGTAGGCAAACCAAAGTGAATCCATACATGATGAAAAAATAATTCAGCAGTTTGTTCAGCAGTTATAGTTTTCTTACAAGGCATAAGTATACACATTTTGCTGAAACGATCAACTACTACATATAAATAATCATGCTTCTTTCTAGATTTTGGCAAACCTCCTACAAAATCCATAGAGATTCTCTCCCATGGTCTAGAAGGTACCGACAAAGGAGTATACAAACCAAGCTTCCTATTACTAGGCTTTCTTGTAGCACATAATGAACATCCTCTTATGAACCTTGAAACAGAATCTACCATGCGAGGCCAATAGCAATACCTCTGTAGATGTGAAACTGTTTTGCTTACCCCAAAATGGCCAGCAATAAGAGAAGAATGAGCTTCTCTTATGACATTTATTCTCTCCCCCTGTGGTATACACAACTTTCCCAAATGAAACAACAAATTGTTATGCATGTGATAGTCATTTTCCTCTACATGATTCCCTTTACTCAAGTTAGCATACACATCTTTAAATTCATCATCAGATGCATATTGTTCTATGTAACTATCATGTACAATGGAATCATTCTTAAGTAAAGTAACAACACCAATAATAGGCCTTGAAAGCATATCAACAACCTTATTCAAAGTACCTTTCTTGTACCTTATTACCAAATGGAACTGTTGCAAGAAGCCCATTCATCTGAAGTGTCGTGACTATGGTAACTTGCTTTGTGATTGCAAGTACTGTAAGGGCTGATGGTCGGTATGTATAACAATTTCTTTTCCCATTAAATAGTGTTTCCACTTTTTGACGCTTTGTACCAATGCATACAACTCCTTATCATATGTAGGATAATTTACAACAGCACCATTAAAAGTTTCAGAATGAAAAGCAATAGGCTTACCATGCTGTAGAAGAACTGCACCCATGGCATAATCACTAGCATCGGTTTGTATCTCAAATGGCTGTCTCAAATCCGATAATGCAAGGACCGGAGCTGAACTAATCTTCTCTTTCAAAGATTCGAAAGCTTTTTGCTGCTTGCCTCCCCATTGGAAAGCATGCTTCACACTTGTCACTACATGCATAGGAGCTGCTATAGAAGAGAAGTTAGAGATAAACTTCCTCCAATATTGAGCTGCACCCAAAAAACTTCTTACCTCTGTTATGGATTTGGGAGTAGGCCAATTCACAATAGCCTCAATCTTAGCAGGATCAATTCTCAAAGCACCTCCTCCTACTGTGTGTCCCAAATAAACCAAAGAAGTCTTTCCAAATTCACACTTTGACGTTTTAAGAAATAACTGATTCTTCTTCAAAACATCAAGTACTTTCCTAACATGCATGACATGATCTTCTCTAGACTTGCTGAAAATTAAGATGTCATCTAAGTAGACAATAACAAAATCATCAAGAAAAGGACGCAAGACATCATCCATTACCCGCATGAAAGTTGCAGGTGCATTGCATAAACCAAACAGCATCACCAACCACTCAAAGAGTCCTTGTTTGGTTTTAAAGGTTGTATTCCAAATGTCACTTTATTTAATTCTTACTTGATGATATCCACTGCACAAGTCTAGCTTAGTGAAATATTGAGCATCTTTCAGCTGGTCTAGCAAATCATCTATCCTTGGGAGTGGGTAACGATTCTTTACCGTTATCTTGTTCAAGGCCCTAAAATCAACACACATACGCCAAGTGCCATCTTTCTTTGGAATCAATACAGTCGGTGACCCACATGGCAAAGTACTTGACCTTATGAAACCCTTGTCCAACAAGTCCTTGATTTGCTTCTTTATTTCAGCATTCTCCATAATAGACATGCGGTACATGCCTATGTTTGGAAGAGGACAATCTGGATGCAAATGGATTTCATGCTGAATCTCCCTCTTAGGAGGCAAACCTGTTGGCTCCTGAAACATCTCATGATATGCATCAACTACATCATACAGTTCTGACTTAAGTTTTGGATCACAATTGTCAAATGACTCATGATTCACATCAACCTTGGGTATAATCATAAGAAGAACAAAATTCTTACTTGAATTGACCAGCCTTTTTACCTGTCCTGCATTCACCATCGCTATATTTGTCTTTTTGCGATGAGCTCTAACAATGAACTCCTTGCCATATTTGAAAAGATGATATTTGTTTTCATGGCGATGAAAGATAGCTTTCCTGTCAAACAAGTAAGGACTTCCCAAAACAATTCCTGCTATATCAAAAGGTACCACATCAAGTTCAACTGTGTCAATAAAATGTGCAGTAATTGCAAAGCGCAATGTGCACTTTCTTGAAACTTGTAAATTTGCATCCTTGCAAATCCATCCAAGTGGATATGGCTTTGGATGTGGAACGGTCTCAAGTTTAAGCTGCTTGACCAAGTCCTCTGATATAAGGTTTGCTTGTGACCCACTATCAATAAGTGTGTCAATTTTAGTATGTTTTGAAATCACCCTCACATGAAACAGTTCAATTCTTTGTTCCTCATTAGGAGCTTGTACATGGCAGTTTGAGGTACTAGTGCTCGCTTGAGTTTCAATTTCTTTTCCCTTCAAGTTTTTCAAACCCATGGCTACAATTTTGGTTTCATCACCTGAATCATCCCCTAAATCCTATGGTGTAGATGTAGTAGCAGCAGTTTTATGTTTCCCTTTAGATTTGTTAGATTGAGGTCTTTTTTCAGGATGTAATTTCCAACAGTTTTTCTCCTCATGGCCTGGTTTAGAACAGTGTTTACAGATCACTTTCTCACTCTCCTATTTGACAGATGCATTCTTTTTTCCCTTTCCCTTGGAGGTTTTCTCTTTGTTTTTCCCCTTGGGGGGCTTGTTTCTACCCTCTTCAAATGTGTTTTTTCCCCTTGCCTCTAAATGGGTAGCTTGGACACAAACCTTGTCCAGGCTAGTAGGCTTAAACATCAAGATGGTGTGTCTAAGGTAGCTATGCAAGCCACCAATGTATTTCAACAAGGTTTCCTGGGTCTATAAATCTACCCCTAACAAGAGAGCTCTTCTCCTGAATTCTTGGGTGTAGTCTTGGACACTCTGACCCTTAAGTTGTCTGAAATTTTTCCAATTCATAATGGCTTTCTGCATGTGAGCAAGAGGATAAAACTGTTTTTTAATGGCTAATAGAAATTTAGGCCATGTTAAGGTAACCTTACCAAATTTCTTGATCTCCTCTTTAGTCTTGGCCTCCCACCAGACCAATGCTGCTCCATCCATTCTCAAAGAAGCCAACTAAATCTTGGTGGCATCATCATGCATATTCTGGATCCTGAAGTAAACTTCCAACTGCCTAATACAGTTGTCAAGCTTTTCTGCATTCACTTCACCACTAAACATAGGTAATTCGAATTTTACATCAAGCTTCAGAAAAGGACTTTTTCCAGAGGATCTATGCTTATGAACAGAAGAAGAAGACGAGGATGAAGAGGAAGAAGGTGACGATGGGGGTGGTGGATCACCATTTCCTCCATGTCCTTTCTTGGAATGATCATCATCCTTCTTACCTCCTGAAGATCCCTCTCCTTCATGTCGATGTTTGGACCCTTCTCCAGCCAATTTCTCATTTCTTTCTTGGTACAATATCTTCACCATTTCAGTGAGGTCCAAGAAAGCCTTTCTGAAGACTCTTTCTTCTTCTTTTGGATCCATGTCTACAGGAATTTCTCCTTCATGTGCAGACATTCTTGAAGCTTTTGTTGAGATTCTTGAGGGTGAAATTGAAGGTGGAGGTGATGGCTCTCTGGCCTTCCTTGACTGAGGATTCTCTCGTTCTCTAGTCAATTGTCCTTCCCCTCTTTTAAGTTTCAACCTGGTAAGCATCAATACTTGCAAGACAGTTAGAAGATATTTGCACAAAACCCTCCACTGATACCAACTTGATTTGAATTTGAAACTACTTGTAAATTGTTTTCAAGGTATTCAATTCAGAAATATACATGTTTAAAAGATGTCCATGTCTTGCAGAAAGAAAACAAATGAAATTTTCAGTTGTTCATGACCCATTTAAGCATAGCAGATTTATTTCATTTTACTGTTTAACACACTAAAACAAATTTGTTCTGCAAAATAAATCAACCACAGATGCAAAAGAAGTTGATAAAGCAGTTCACCCCTCCTGGGCTACGTCTACTGGGTCCAAAGCCCCCAAATGGGCCTGTCCTTGTTTTAATTAAATGCTCAAATTGAATATACAACTGAATAGAAGCATCTACAGGTGGAATAGATGGTAAAAATAGATTCAGAACACTTGAATCCTTCAGGATTGACTACTGGTTCACCTCCAATGGATACCTGCAACCCTATACAGTTTTCCCAATACTGGGTCCTAACGGCTCCTAGAACTTTCACGGCTCCAAAACCTCTACAAATGACCTCAGATGACTGTAACACCTGCACCAATGGCTTTAGAAGGTCGAAAATACCCAAAATAAAAAACAAATTCATCCAAAACCACCTTTCCTAGCCAA
Organism: Pinus tabuliformis; assembly: GCA_031772625.1. Classification (NCBI taxonomy): domain Eukaryota; kingdom Viridiplantae; phylum Streptophyta; class Pinopsida; order Pinales; family Pinaceae; genus Pinus; species Pinus tabuliformis. The sequence goes on along the minus strand of CM062817.1, from coordinate 164,982,730 downwards.
AGTTATGGCCAATTAAAGTTTGCCTCGAGTTATGCCTAGAAATGCTCCAGCTAACTTTAGTTGGAGGCCAGATAAGCCCGCCAATTTTGGAGCGGCTGCCAAATTTGGTGCTCTGCCATTATTCCCGCCAACTTGACTGCAGTTACATTAAATGCGCATGTGACCGTTTACCTCGGATTGCGCGCTGGTGGTTAGTGTGCTGGCGGTTGGGGCTTAAGCCCTAGGTTCTGGGCCCGAGGTCATATGGAATAGGGGCTGGCCCCCTTCATTTCCCACCCAAAAAATAGTGTAAAATTCAAATCACCTTTTTTTTGCCCATATGATAAGATCTGCTCTCGTGGCCTAACGGTAAGGCATTGTATTGTGGTAGATGAGGTTGTGGGTTCAAAACTTTGAACTCCCAAAATTTTAAATATATGCGCCCATTGTTGCTGACGTCATCCAAGCCACGTGGTGGCCTCCGAGCTTTCCACGTGGCAACCATTGATTCGCCGTTCAAAAGGAATATTCCCAGGAATATTCTGTGGAATATTTTTTTTTTAAATTTTTTTTAAATTAAAAAATTAAGGGTTATTGGGCGATTTTGTTTTTGGCATAACTTTCTCATACGGCGACCGTTTTTCGAACCGTTTGTGGCACTGGAATGAGGAAGAAAAACACTTTCCAGTCATTCAACTTTGAACCAGTTCTGAGCATTTTACGACACTTAGGACATGAGCACCTGATCATGGAAATGATGGGTTAAGGGTATGGAAAGGTATATGGAGGTTGAGGTAAATGAATGAAGGGAGGAAAAATCCCTTAGTCAAGCTCAAAGCATATTGAAGGTCTATTTTGTAATAGTAGAGATGTTCACGGTGGTCTAGGAAATTGATATCATGAACAAAACTTTTAGGAAAGAATTTGGGATTCATAAGAGAAGGTGAGGAAGTCCAAGATTGAGGTGGTGAAGGTGCCCTTGCCTACAAATCTAAATAAGCCTGCAATAATCACATGCATATACCCATTTATGATTGACAAAATGAAACAAATAATAGTGGAAAATATGAGTTGAATTTAAACGTTATCTAATCTATACCAAAACTCTAATCTAATCAATAAATCAACTCCTAAGCTACAACAAGCACATGAAAACATGGTAACCGACATCAATATTCTTCCAAGAAATCATAAACATAATATTTTTGGACTGTGGTTGTAAATCCTTCTATAAATTCTCCCATGAGAGAGATGAGGTAGAGGTTGCAATCACAAATTTTTTATGGATTATTCTCTAATGAAATGCAAGAAACTAATAAGCACTATAAACTAAAAAGATATAAAAATACACAAGAGGGACCTAAGCCACTTGCATTGGTCCCAAAACCAAGAGCCTCAGCCCTATGGAACTAACTCAGTGATGAATAAATAATCAACTTCTCATTATCATTGCATCAATGTCTAATAATCACACAACAGTAAAAAATAATAGTGTCAAGTGCTTGAGCTCAATAGCTACCTACATGGAAAACAAAACTTGAATCCTAATGAGCTCTTTTACATGTTTATTTATACAAGAGGGTAGCTACTAGAAACTCCCTATAAAATAGGAATAGTTGTCTCCCACAACTCGAGAATGATGGATCTTGTTCCTCAGTAACTGCACTTGCTTGGCTGCCAATGCCCTTGTCTTTCTTGGCTACCAATGACCTCGAGCTGATGAGAGGGAGTGTTGTGAACATGGGCTGATTGAATGAGTTAAAGAGGTGGACAACCCCCTAGAATATCTCCCTGTTGTCTACTCCAAGCCCCTGCATAGAAATCATCTAAAAGATGCTCCATTTCCTACAATTGTGATTCGAATTGAAAATGGCATCAACCCATGGTACTCATCCACCCATATTATTCATTGACCCATGGAATTTACCCATGGTATTGTAAATGGCATCTACCCATTGTATTGTAAAATCCACCCATGGTATTCATTCACCCATGGAATTGACCCATGGTATTGTAACTGAAAAATACTATAAGTAACAAGTCACATTTTGTAAAAGGACAGATTGTCCGCCACAATGTAGCCTTTACAGTTCAGAGGCATGTAGCCACACATCTCTTCTCAGAGATAAGCTACCATTGCCCTAGTTGGTTTATTTTCATTACTATTTTAAATAAAAGTTTCTTTGTGGTTTTGTTTATTGGGCATTCTCCTTATTTTTCTTCTGGCAATTCAATCTTTCAGATCTTGGGGGTCTCTCCCCCCAAGATCGATTTCAATCTTTTAGATCTTGGGGGCCTCCTCCCAAGATCCGGATCAGTAATGATCTGAATGGAAAATGGCATCAACCCATGGTACTCATCCACCCATATTATTCATCGACCCATGGAATTTACCCATGGTATTGTAAATGGCATCCGCGCGTGGTATTGTAAAATCCATCCATGTTATTCATTCACCCATGGAATTGACCCGTGGTATTGTAACTAAAAAATACTATAAGTAACAAGCCACATTTTGTAAAAGGACAGATTGTCCGCCACAATGTAGCCTTTACAGTTCAGAGGCATGTAGCCACACATCTCTTCTCAGAGATAAGCTACCATCGCCCTAGCTAGTTTATTTCCATTAGTATTTTAAATAAAAGTTTCTTTGTGGTTTTGTTTATTGGGCATTCTCCTTATTTTTCTTCTGACAATTCAATCTTTCAGATCTTGGGGGTCTCTCCCCCAAGATCCATTTCAATCTTTTAGATCTTGGGGGCCTCCTCCCAAGATCCGGATCAATGGTATCAGAGCAGGTTATGATTCCATGGGAATGAGAGTTTGATGCATATTTCAGTTTCAAATTTTGCAGCAATATTCAACAAACTTCAGGCATGTGCTACAACCTCCACAGAGAACTTTCTTGGGTCAAGCAGGAAGAATTTTTCTCTTTTCATTTTTTTGCAGGAATTGTTTTGGTCGGCGACTTTGCAGATTAGATATGAAACATTTGGTACAAAATTTACAAAAACAAATACCAGATCTGGATTCTTCTCGAAAAATCACCCAATTTCAAAAACAAAATGGGTCAAATCGGAGTTCGGATGTGGGAGATATCGCTGATTTAAAATCAACTATTATATTAAAATATTTGTGACGGCGGAACTGTTGCAACACGAATATGAGATATCAGAGTGTCCAGATAAGGATTTCCATCACATGGGAAGATGCAAAATGGTCCTTCCGCTTCCAAAAATAGGTTATAATAAATATTCTGAGTTATATTGATTGATTTATGCCCATTTTAATTCTGGAGTAGCATTCGGAGTGGGTTCCAATTGAAGATGTGCCCTCCCAGCCCACTTTAGTAGGCACCTGCTTCACATTCATCAGTTTCAACATAGCAGCATTTAGCTTAGGTTATTTGGAGACGTGCCCTCCCACCCCAAGCTATGTAGGCACTTGCTACTTCATCAGCAACCAACATCATTATGGTCAACAACATAAAATCCTTGTCATCGAAGTCCATTTGCTAGGCCGTACACTGTCAGAATCACAGTTAGTCACAAGCATTACAGGGTATCTCTATCCTCGGATCTTCGTTTATCAGGGTTTTGGGTTAACGACATAAAACCATTATCTTTAGTGGCTCTTCATATTCCAAAAAGGCTTCGCAGGAGGGAACTTTACGCAATGGGGACCATTGCTTCTTAAGGAGGGAGGAATGATGGGAATGGAAAATGGCATCAACCCATGGTACTCATCCACCCATATTATTCATTGACCAATGGAATTTACCCACAGTATTGTAAATGGCATCTGCCCGTGGTATTGTAAAATCCACCCATGGTATTCATTCACCCATGGAATTTACCCATGGTATTGTAAATGGCATCTGCCCATGGTATTGTAAAATCCACCCATGGTATTCATTCACCCATGGAATTGACCCGTGGTATTGTAACTGAAAAATACTATAAGTAACAAGTCACATTTTGTAAAAGGACAGATTGTCCGCCACAATGTAGCCTTTACAGTTCAGAGGCATGTAGCCACACATCTCTTCTCAAAGATAAGCTACCATCGCCTTAGCTGGTTTATTTCCATTACTATTTTAAATAAAAGTTTCTTTGTGGTTTTGTTTATTGGGCATTCTCCTTATTTTTCTTCTGGCAATTCAATCTTTCATATCTTGGGGGTCTCTCCCCCCAAGATCCATTTGAATATTTTAGATCTTGGGGGCCTCCTCCCAAGATTCGGATCAGTAATGATACGAATGGAAAATGGCATCAACCCATGGTACTCATCCACCCATATTATTCATCGACCCATGGAATTTACCCATGGTATTGTAAATGGCATCCGCCTGTGGAATTGTAAAATCCATCCATGGTATTCATTCACCCATGGAATTGACCCTAGTATTGTAACTAAAAAATACTATAAGTAACAAGCCACATTTTGTAAAAGGACAGATTGTCCGCCACAATGTAGCGAGACATCTCTTCTCAGAGATAAGCTACCATCGCCCTAGCTGGTTTATTTCCATTACTATTTTAAATAAAAGTTTCTTTGTGGTTTTGTTTATTGGGCATTCTCCTTATTTTTCTTCTGGCAATTCAATCTTTCAAATCTTGGGGGTCTCTCCCCCCAAGATCCATTTCAATCTTTTAGATCTTGGGGGCCTCCTCCCAAGATCCGGATCAAATTGAACCATATTAGGCCACATGACATAGCATCCATCTTTTACCCTTCTCACTAAGAATATATAGAACAAAAATTGTAAACAAATGTGAGAAAGAGATAGTTCTAAAGCTAGAGGATGGAATCATGACCCTTATACTGTATCTATTGATGAGCCTCATCGTCACCCCCCTACTGAAATTATTGCTCATCCTTTGAGAAACTCAGTCATCTATGTGCATCACTTTCATGGCCCTGATGGCCTCCCTGACATCCTAGGTTCCTCATTTGGTTTGCCTTCTTGTCAAGAGAAACTTGCCTTATTTTCTATTTCTTCTCACTCATTCTTCTCTTTTGCTTCATATCTTCCTTCCCATAGGCCTAGCAATAAGGGTGGATTGAGCTTAAGTCCTATTCACTTAAATTTTAATCTTTGCATGATCCTCCTATATAGGGTTGTCCTCTCTAAGGCATTCCTTAGCCTTCTGGGAGAGTGATATTCTCTGATCTGGAGGTTGTGGGGTAGGGCATGCCATCTCCTATGGCAGGTTTGCTGGATTTCTATCCCCAACAACTTGAATGTGTCTTCAAAATGTAAGATGTCTTGCTCCTAGTTGAAAAGGTAGTTAGGTGGTAATTCAACATCATTGGAGATGACGCTATGATTGGTAATGACAATCATTGGGCTCACTAGCTCTGCCCTAATATATAATGGCTCATTTTCCTCCTTTTCCATGGCTTTCTTCACTTCCTCAATGCTTGAATCGTCATGAGTCATCCAGGATGTTAATACCATCAACTGTGTATCCCTCGATCTTGCATTAGGATCCCAAAAATTCATATCAGAAAGAGTGATATTGTGTATGTAAAACTTAGCCAATATTGCTTTGTCCTCCATGTTATCTTCATTGCAAAATTCAATGAACTATTTGTAATCTTGAAAGGGTGTATTTTGGGATCCATAATGGACACCTTTTATTACTTTGTTTCCTTATCCTTTCATTAGTTTTCTGAGTCTTTTATGAATATAATATGGTAATTTGTGTGTGTTTATAACTTTAGAAAGTAGTTAATAAAGTAGTTTTGCATTTTATTCTCTTAACGAATTTATTTGACCATAGAAATATGAGTTACACTTACAATTCGAAATGATAATTGACAGGGATGCCGATAAGTAGATGTTGTTCCCTAGATAATTGGATAAGAGCGAGTTACACAAAGCTTCTTGGGTTGGCTGTGACTTGGATAAGAAAATATTAATGATCATCATGGAAATACCAGATGTGAACGATATTTTTCCATCTATTCTCGAGGGAACATAAGATATTTTGTAACTAAAATTGAGCATCATGAGAATCTTTAGATTCTAAAGATCTCTCCTTTATTTTTAACTATAGACTTGGTTGTAATTATAAAAGCGAGGAATAAAGCCTCAATGAAAAAATGAGACTTTTGACTATTATTCTCATGCTTATGCTCCAAAGTTTTACAAACATTATAATACTACTATTAATTAATATAATGGAGAGTTACACAAATTATTTTTAATTCTTGCACTGATTTCTCTATAAGGCGGTTGACTTCCAGTGATCATGGGCCCAATCCTCAAGTGATTATTGCCCTTTTTGTATCATTAAATTTACATTTTAGCATATCCTTTCTTGTTATGAAATTATTCAATTTCCTTCTAGAATTTATCATTAATTATTGAATTGACCATTACAACGCTAGTTGCTACAACAATTTGAGTAAATATTATTAATATTAGATCTCTAATAGTTTATTTCCTGAAGCGTTATTCATTCTGTTACCTCTTATGATTGATAGTGAATTGTTAATAGCAAGGTGTGATATTTCCTTTAGTATATTTCGTTCAATTCAAGTGTGTTGTTTCTTTCCTGTAGCTGTAGTTTCCTAGGAAACACCGTGTACTTAACAAATTTTTTTTAGAACTTTTAATGTTTTGATTATCTTGAATAAGATTTTTGATTGCTATGGATTTATGAAGTTATGTGTTAAGTGTTATTTTAAAAAATTCTAGCTATTCCTTGTGGTTTCATGCATTTACCTTTCCATAGGGGTAGACAGACTAAGTTACATAAACATTATTCTTTGCACATATAGTGTGGAAAACCTTGAAACAACTAGACAAGTTATGGGCTGACAATTTAATGTTTCGAGGTCTATTGGTGTTTTTAAGGAGTAACAAGTTATGGGCTGACAATTTAATGTTTAGAAGTCTGTTGGTGTTTTTAAAGAGTAACTAAATAACCCAACATTTTGGCGTCATTACCTGGGAGGTTGTCAAATAAGTGTTTAGTTGTATCCTTGTAGGGTTGGGTATTAAAGATAGAAGGTAAGAACCTATGCACGCACCAAATAAAAATCTTGTGCCAATGCCTACCCTCAGCTGATACTTTTAGAATTGTTTATTGTGCATGACTAGGAAAGAGAATAGGACTGTAAATCAAGAAGTTATAGATCTAAGACTTATTTCAAAAACCACCAAAACTCAAGGTCACTTTGGCCTTGGAAGGAAGATATTTATAGATGAAATCATTCGTCATTTGGAATCTCAACCGTCAATAGGTCCCCGAACAACATTTAGCAAGGGTTCTATTGTTGCCTCTCAAGTGACAAGGTCATCATCTACAACTTACGCTGAGATTCACGATAAGATTGTGAGGTCTAAGAAGAGCTTTCAAAATACATTTATTAATAACTCCAATCCTTCCAGTAAAAGATAGGGGCATTCTTGTAATCTAAGAGTGTAGGGGATGAAACAAGTGAGCCACAACTACAATATTTCGAATTTCCAACAACACATATTGCAAAGGGGGAATTTAAAATTCCTAATTTAAGTAGAATTGTAAGACCTACTCATAACCTAGAACTTACCCAACCGATTGTTCCTCTGATAATATCCTGTGACTACAAAATATTTTAGGCTTATTGGAAATTTTTTGATCAAATTGAAAATGTAGCACCAGGAACCCTGACTTCGACCCATGGAATACCCTATTGTCGATCAGCAGGCTAATGAACCAATGAAAGCTATTCCATTACAAAATCTTCCAAACTTTCATGGAATGGCTTCGAAGGATCCTGTTGCATTTTTGTTCGAGTTTGACGTCTTATACCGATGTTATGACTATATCAATGATCCTCAAAAAATGAAATTGCATTAGGGGATTTTTGCAATCTAAAATGGCCCTCCTAAGGAAATTATAAAATAATATTAGATGGCATCACCAAAGTTTAGAGGGAAAAAAGAAAAAAAAGTTTTTTCAACTCGTATTTTCAACTTATCTGCCCATGGGTTTACTCAAATTTCGAGTGGAAACACTCGTTGGATGCATAATTTGATTTTTCATCCAAGTAGTACCCATGTTGAATAATTTTGATGGACCCTGCTACACAAAAATTGAGAAATACATTAAAAATGCGATTGCAATCACGTTGTTTCATGTATTTCTCATTTTTTGTGTAGTAGGGTCAGTGGAAAGTATGCAACATGGGTACTCTTTGGACGAGAAATTAAATTTTGGAGTACTGCCGCTCAAAATTTGAGTAAAAATTTAGGGAAATAAGTTGAAAATATGAGTTGAAACATTAGTTTTATTATTTTATTAATTTTTAATCTTTTTACTTTTTTACTCCAAAAATGGTGAATCACCCCCCATGGTTCACATCATGATCCTGAATCCTATTGGTTCTTTTAAATTTTATTTTGGTTGTACATTTTTCTTAAGAAGCCCATTTTAGACCTCAAAAGTACCCTAATGTTTCCTTTTACTTTAAAGGGAGTAGCTCTACATTGGTTTATGGGATTAGGGGGAGGTAACATAACTTCGTGGGATGATATGAAAAATACTTTCCTCGCCAAATACCTGGACTATTGTTGATCTAGGGATCTGAGAGAAGAAATATTTAAAATGATGTCCAAAAACGATGAGACTTTAGAAGAATTTGTTGAAAGATTCCAATACAATTTGCAAAGATCACCTTATACCACTCTACCTAGAGAAGTCTTGAAAACTACTTTGATTAGAGGAATGAAAGATGAATGGATATAGACACTTAATTTAATGGGAAAAGGTGATATTTCTAAGGAATAATATGATGACATTGTAAATATATGTATCAGGTGCTCGTGAGGAAGTACACAAACCAAATCCGGAGTTCCGGACCCCCTCAATAGAACTAGTAGAGCTACAAGAGGAGGGTTGACTCACACAAAGATTGGTAATCTCTTGGAAGTCTTTCAAACTGATATTTTGAGTACATTAATTACACAATTAGGTGTCTTGTAGGTAAAATAGAAAGAAGCAGAGGCATAAAAATATTTAGGCATTATCTTCCCTCGTTGTGGAAAGAAGCACAGTGGCAAAGAGTGTCCACTGGATGTAGTCTAAATATGTTCCATAAGTGCAAAAGATCACTACACAAAAAAGTGTACCTCTATCCTAGGACTAAAAGTTGTGTTCAAAGAGGTGGAGGAAGACCCCGAGCTGACATATCTTATGGCTCAATGATGACAGTGGAAAACATGCCCTCCAAGTATGATCGAAGATCTTGCTTAGTTTCATTCTAGACAGTATATCCAACAACAAACTCTTGGATGACAATGGTAGAAACCTTTTTGGAAATCCCAAACATACTATGCACCACCTTGGGAAGATGAGTAGTTTTTTGGACCTTCATGGCCTAATCAACAATATCCTACACCCCCATGGAAAAATTCTTCAAATAACCCATACCCATCCCATTGGGAAAATTCTTCCACACAGGGACCAATGTGGTCTCGGACTTGGCAACGCCCTATGGGACTAGTTAACCCATCCACCAAGCCACTGCCTTGGTCGCAAGCACCATTGAAAACTCCTCTCCAATTACCCCAAATGTTCCACCTCCATTGTGCTTTTAGCTACTAGCCTAGCCAAATCCTAATCCTAATAGTAGACTTGTTCAATATGTGGAACTTTTCAAAAATACACGGTATAACTCCACCCGCTTTGAATGTAATGAACTTGTCAAAAATACACAATATAACTACAAAATATTCTTGATGTTAATATTATATATCCTATTTTTGATAGCTAGTGGGTTTCACCTCTCATTGTGGTTCCTAAGGAAAATGGAAAATGGAGAATTTGTGTGGATCATAGGGAATTGAATAAAGATACACAAAAATATCATTTCCCTCTTCCTTTTGTAGATCAGGTCCTTGATACTCTTACTCAGAAGAATTTTTTTCTTTTCTTGATAGTTTTAGTGGATATAATCAAATCCAAATTTCTCTCGAAGATCAGGACAAAACCACATTTACCTGTCAATGGGGAACCTTTGCATATATGGTTTTACCATTTGGGCTATGTAATGCACTAGTCACCTTCTAGTGAGCAATTCTGAGCATTTTCTCTGATTTGATCAGTGAAGGACTTGAACTCTACATGGATGATTTACCCCCTACGACAATGAATTTGAGAAAGCCTTACAAAATTTGTAGAAACTTCTTGAATTATGTATTGCCACTAGATTATGCCTTAGCAATGAAAAATGCCACATGATGGTGACAAAAGGCATAGTTATGGGGCATTATATCTTTACTACAGGTATTAAAGTTAATCCAACGAAAATTGAGGTAATTATTATGTTGCCTACTCTGCATACAAAGACAGAGGTATGCAGTTTCATCCGATATCATGGTTATTATCGTCACTTTATAGCACATTTTTTCAAAAATAGCATCAACTTTGTATGTCTTAATGGTAAATGTGGAATTTGAATGGACTGACAAATGTGATGTTGCTTTTGCAAATCTTCAAAAGTTAATCTCAACAACCCCTATGTTATGAGCACCAAATTGGAGCTTTCCAACCATATTTCAGCAGATTCATTTGATATCACAACAGGAGTCATACCTGGGAAAGAAGAAGATAAAATCCATATGCTATCTATTATATTAGGAAGAATCTTACACTAGCAGAGCTGAACTACATAGTGACTGAAAAATAAATTTTAAATGTTGTTTACTCTATTAATAATTTTCATCGCTATATAACAAGATATCACCTTTTTTTATACACTGATAATTCAACCACTAGATATTTAGCTAATAAACCTGTTACTAATGCTCAAATAACACGTCGCTTGTTGTTATTATAGGAATTTGAAATTACCATAAAAGATCGGTTAGGGAAGAAGAACATGGTCATAGAATTTTTATCTAGAACCCCTGCAATAACTCACTCTTCACATGTGGAAGATCAGTTTCAGGATGAACACTTATTTGCAATAACGGTAAAAACACCATGGTATGAAGATGTGGCAAACTACCTACTAGTAGGAAAACTGCTAGCACATTCACCATCTCAGGAAAGGAATCTTATTATTCAACGTAGTGCAAGATTTTCTTGCATTAATAGATATCTCTTTCACATGGGGTCAGATCTTCAAATCCGTAGATGGATTAGTGAAGATGAGATTTACAGTATCCTTAAGGCTTTACATGATGAACCATGTGGACGAAATTTTTCTAATCAGAGGACTATGAATAAAGTATTGCAGATGGGCCACAACTGGCCCACGATATTTAAGGACACAAAAAATATGTCCAGAGTTGTGATAGTTGTCAGAGGATGGGTTGTCCCATTCAAGCTAATGAAATTCCCATACAAACTCAAGTTGTACTTGAACCCTTTGAAATATGGGCATTAGACTTTTTGGGTCCCTTTAATACGCCTTCAAACTAAAAGACATATATTTTGGTCTACACAGATTATGTGACCAAATGGGTGGGAGTGGTAGCTCTCACAGAAGCCATAAAAGAGGCAGTTATTAGCTTCCTATTTGAACTATTTGTGCGATATGGATTTCCCACACATAGATGAAGGTACACAATTCACTTCCCAAAATATTTATTCTACAATGCAAAAGTATCATATCAAACATAGGGTTAGTTCCCCATACCATCCATAAGAAAATGGGCAGGTGGAAAGTACCAATAAAGTTCTTGAGGTGATTCTAACCAAAACTATATCCAACTACCGCTGAAACTATGCTGCCAAGCTTCACGAGGCCTATGGACCTACTGAATAACATGACACAATACTACTAGTTACTCACCATACCAACTCGTTTTTGTGAAGGAACCCATTTTCCCAATATAATTTGAAATTAAGACTCTAAAAACCATAAGGGAAGTTAGACTGGATTTGACAGAAGCACAAAGACACAGCCTACAATAGATTAATGAATTGTACAAAATACGCATAGCAGCCTTACAACACATAACTGTTGTTCAATAAAAAAAGGTCCAAATGGCATGATCGCCTCATCAAAAAGAAATATTTTCAAAAAGGCGATTGAGAAATATTGTATGATTCCAGATCCTAGGATTTCCCGGGGGAGCTTCAAACTAGATGGTTGGGACCATATGAGTTCACTGAATTTCATGACAATGGTACAGTGAGCCTTACTACCATTGATGGATTTAGCATATCCCTCTTTTGTAATGGACACTGAATACACCTATATCACCAGTAGCTTATGCATGAGTCTTTTATTCTTGAGGTAAACAATGATTTGAATTTGTAGGTTTAGCTGGTCGAGGAAGTAAACCTGCAACTACAACCCCTTGAAGCATCCTTTTTTTTTTAATTCTTTCCATTTTGTATATAATTTATATATTTATTGAGGAAATCATTTTTTCTTAAAAATAAATAAATAAATAAATAGACTTCATAATACAATAATAAAACGCGGGGGAATTATTTTTCTTTAGGGATTAATAGTTTTTCCCTTAAGTTACAGTTTCGTTTCCCTTAGGTCAAAGTTGTTATTCACTTAGGTCATAGTGATGTTCCCTTAAGTCACATTTGCTATGCCCTTAGCTCCCAGTTGTTGTTCCCTTAGGTCATAGTTGCTTTTCCCTTATGTCGCAGTTGTTGTTCCCTTAGGTCACAATTGTTGTTCCCTTAGGTCACAATTGTTGTTCCCTTAGGCTCGAATTGTTGTTCCATTAAGTCATAGTTGTTGTTTGCTTGGTTGTAGTTGTTTTTTCCTCCATTGTTCCCTTTGGTTACAGTTGTTGTTCTCTTGGTTGCATTTGTTGTTTCTCAGTCACAATTACTATTCCTTTGTTACAATTGTTGTTTCATTTATCACGATTGTTGTCCCCTCTAGTTGTAACTATTTGTTTCAATACTAAGTTGTTTCTTTAGAATTCTTTCTTTGATTTTGAATCCTCCTTGTAATTATGACAAAATTAATAATTTTCTTGAATGATTTCTGTTATCTCAAAATCAAGCCCTGGAAGGCTGCAGACCAGGAAGACTTCAAGTAACTATTTCAAACCTACTTTAGGCTGAGGCTTAGCCTCCTCAACCTGAGAGGGCTCTCTCTAGATGAGTTAATGATTTTGATTAAGATAAGATGGCTAACTCTTTGTGAAATAACTGTGACAAATATGGATGCTGGAAAAACATTAAACAAGTTTCCATTGGGCCTATGGAGTCAACAACACCTCAATAAACAATGATCTTGACTTTACATAGAAGTCAGGGCATTCAGCATTTCAATATTCAGAACATAACTCATAGGGAACTACAGTTTATAAATGCATACAGGAAATCAGAGCACAATCAGTGAATTCTGAGTGATTATACATCTATACAACTGTAAAAAACATTAAGGAAAGGATAAGATCACACATTCTGAACATAGAAATCCTTCATGAATCCTGAGAAGTAAAGCCAAATTATATTACTGAAACTGTGTCTTCACATAAGCCAAATACAATGCTCTGTCATAAAGTTTTCCAACCCTCATTACATTGCTGTTTCAGCTATATATAGAATTCTTATTCTACCTGATCGAGATTCCTCCTCCAGCATGAGGGGAATTCGATAACTACCTCTAATGACACCTATCAACTATTTAATTAACTAATTAATACAATAAAGTGCTGACTGGAGCTTTTTTAGAGTTCTAAATCTACTATGACTCTAACTCCCTATTGTATGCATGATGGCTTCTCCTCGTTCTTTGACACCTGGTCCTCTTTCAGTTTGGCTGAAATGGCTGAGATGGGTATTTAATGCCCCATGTTGACCTGGAATGTTGAAACTTTTTAACTGCTCAGAGATATTTGGAGGTTACCCTTGCTTCTCGGCTTCCATTTTTTCCAAAATCTTCAAATGCACAGAAGCATGTTCTTTAGCTTTTAATTACCCAAGATGTGGAAGACTGCCACATCCTTGATGCGTTGTAAGCTCTTTTCATGAACATGTGTACAGGAAAAAATTCCTTGCAGGCAAATCGTTTGATATATTTTGAACTGTGATAAAGGGGCTTTATGACAAAAATTCAAAATTGGTTTTGAATATTCAATCCTTTTAAACATCCATCTGCCTTGACCTGATTGGCTGTTGTTTGCTCCAGCTGATGTTTTGTACACCCTTTAGCCGTTTCCCTTTCAAAATTCCCGCTTATAATTCAAACTACTTGATTTGCGTTAAAAACAACATCTTCAGCAGTTTCGTAGCGCGCTACGAAACTGCTGAATTATTTGAAACAGTTTGCCTTTGACCCGAGATCTTTATCAACTGAGTATTTGATTGCCAAAAACTCCCTTCGACTTTCCACATGTTGAACAGGGATTTATATTTCCTCAGAGAAATAAGATTAAGCAAATTTGTCAAAAATTTGAAACAAAACCTTACTTGAAGTGAAAAAACTCATTTAGCAGGCAGCCGGCTCAGCTGTGTCTTCAAATCTTCAATTTGTTTCCTCATAGCTCTATTCCCAGCTCTCAGTTGCATATTAATCCTTCTGATATACCTGGCTTCTTTGATGGCTGGTACTGTCCAGGTGTGAAATTGTTCGTGGCCATCAACCACTGAATTCAACTGAGCCTTTACAGCTTCATTTCCTTCCCATAAGGTTTTATAATATTTTGCATGTATGGCTGCATGCTTTCTAGCGGTCTTCTTCAATTTAGAAATCTCATACTTGGCTGACTCTAATTGTCTCTGTATGGCTGCTATATTATCTTCTTGAGATGCAATGGTTGTTTTGCCCGTGTCTTTTTGTATCTCTTCCCCTGTTTCCTCTGTTCTCGGCATTGCTTCCTTTACTTGCTGGAATCTTCTTGTTATAGGTCTTCTAGGTTTGAAAATGAACTCTTCAGCTGGCACATCAAATCTAAGCCTTTTTGAGGCCTTGGATTTCTTGGTGCTTTCCTGCTCTGACTGCATCAATTCAATTTGGACTGGTAGAGACTGCTCGAATTCAATGGCCTGTAATAAATCATTCAAATTTGCCTTGGACACTGGGCTCTCTTCAGCTGCTACAACTTTACCTTTTTCCCTCATTATTTGACTTCTTGTTCTTACCCTTGAGACTGCTTCAGATGTGCTTGTTTCTGGTACATCCTTTTTACCCTGAGCCTTTTCCTTAGTTATTTCTGAGGTTGATCTTGGATGATGAGAGGCTTCACTGGTTTTCTTAGCTGTGACTTTGGAACCCTTTTAGCTCTTGCCTCTTTTTGGAGCTCAGCTATTGTAAAATCTCTGGCCGGTTGTGGAGTGAGGCCAGTCTTGCTTTGGAATCCAACCATAAAAATAAAAGAATTCCAGTCTCTGTCTATCTTCTGGAGGCCATCTAAAACCAGTAACTTGATCAAACCATGATGAAACAAAGAGGTTTCAGAATCCTCTTTTCTCAGCTGTACCTTATCACACATCTTACTCAAGCTACGGAACAAATAAAAAGGTAGGTCTATGGAGACTTTCCCAGTGAAATGCAAAAGCAGTTTGAAATGGTAAGAATAAACCTTGTTATACCTTCCCTCACAAGTCAAATATTTTTGTATGCAGGTGAGTAAGAGAGCATAATGTTCTTTGACATAATTCCTGGGCACTCCCCTACTCAAATCTTCATTTACATATGCATCCTTTAAAAACTCCTTACAAGGATTCATGTCAAATTTGAAATTTTTAAACCATTCCTCTTGTCCTCTTGGGATCTCTGTCACAGCAGATATTGCTTCTGGAGAAACCTGTACTTCTAACATAGCTACCTTTGAATTCAAACCAGTGAAGTTTAGTGCAAATTCTTTAGTTACCTGCGCATGTCCTCCTTGTAACTTTTTGCAAAAGTTCCAGCACCCGGAATTTTTAAATGCTTTCTTCACCCCTTCATCTCTCAGCGTCATATCCAGGCCCTCGGGTTCAGTCCTTAGAGGTTTACCGGATCTGTGCTCTTTTTTCTCCATGGATTCTTCTAATCTTCGCACACAAAGACTACCAGCTCCAGTTGGAGTTGTGATTAAGCTTCTTTTTGAATTCAGCCTCGCTTGATTATCAGCCTCGCTTGAATTTTGAATCTTTCCACTTAAAACCTTTCAAGACATAATCTTGCATATTTGTCGTTCATGCAAGACACTTACGGCCATCATTAAGGCTTATGCACGGTGAAATTTCTTGGGAATGATAATGCATGCGTATCAACAGCTCTAGTGGTGGTGATGGTGGCAATGAGCGTTAAAACGTGATAGGGGAGATATATGAACTGACATGAGAAGACATGGCTGATGACTCACCTAACGGACTTGATATTTCAGGAAAGATTCGCTGCAGAAGTATGAATCCATGATTTCGTAGCGCTGTTAGTTTTAAATTTTAATGATGCGCTGTGAAACTGCTTAATAATGATGCGCTGCGAAACTGCTTAATCATGATTGCGCTGCGAAACTGCCTAATCATGATTGCGCTGCGAAACTGGCGAATGAGAATTATGCTAGGAAATTACTAAAAGACATGGTGACTCGGATAAGACAAGATGTGGCTATAGAACACTGATGAGTGGAGGAGAACCAATGGGAGTTGAGAATGACTTGAGTTAAGAAACTCTTTAAAAACTCCAAATCCTAGGGGAAGAAAATTAAAACGAAATTAAACTAACAAGGACCTTTGTCATGGGGCTAGGATAGAAAATTATATACATCAGATTTTGAGTTATAAGTGATAACAATTTCCATTAGCAGATCTATTATAAGAAACTTTTCAAGTAGATTTAGAAAAACTCCCAAACCTTTCAAACAATCTAGATATTGTAAGTTTATAAAGATATTTAGCATACACTTCATCAAAATACCACCAAAAGAGTTTTTTTTTTTTTTTTTTTGGTTCAGAAGTTTGTTTTAATTCTTTGATCTCCTTAAAAATAAATTTTGGGGAGAAAAATGTCAAACTAATAAGGTAACCATTGTGATAATTCTTACACCTGTTAGAGTCGGTCTTGCCAGTCCTCCATCCGAGGTCAAAACTCTTTCTGCATTTCATTTTTAGGTGTCTGGCTCCATTCACTCAACTGCATTCCGCTAGGGGCATGCCATAAATTGGATGGAAGGGTCTTGCCAGTCATTACCCCTCATGCTTTGTACCTGCTGGCTCAACCCTGTTCATCAAATTTCATTAAGTGACAATCCATATTTGGTATTCTAATGGGAAAAAAATCATATCAGTCATATATCTAGGGTTTCATAAGTCGTGTTTTCAGAGTACCCAAACATGCCAGCAGGCCAGAGGGAGGTTCAACAAGTTTCATCTCCATATTTTCATCATCCATGATGCTCAAGGGTGATTCCTCTTCAAAACTCTATTTTGAAGAGTAAATCGTCAAATTAATGTTTATGATAAATATGTAAAGTTCACCAACATGAAGCACTTGAAAATATGGTTCTGGTCATCCTTTGCCAAATGCCATGACAGCTGCTCCTGCAAAAAATGGCCAAAAATCTCATCATTTTAGTCAAAATTCAAAAAAGAGAAGGTGAAATACAGAGTTGTATTAAGTTGTGGAAAAAGTGCCAAAATGAAACATTGCAAAGTGGGTTTCGAAGAAACAAAAATCAAACCCATGACTCCATGCCCTCATATACATTTTTTCATAAGAATCAAAGTTATTTTACATGACAAGGTCGGAGAGAAATCATTTCAAAGGAGTTTGGTGAGCCAACGCGTGTTTTGGGTGAGTTTGAAGGTGTCTTGATAGGCGCGGCGCACAGGCGGAGTTGCGCGGTGCACTGAGGGAGCGCGGTACACTGGGCGCGACCACACAGTGTTAAATCACATGCGTGCGGTGCACTCAAACGGGGCGGTGCACTGGGTATGCTGCGCAACGCATACACATAAAAGCCCGATTTTGCTTAGAATTGCAACAAATTGCCTTTTAATCTCGTGAATTTGCCAGGTGGGGTTGATATCTCAGTGTTTCATCCATTTTTATGTTAGTATGATGATGGTTTATGGCTACTTATGGTTGCAATAAAAGCTCTTAAACCCTACCACTTAAATTCATCAAAACAATTGCTGTTAGGGTTGCAAATTCATAGCGTTGGTTCCAAGGTTCCTCCTCCATTTCATTTTTCCCTTCTTTCCATCATTCCCTTCTTCCCTATTCCATTTTTCCCATTTTTTCCCTATCCTGAAATGTTACCAAACTCCTATTCCCTATCCCCTCTGCTCATTTGTCAAATGTAAAACCGCAAACCCTACCCTATATAAAATTTCCTAAAACCCCCCTACATGTCCCTAAATAAAATTCCTCCTCATAGTCCCTAATCCCTTCATATTATTCCCCTTCCTAACAGTCCCTTGTTGCATTTTTCCCCTTGGTGGCAGATTTCAACACATCACAAAAACAGTCCAAACATAGTTTTATCACTAGCATATTTTTCTCTAAGGTAGTGGAAAAACAACAGTCATGGCATCTGAGCATGCATCAGACTATGAAATGGAAACCCAAAGCGACTCATCCTCGGAAGAACAGGCTCCCCGGAGGCCTCACAAAAGTGGCAGACATGTTAGAAAATAACCGACCACCCTTATAAAATTGCAGGCCTGCCCTCTTGCTATGTCATCTTTCCAGTGTCAGTCATGCTTTGAGTTTTGTCAAAAGGTGGCTAGTGTTCAATTTAATCATGAGCTAGCTTGTCTATTCGTGCTACACTTACATGGAGATTAGGCTACTTTAGTTGCTGTCACCTTCACACTTACACCAGAATCTGTCTCATTAGCAACCGGCATACCGAACATTGGAGAACCATGGAACAAGAAGTAGAAGATTGATCGGCATCATTATGAGCCATACATTAAAACCACTTTCTTGAGGCAGCTCAAAAGAGTCTTTCCATTTCGATAACTGAAAGATGAATATGCTCCACTAATGAGATTGATTATGAAATATTTCAGTTGTGAGGGACAATTCTCTCGTCTTTATGCTTATCACATCAGGTTGCTCATGCATTTCACCAGGGTACAGATGATGAACATTCCGTATTTCATTTGCCAGAACATAGAGAGGATGACCACCTTTATAGAGCATAAAACCCCTTAGCAGCAACTTAACAGTGTTTATTATTTTGCTCTGATTAAGATTTTGGTGGTTCATGAGCTTGGATTATAGGGCATCACTTGGGATGATTTCATCTCCCATGACTTCTTCCGAGCTTCACAAGGACCTTCAAAGGCTAGATTTGAGACAGGGGAACCTTCTCATCAGTATGAGCACCATGAGACCACCAGTGTGCCAGTATTCGTCACATATCAGAGGGGTGCTAGACATTTGTTTGCAGCAGCAAAGCGAGTGTTATCTCCACCCGGGGTGGAAGGGGCCTTGCTTTCGACATCAGCACTACAGGTACAGGACAAAGGTAAGGAGCCAATGCATGATGAGGGGCCATCACGTGAACGAGAGACCGAATTCATTCTCCTTCATGATGATGATACAGATACAGATCCGAAAAGTGCACAACTTAAAGAGATCATCCAGGAGCAGCAAACAGAGATTCAAGCCTTGTCCCTTGACTTGGAAAGAGCCAAATGGAACATGAAATATCTGGAGTAGAGGAACAAACAACTTGAGGATCACCAAGCTGAGATAGAGTTGCAACTGATCAAGGAAAACCGACAACACATTATGGCAGCACAAGGTAGACCTATGGAGCAAAGAGATGAGGACCGGGAGTATGTTTTAGATAAAGTGAACGTTCACTTGGAGCAGTTGGTGGAGAAGGCTAATAGGGAAAATGCAATGCTGAGGCACATGACTCACCATTACATGGCCCGAAACATGAGCTCCAAAGCAAGAATTAGGAGCCTGAAGGTGAAATTGAGGAAGGTGACAAAAAGACAAAAGAGGCAAAAAGAGCAAGATAGGCTCTAAATCATGGCCGAGGCTTCGTTGGTCTAGCATGACATGTGATAGAGAAGGTACAACCCAAATTTCAAGAAATTTGGAGCACATTTTTGCATTTTGAAATTTTGTGCACAAGAAACAGGTTTTTCCTCCCTGTGTGATGCGCCAACTGGCGCGCGCTTTCGCTAGGGAGATCCAAATGACTAAAGGTTTATATTTTTGGATTTACCGTGGAAAATTACGACTGCTGGTGCATAGCCAAGAATTTTGGGCCAATTTTGAGTCCACAAGAGGTCAAAAACACCCAAAAAATGGCCTCTCTGCCCCTATTTTGACACACAGGAAGAAGTCTTGGGAGATTGCAATTTTGGAGGGTTAAATGGCATCTAAATTCAGAAATTCCACTTGGGTTGGAAATTGTACAGGTAGGGCTTTCTAGCAAGCACACTTGGGCTCAATTTGGACTTTAGGAAGTGCCTCAAAACCACCTCCAAAGTGGCGCGATGCATACATCTTTTGCCGTGGCGCACAGAGACCCAAAGGCCAAAATCACTTCCGCTCCGCGAGATGTCGATTTGCAATTTTCTCCAAATGGGCCGATTCATTAAAAATAATTTTTTCCAAACATCAAAGGCAAAGTTTAAAAACATTTTCATCAAAGGTTGGCTTCTATCCAAGTGGCAAAAGGAAGGCGAGCAGTCACCCAGAAGATCTGCACTCATGTTTACTTTGTTTTAATTGGTCATTATAGAAATTGAATGTAATGCTGATGGTTGGCTTTTCGCTTCCTGGGTCGATCGACTCTCTCATAGCAAAGTCTATTTATTGTATGAAAAAACATTTGCAAAGGGTTGGTTGGCGTTTCTGGGAAGCGGTGGGAGAGAAACTCAGTTACTCACTGTACATTTTGACAGAGAATTAATGAAAGATTGGAGCTCTGTTCCTTGATATTCCCGTGGCGTGAGTTTAGCAAATGTATTTTCTTTCTGTTTCATATGTATGTCGTTATGTTTCATAGTTCATTCATATTCATTTCCAGTGAAATCTTCTAAGTAAGAAAAGGTAGAATTCATTTTTATTGCTCTGCCTTCGGAAAGTTTTCACGTTCTATGTTTTCTTCTGTTGGAAAGGATTCATGTATTTATGCCCTTTTCACCCTCTTAAACAGTCTCTCCATTTCATGTTATTTCAAATTTATTTGCTAGAATTTCAGCCTGTCTTGCC
Organism: Pinus tabuliformis; assembly: GCA_031772625.1. Taxonomy (NCBI): domain Eukaryota; kingdom Viridiplantae; phylum Streptophyta; class Pinopsida; order Pinales; family Pinaceae; genus Pinus; species Pinus tabuliformis. Next base: position 164,961,658 of record CM062817.1, on the reverse strand, counting down.
TCACGAAATAATCTGCGTGTTCGAGTTAAATTCTCTGCTCATGCTGTTCCTTGTTCCCATACATCCCAAAAAATTCAGTCATTGATCAAAATACTTCTTTCATATTTAATAACTAGCCTAAAATCAGTATTCATTATAAGTCATCCTCAGACCCTATTTTCTTATTCTTCACTGAGCATGACCCGGAGAGAGCCCTCCCCTATTCTGGTAGGGCTAGCTACCAGACTGATCGTGGTTTGTGGTTACCTTGAGTTTCGCATTCCTTCAGCCTAAGGCAGATTTAGGTGCTAACATAGTGGCAACTCCACTGGGGACGAAATTCTTTGTTTGTTAGTCTTCTCCATTGCGTAAACGACAGGCTTAACCTACTAACACCCCATACTTCTGATAATTCTAAGCTTTCGGATGATAAGTTTAGGATCTGATAGGCTGAGTAAGTTGTGCATGTCCTTTTGATTTTTTTTTGAAAATAGCACGTTGGCTTCAAGAAGATATACCAGAGCAAATCCAGATCTAGATCCTCCTCATATCTACAAAAATCCCAATTTGATTCCAAGACTTCTTTGTCAAGAGAGCTCTATAGCTCCCGTGATCAAATCCGATTCATGTTTTGACATTTTTGAGTATCTTGAAGAGCTTGATTTTGATGAGCAGTTTGAAATATCGTTGTTCGAGACCAAATCCGAAAGGGCTGTTGACTCTACTGTCCCCAATTCACAGTTTCTTGTAGACCTAGAAACTGAAAGGGCTAGCCGGTCAATTGATAATTATATTGCGACACAGCTTCAAACTCAAATTGTTAATTCCCTACAAACTGCACACACTCCTCCAACACCTCCAAGACCAAACCCACCAAGAGTGATGGCTGCCCTTTTTGCACCTCTTGTGCTGCGTCAAGTTTTAGATGATATGCCCGTAGATTATCAAAGAAAAATCCCTTTGTTTGATGGTTCTCCTCACAACATTACCGCTCAGCAACATGTGGATAGAATGGTAGATTTCTATGACCTTCATGAGATCGATGCAGAAAATGTAGCAATGAGACTCTTTGTACAGAAATTTGCAGGTGAAGTTAGGAAATGGTTTAGAGCTTTGTCGGCTGCACGTATCGCTACCTTGGCCGACTTGCAAAGGAAATTTTTACACCGCTGGGAACTAAAAAAGAATCCTCTTCAAATTCTTGCTGAGTATGAGCAGATCAAATGAAACACTAGTCAGTCGGTCCAAGACTACTGCATTAGATTCAATTCCGTTATAATGAAATTCTTGATCATCTAAGGCCACCTGTGGGACTAGCCATGATGAAATTTTCGGATGGTTTTGATGCTGATATGGCTTATCAACTAAGCGAAGGAGAGCTGGCCACAATGGAAGACATGCAGAAAATCGCGGTCAGCGTTGAAGCAAACCTGCTGACCAAGAGGGCTACAGAAAAAGCGGAAAAGAAGGTCATAGTAAAGGAAGAGTCTTCCTCGATGGATCAATTAATCAAGAAGGTAGAGCAGATGCTTCAAAGGGTGAAACTCGAAAAACCTGAGGCACAAGTTAGAAATCCTAACTTCCGTGGACAACAGCAGTTACAATATAGAATAAGGTAGAGAGATCAACGAGCCCAAGATCGAACAGCACAGTAGGCAGTACAACCACCTCTTTAGCAAAATTTTGTGCATGGACCGGAGTTTGATGAGGAAGGAAAGGTAATAGGGGAAGAGAACCACTTCTTTACTCCTGGTGATTTGCCTATTTACATTACTGAAGAGGAGGAGTATGCAGAAAGTTCAGCTGCACACAAAGACGCAGATTTCATTCGAGCAAGTGACGCAGTTTTGGAAGAAGAATCAGATGAGTATCAAAGAGGCTATATGAATTCTCTGTCCGCTCAGTAGCGGCAATATTCACTTACAAATAGAGATGTTCCGGTTAACCCAATTCAAAAGAGGAAGGAAGTTTCGGCATCAAATAATGATTCATGAGTTACACAAAAGAAAGGGAAAGAGGCACTTGATCCTGGCAGCAGCAAATCACCATCAGCAAAAAAATCAAATCAGCAAATTGTATCGAGAGAAAAGGAAAAGAAACAAGTCCCAGTCAAAGAGGTAGAAAAGACTTCTGCTTTTAGTTTAGAGAATGAAATTTCTAAATTGAAGATATCCATTCCCTTGACTGAAATAATGAAGAACAATAGTTATAGAGGGAAAGTTTCCAAAAATTTGAATTGTGATCCAATGTTTGATATGGTGAATGTCGAAGATGGTCAACCCAAAATGATTTTTTGGCCAGCATTGAATGGTGAGTCTCCAGAGAATGATGTGCCACCTTTTTATATCATTTTAAGATTGCATGATTTTGTGTTACATAATGCCATGTTCAATTCCAGAGCTTCTCACAATCTCATGCCCAAGGCTATCATGGATAAGCTGGGTTTGGACATCACCCGGAAATACCATGATCTCTATTCATTTGATTCTAGCAGAGTAAGCTATATCGGGCTCATCAAATACTTGGTTGTGAGTCTGGATCAAATCCCAATGAAGAATATTTTGATGGATATTATTGTAGCAGATATTCCTCCCAGGTTTGGCATGCTTCTTTCCAGGTTGTGGGCAGCAAAATTGGAAGAGACACTACAACTAGATTTCTCCTATGCAATGATTCCTGTGTTTGGCCAGATGAGAAAACTGTATTAGGAAAAAAAAAATGAAATACATGATTACAAGCAAGGAGAAACCCATTAATCATCCAATTAATTATGTACATACAGATCTAGAGTCTTTTGTTTTGTATTCAGATAGTTTTAATGATGTTGATAGTCAGTTAGTAGAAGCAGAAAGTATTCCAGAAATAGTAGAAAATTTCAGAGAAGTTTTGAAGAAAGAAGGACAAGAACAACAAAACACCATTGAGAAATCAAATGAAGGTAACGGACAGCAAGGAGGAAAAACAGAGCCAGTAGAATTTCGGCACTTGGAAGAAGAGGAAGAAGGTTCGCGGACCATGGAATTCGACGGTGCGGTGGGAAATGATGGTGCTGGAATTGGTATTTGGGTACGCAGTCCTTTCTCCGCCTCGAACAAGGTGCCTAGTAATGTGCGAGTATGCTCCTACAAATTAGCTTTTGATTGTTCGAACAATGAGGCTGAGTATGAAGCTCTGATTGCTGACCTAAAGATTCTAAGAAAGCTGAATGCTAAGAGGATTTCAGTATATGGCGACTCTGAATTGGTGATTAAGTAGGTCAAAGGCGAATATCAAGCAAAGCATCCTCAGATGCGGGCTTAACGGAATGCAATCCTAGACATCCTGAAATTATTTTCAGAATATACCTTGACATGTGTGTCTCGTGTTCAAAACAGCATTGCTGATGCTCTTGCTAAGGCAGCCAGTAGTTTGAATATTCTAATGAACTCCAGTAATAAATTTGAAATCCATGTCAAGCATCATCCGACTGTCCCCAACAATCAGAGATATTGGAAAGTTTTCCAAGATGATGAGGAGATCAATGATTTTCTGCAAAACAAAGGTAAGTTCAAAGAGACCTCAATTGATGTAGAAAATGATGATGGCAAATATGAGGTGCAGATCAATCAAATGGACGTGTTGCAGCTAAAGGATAAAATTATTCCTAAAGGCTTGATATATTTAGAAGAACTCTTTGATCAAGATGATGTAGCCCACAAACCAACATTGCAGCCAAAAGAGAAGGGTGTTGAAGAGTTCAATATCAGAACAACTGCTAATCCTAAAATGGTAAAACTATCTAAAGCATTGCAACAAAAGATGAAAAAAAAATATATCAGTTTGCTATCTTCATTTGCTGATGTGTTTGCTTGGGACTATTCTGACTTGAAGACATACGATACCAATATAATTCAGCACACTATACCCATTAAGCCTAATCAGAAGCCTTTCAGACAGAAGTTGAGAAGGCTAAATCCAAAACTGTTGCCATCAATTGAAAAGGAGATAAACATGTTGTACAAATCAGGAATCATCGTTCCCATCAGATTTTCGGACTAGATCTCTAATTTGGTGCCCGTACGGAAGAAGACAGGTGAGATTCTCTTGTTCATTGATTTTAGGAATCTCAATAAAGTTTCATTGAAAGATAACTATCCACTGCCCAAAATGGATCATATACTTCATCAAGTAGTTGGAGCATCTCGTATGTCACTACTTGATGGCTATTATGGTTATAACCAAATTTCTGTCCATGAAGATGACCAAGACAAGACAGCGTTCACCACTCTGTGGGGAACTTTTCATTACGCTAAAATGCCTTTTGGTTTGAAGAACGCGGATGCCACCTTTCAGCGGGCAACGGACTTGGCTTTCGAAAATGAGAAGGATGTCTTTTTGGTTGTATACCTTGATGATCTTATGGTGTTTTCCAAATCTAATGAAGAACACATGTATCATCAAAAAACTGTCTTTCAAAAGTGCAGAAAATATGGTCTATCGCTGAATCCGAAAAAGAGCTTGTTTGCCATGGAGGAGGGCAAACTACTTGGGCACATTATCTCAAATGATGGAATTCGTATTGATCCAACATGTGTACAAGCGATTCAGCAAATCGATCTGCCCCGTAATAAGAAGGAGATTCAGTCTTTCAATGGTAAAATGAATTTTTTACGCCGCTTTGTACCTAATCTTGTTGAACACCTAAGAGAGATCACGAACATGCTTAAAAAGGACAACCAAGTGAAGTGGATGGAAGAGGCTGTAAAATCTTTCAATTTAGTCAAATTGTCTCTTTCTTCAGCTCCAGTTCTAATCGGCCCGGAATACACTTAGGATTTTATATTGTTTTCATTCGCTTTGGAGCATACTATGGCAGCCGTGTTGATGTAGAAAAGAGATGATCACAAGGGACCAATTGCTTTATTCAGCTGAACTATAGAGATGTAGCCTTAAAATACAACATCATTGAGAAGCAAGCCCTCACACTTGTGAAAGCATTGAAAGATTTTCGGGTATACATTCTACATTCTCATATTTTGGCTTATGTTCCTAACGCTGTTGTCAAAGATGTTTTAGGGCAGACAAATCTAGAAGGAAGACGAGGCAAGTGGATTGCAGCTTTGTTGGAATACGATGTAGAAATAAAGCCCACAAAGCTTGTTAAAGGACAGGGATTGGCAAAGTTAATGGCCGAATCAAATTTGCACGCCTTAGACATAAATCTGATCACTGCTATGTCCGATGAGAATGAGGAAGGTTCATCGATTCAGGTATCTGAAATTTTTTCTCTTTCTCCGTGGTATTCAGATATCATATACGTGCTTCAAAATTTGTCACCACCACCCGACATGACTAGAAACAAAGCTAGAACTCTCAAATTAAAGGCTGCCAAGTTTTGCATTCTAAATTCTGCACTTTATTGGAAAGATCCTGGTGGAGTTCTTTTGAATTTTTTGGTGGAAGAAGAAGCAAAGCAGGTCATGAAGGATTTCCACGAAGGAGATTATGGTGGTCACCTTTTTTGGAAAACAACAACAAATAAAGTTCTGAGAGCTGGATACTATTAGCCGACATTGTTTGCTGATGTATATAAGGTCGTCAAGAGCTGTCATAAATGCCAGATTTTTGAAGGAAGGCAGAAATTACAGCCTTTTCCGCTTAAGCCCATTGAGGTGACTGCCCCTTTTCAGCAATGGGGGTTGGATTTCGTAGGTGAAATTCATCCCGCTTCTTCCTGTTAGCATCAGTGGATTCTCACGGCAACAGATTACTTCACGAAATGGATCGAAGCAATGCTAACAAGACAAGCTACAGATGCGGTAATTATTTCATTCCTTGAAAATAACATCTTGTCTCGCTTTGGTTGCCCGAATACGTTAATCACTGATAACGCAACAGCTTCCAAATCAAGAAGGATGGTAGAGTTTTTTCAGAAATATCACATCATTCTGGGTCACTCAACTGCCTATCATCCGCAAGGCAATGGGTTGGCGGAGTCTTCTAACAAATCTTTGGTCAACATCATTAAGAAGCTGTTGGAAATCAACAAGAAGAGCTGGCACAAGAAGTTGGTCAATGCACTTTGGGCAGATCGGGTCAGTCAGAAGAAATCCATTGGTATGTCCCCCTTTGAGCTTGTGTATTGAGTTGATACCTTGTTTCCTACCTCTCTCGCAACCCCTGTAGTCAAACATCTTCAGGAAGTTGGCAGTGAAGATGATCCTATGCAGAGAGGATTGAATCAAATGATCCATTTGGAGTAGACCAGAGAAGAAGTTTTCCAAAACACATCCAAGTTGTAGGAGAATATTAAGAAAATTATGACAGAAAAGCAAAGGAAGACAAATTTCATCTCGATGATGTGGTGATGAAGTGGGATGCAAGGAATGAGGAAAAGCGTAAGCACGGAAAATTCGAGAATCTTTGGAAAGGTCCCTTCAAGATCGCAGCATATCAGGGTTAGAATTCCTTTCTTCTGAAGGAAATGAATGGAGAAGATTGCCTAGGAGGGCTGATCAATGGTTGGCTGCTCAAGCAGTACCATTTCTGAAAAGTTTTTTGTTGTTTCCATTGTCATTGTAAATACCATTTTATTTCAGTTTTGGTTTGAGTTTGTCTAGTCAGTCTTTGAGTCATTTTAAGTCCAAATTTTAGTCAGTTTGAGTCAAGTTTCAGTCAATAAATGAGTCAAGAGTTGCGTGTCATTTGTCAAAATAATGACTCCATAGCCCAATGGACGAAGGCACTGTCTGCTCTCCCAAATATCTATTGTTCTTGGCACCTCCAAGGAGCTACCATCCCCATTGGAGCCAATGTTAGAGTCGGTCTTGTCAGTCCTCCATCCGAGATCAAAACTCTTTCTGCATTTTATTTTTAGGTGTCTCACTCCATTCACTTAGTTGCATTCCGCTAGGGGCATGCCATAAATCGGATGGAAGGGTCTTGCCAGTCATTACCCCTCATGCTTTGTACCTGCTGGCTCAGCCCTGCTCATCAAAGTTCATTAAATGACAGTCAATATTTGGTATTCTAATGGGAAAAAAATCATATCAGTCACAGCTCTAGGGTTTCATAAGTCATGTTTTCAGAGTACCCAAACATGCCAATAGGCTAGAGGGAGGTTCAACAAGTTTCATCTCCAGATTTTCATCATCCATGATGCTCAAGGGTGATTCCTCTTCGAAACTCTGGTTTGAAGAGGAAATCGTCAAATTAATGTTTATGATAAATATGTAAAGTTCTCCAACATGAAGCACTTGAAAAGCCGGTTCTGGTCATCCTTTGCCAAATGCCATGATAGCTCCTCCTGCAAAAAATGGCCCAAAATTTCATCATTTTAGTCAAAAATCCAAAAAGAGAAGGTGAAATACAGAGTTGTATTAAGTTGTGGAAAAAGTGCCAAAATGAAACATTGCAAAGTGAGTTTTGAAGAAACAAAAATCAAACCCATGACTCCATGCCCTTATATAGATTTTCTCATAAGAATCAAAGTTATTTTACATGCAAAGGTCAAAGAGAAATCATTTCAAAGGAGTTTGGTGAGCCAGCGCGCATTTTGGGTAAGTTTGAAGGTGTCTTGATAGGTGTGGCACACACACAGAGTGGCGTGGCACACTGAGGGAGCGTAGTGCACTAAGTGCGACCACAAAATGTTAAATAACACGGGTGCGATGCACTCAAACGGTGCGGCGCACTGGGTATGCTGCGCGGTGCATACACATAAAAGCTCGATTTTGCTCAGAATTGCAACAAATTGCCTTTTAATCCCATGAATTTGCCAGGTAGGGTCGATCTCTCAGTGTTTCATCCATTTTTATGTCAGTATGATGATGCTTTATGACTGCTTATGGTTGCAATAAAAACTCTTAAACCCTACCACTTAAAGTCATCAAAATAATTGCTGTTAGGGTTGCAAATTCATTGTGTTGGTGCCAAGGTTCCTCCTCCATTTCATTTTTCCCTTGTTTCCATCATTCCCTTCTTCCCTATTCCATTTTTCCCATTTTTTCCCTATCCTAAAACGTTACCAAACTCTTATTCCCTATCCCCTCCGCTCATTTGTCAAATGTAAAACCCCAAACCCTACCCTATATAAAATTTCCTAAAAACCCTACATGTCCCTAAATAAAATTCCTCCTCATAGTCCCTAATCCCTTCATATTATTCCCCTTCCTAATAGTCCCTTGTTGCATTTTTCCCCTTGGTGGAAGATTTCAACACATCACAAAAGCAGTCGAAACACAGTTTTATCACCAGCATCGTTTTCTCTAAGGCAGTGGAAAAACAACAGCCGTGGCATCTGAGCATGCATCAGACTATGAAATGGAAACCCAAAGCGACTCATCCTCGGAAGAACAGGCTCCCCAGAGGCCTCACAAAAGTGGCAGACATGTTAGAGAAGAACCGACCACCCTTACAGAATTGCAGGCCCGACCTCTTGCGATGTCGTGTTTCCAGCGTGAGTCATGCTTTGAGTTTTGTCAAAAGGTGGCCAGTGTTCAATTTCATCATGAGCTGGCTCATCTATTCATGCTACACTTACATGGAGATCAGGCTACTTTAGCTAGTGTCACCTTCACACTTACACCAGAATCTGTCTCATTAGCAACCGGCATACTGAACATTGGAGAACCATGGAACAAGAAGCAGAAGATTGATCGGCATCATTATGAGCCATACATTAAAACCACTTTCTTTAGGTAGCTCAAAAGAGTCTTTCCATTCCGATATCTGAAAGATGAATATGCTCCACTAATGAGATTAATTATGAAATATTTCAGTTGTGAGGGACGATTCTCTCGTCTTTATGCTTATCACATCAGGTTGCTCATGCATTTCACCAGGGTACGGATGATGAACATTCTGTATTTCATTTGCCGAAACATAGAGAGGATGACCACCTTTATACAACATAAAACCCCTCAGCAGCAACTTAACAGTGTTTATAATTTTTCTTTGATTAAGATTTTGGTGGTTCATCAGCTTGGATTACAGGGCATTACTTGGGATGATTTCATCTCCCTTGAATTCTTCCGAGCTTCACAGTGACCTTTAGAGGCTATATTTGAGATAGGGGAACCTTCTCATTAGTATGAGCACCATGAGACCACCAGTGTGCCGATATTCATCACATATCAGAGGGGCGCTAGACATTTGTTTGCAGCAGCAAAGCGAGTGTTATCTCCACCCTGGGTGGAAGGGGCCTCGCTTCCGACATCAGCACTACAGGTACAGGACAGAGGTAAGGAGCTAATGCATGATGAAGGGCCATCAAGTGAACGAGAGACCGAATTCGTTCTCCTTCATGATGATGATACAGATATATATCCGCAAAGTGGGCAGCTTAAAGAGATCATCCAGGAGAAACAAACAAAGGTTCAAGCCTTGTCCCTTGACTTGGAAAGAGCCAAATGGAATATGAAATATCTGGAGCAGAGGAATAAACAACTTGAGGATCAGAAACCTGAGATAGAGTTGCAACTGATCAAGGAAAACCGGCAACACATCATGGCAGCACAAGGTAGACCTATGGAGCAAAGAGATGAGCACCGAGAGTATGTTTTAGAGAAAGTGAACATTCACTTGGAGCAGATGGTGGAGAAGGCTAATAGGGAAAAGGCAATGCTGAGGCACATGGCTCACCATTACATGGCCCGAAACATGATCTCCAAAGCAAGAATCAGGAGCCTAAAGGCAAACTTGAGGAAGGTGACAAAAAGAAAAAAGAGGACAAAAGAGCAAGATCGGCTCCGAATCGTGGCCAAGGCTTCATTGGTCCAGCATGACATGTGATATAGAAGGTACATCCCAAATTTCAAGAAATTTGGGGCACATTTTTGCGTTTTGAAATTTTTTGCACAAGAAACAAGTTTTTTTCTGTCTGTGCGTCACGCCACTTGGCGTGCGCTTTCGCTAGGGAGCTCCAAATGACTAAAGTCTTATATTTTTGGATTTTCCATGGAAAATTAAAACTTTTGGTGCATGGCCAAGAAGTTTGGGCCAATTTTGAGTCCTCAGGAGGTCAAAAACACCCAAAAAATGGCCTCTATGCCCCTATTTTGACACACGGGAAGCAGTCTTGGGATATTGCAATTTTGGAGAGGAAAATAGCATCCAAATTCAGAAATTCCACTTGGGTTGGAAATTGAACAGGCAGGTATTTCCAACAAGCACACCTGGGCTCAATTTGGACTTTAGGAAGTGCCTCAAAACCACCTCCAAAGTGGCGCGATGCATACATCTTTTGGCGTGGTTCACAGAGACCCAAAAGCCAAAATCACTTCCACTTTGCGAGATGTCGATTTGCAATTTTCTCCAAATGGGCCCATTCATTAAAAATACATTTTTCCCAGCATCAAAGGAAAAGTTTAAAAGAATTTTCATCAACAGTTGGCTTTTATCCATGTGGCAAAAGGAAGGCGAGCTGTCACCCAGAAGATCTCTGCTCATGTTTACTTTGTTTTAATTGGTCATTATAGAAACTGAATGTAACACTGATGGTTGGATTTTTGTTTCCTGGGTCGATCAACTCTCTCATAGCAAAGTCTATTTATTGTATCAAAAACCATTTGCAAAGGGTTGGTTGGAGTTTCTAGGAAGCAGTGGGAGAGAAACTCAGTTACTCACTGTACATTTTGACAGAGAATTAATGAAAGATTGCAACTCTGGTTCTTGAGATTCCTGTGGCATGAGTTTAGAAAATGTATTTTCTTTCCATTTCATATGTATGTCATTATGTTTCAAAGTTCATTCATATTCATTTCCAGTGAAAGCTTGTAAGTAAGAAAAGGTAGAATTCAGTTTTACTGCTCTGCCTTGGGAAAGTTTTCACGTTCTATGTTTTCTTCTATTGAAAAGGATTCATGTATTTATGCCCTTTTCACCCTCTTAAATAGTCTCTCCATTTCATGTTATTTCAAATTTAATTGCTAGACTTTCGGCCTGTCTTGCCTCATGAAATAATCTGCGTGTTTGAGTTAAATTCTTTGCTCATGCTGTTCCTTGGTCCCATACATCCCAGAAAACTCAGTCATTCATCAAAATAATTCTTTCATATTTATTTACCTAGCCTAAAATCAGTATTCATTATAAGTCATCCTCAGACCCTATTCGCTTATTCTTCACTTAGCGTGACCCGGAGAGATCCCTCTCCTGTTCTGGTAGGGCTAGCTACCAGACTGAGCGTGGTTTGTGGTTACCCTAAATTTCACCTTCCTTCAGCCTAAGGCAGATTTAGGTGCTAACAACACCATCCTAACTCTTAAGGAGGTGATAAGCCACCCCATTCATTGATCTTTTATCATAAAAGGAGAATAAAGGAAGAAAATGGACAAAGGATAGGAGGTCTCATTACTAACCGACCTACCATAATCATAGGATCTAATGTGGCCTCAGGGTTACAATATTTATTGGATATTAAGTCTGAGGCTCTACAAGGAGCCAAAGAAAGGTGGAAGGTCTCAAACGTGGAAATCAAAAATAGGGAGCCCTTCAATCATTGAAATTTTGAAGTTGAAATGGATAGGGAAGAGGATTATGCCCACATGGTATTAGAGGAGGGCCCTAATTGGATAGGATGTAGATACAGGTACCCAATAATTTGGTGCCCTCAAAATTATTATAAGGTTGAGTATGAATTGACTGAAGTAGGTAAGTATGTCACTCTCTAGGAAGTTTGAAGCAAGAATGGTTTCTGACATTATGGAGAGGAATCTAACCTAGCTTACTCTTTAACTTCTCTTCATGTTAATCATTTGTTTGCATGAGGTCATGCAAACATGTAAGCAAGGGGGAGATGTTGGGCTCCAGAATTGACACATTTTCTTACTTTGTTTCCTTATCCTTTCATTATTTTTTTGAGTCTTTTATGAATATAATATGGTAATTTGTGTGTTGAGAACTTTAGAAAGTAGTTAATAAAGCAGTTCACCATTTTATTCTCTCAATGAATTGATTTTTACCATAAAAATATGAGTTACACTTACAATTTGTAATGATAACTAACATGGATGTCGATAAGTAGATGTTGTTCCATGGATAGCTGGATAAGAGTGAGTTACGTGGAGCTGCTTGGGTTGGTTGTGACCTGTATAAGTAAAGATTAGTGGTCATCATGGAAAGACAAACTATGAATGATATTTTTTCCATCTATTCCGAGGGAACTTAAGATATTTTGTAACTCAAATTGAGCATCTGGAGAATATTTAGAGTGTGAGGATCACTCCTTTACTTTTAATTATATAATTGGTTGTGATTATAAAAGCAAGGAATAAAGCCTCGGTGAAAAAAGGAGAGTTTTTACTTTTATTCTCATGATTATGCTCTGATGCTTCACATACATTGTAATATTGTTGTTGATTAATATAATGGAGTGATAAAAAATGGATCCTTAAAACCCTCTAAGTCTTCAAAAATCAAAACTATCGCTAAAGGAAAACCTTCACAAAATGGTGGAGAACACTATCGGGAGTGAAAAACATGAAGAAACAGTGGAAAATAGGCCTATCAGAGGATAAAAGAATGATGCACAGGAGCCGTCAGATCTGGCAGATCAATGGTCCAGATCTGATCGACATATTGCAATCGGCGGAGGCTATCGAAGGCTACCATATGAAATATGAAATAGCGATTAGTGCTTACAAAGGAGCGCTTACAAATGGCCTGGGGTCTATGTGATATGCAATTGTGATCAATCGCATCGCAATATCACGTTGAAGTAATACAACGGAGTGGAGCCAATATAAATATGACTTGCAATAGTCGAACCCGATGGGGTTATAGATGATATTTAACATATTTTGAGATTCAAAAAATGGAATTTTTCTGTGTATTTCACATTGTCACCAAATAAATGAAATACAAAGGAAATGGGCCAGATGCGATAAAACCAAACCCAATGGAACTTATAGATGCAAATATATAACATTTAAAGTCTACCATAAAGCCATTTTGTGGTATCTTAAGTGTTTTAATGTATTTTTACAAATACAAAGGAAACCATGGCACAGGGGCACTTGCGATAGCGATTACATGCAGAACCGATAGGAGTATAGAGAAGATTTAAGGATATTTGAAGTCTGATAAATAACAGTTTGGCAAATTTTCCTATGTTTTTAGTGTATTTCTCTGTGTAAACAGGGAACACTATTTTTGGGGATTTCAAAGGCCTGATGGTCCCTTCTGTTGCAGAACATGTGGCCACCTTCCCTGAAGATGTTATGCCATGATTGGTTAATGCTTAGATGGGATTTGAGTGGACAAAGGTTGGGAGGCAGAGAGCCCGAGAAGGGGAAACGAACAAACATTTCCAATTGGCTTAAAAGCCATAGAAGACAGAAGACAGAGACATGCAGTATTGGGACAAAGAGAAAATAGTGACAGAGAGTGAAAGAAAGAGTCTGTGTACTCAGAGAGGCTTGAGGGATTCAACAAAAACTCCTGTTGTTTTGTATCTATTGCGTTGAGACTCAATTTGAGCTCACACTTTGTAAAACTCTACTCTTGAAGACATAATAGAGAGGTCACCATTGAAGGCTAGACTAGGAGACATAGCCCAAGAGTTTTGGGTGAAATCCATATTAAACTTGTTGTGTTATGTGTGTTTGTCCCTTATCTTCCTCTAACTGCTCATTGTCTATATTATTCGCAATCTTATCGATCCGTTGCACTAAGTAATGTAGGCCAATCCATGCACATGAGTCTATAACACCTTAAAAGTAATCTAAGATCTTCATTTTTAGATCATGGAGAATTACATTGTTTAGTTTTAATTCTTGCACTGATTTCAATCTAAGGCGATTGACTTCTAGTGATTATGGTCCCAATCCTAGAGTGACCACTACCATCTTTGTATCATTAAATTTACATTTCAACATCTTCCTTCTTGTTCTACAATTATTCAATTTCATTCTAGAATTCATCATTACAACAATAGTTCCTACAACAGTTTGAGTAAATATTATTAAGATTAGATCTCTAATAGTTGCTTTCCTGAAGTGTTATTCATGTTGTTACTTCTTATAATTGATAGTGAATTGTTAAGAGAAAGGTGTGATATTTACTTTAGTAGATTTAATTCAATTCAAGTGTGTTGTTTCTTTCATGTAGCTAACAGTTTCCTGGGAAATAACGTGTGGTTAATAGAGTTGTTTTTAGAATTTTTAATGCTTTGATTATCTTGAATAATCTTTTTGATTACTGTGGATTTATGAAGGTATTTGTAAATTTTTATTTTAAGAAATTCTAGTTGTTCCTTGTGGTTTCATGCATTTACCTTTCAACAGGTGTAGACAAACTAAGTTAGATAAACACTTTTCTTTGCACATATAGTGTGGAAAACCTTGAAACAACTAGATGAGTTCTAGGTTGACAATTTCATGTTTAAATGTTTGTTGGTCTTTTTAAAGACCAAATAAATAACCCAACAATGTAGATCCATCTTGTGCTAAGGTTTTGATTTGGAATTGCAGCCACTATTCTTTTAGAAAGAGTGCATAACATACATATGGTTTTCTATATTGTAATGCCTCCATGGAGAGGCTTGGCACGGTGGAAAACTGGGTTTCTTTCTCCTGCAACTTCTCTCTCAACCACATATTTTATTCCTATAGCTGCTCCTTCATTGTGGACTCCCTCATTCTCATCTCACTTAATTCTTTTCTCATTTCAAGGAATGTTTCTTCCATGAGGCCCACATCCTCCACCTAATTAGACTTAGGAATTTGCATCCACCTGTTGCTTCTTCCTCTTTTTGTTTCTAACTCATAGAAAATTGGAACTAAAATTGTTTAGGGAATAATCCTCCCTCCTTCCATGGATTTGTAATAGGAGTTTAGGCTAGGTTGTGGACTAGGCTCCTGGAGTTCTGAAAAGTCCTTCTCAAATGCTTTTGGGGAGGCTACTACCTCCTGTAGGTGTTGTGCATATTCTACCCCTCTAACAACACATTTCCCCTCCCGTAGCTCATTCTGCCACTCCTATAACATTCTTTGAACCTCCTATAACATAATATCTTCCTCCTATGTCATGTGTTGTCCCTCCTGTAGCTTCCCTTGTTCTTCTTGTTGGAGGGTTTTTGGTGTCTTGGGTCATTCGAAGGAGGTTTATTTGGTGGTGGGCCTCCTTACATATGTTATAGGAGTATTTGTTGTGGGTTTTGGAGAGGCGACCTCTTCGATTTTTCCTTTAGTTGGCCCTTCCTCCTCTTTCTTGTTTTGGGACTCCTCAATTGTGATGGGAACCTTTGTGGGAATTTGTGGCCTCCCTTGCTTGATCATGGTGCTTTTCCTTGTCTTAAAATATAAGGGGGCTTGCCTTTGTCTCTTCTTTTTAGGTTTAACTCAGGTGCTCAAGGTAGCTAAAGTTGCAACTACATCACGTTCAGTGGTTCATGGAGACAAACATGTTTGTTTTTGGGGTATCTATGTTTCTTTGGGCTCAGTAGCCTTCGAAAGACTTGATTTTTCCTATTTCTCCCCCTCTTCTTTTTCATCTTGTTCTCCTCCTACTCTTCATCTAGTTCTTCATTCATCTCTATTTTCATCTTCACTTCTTCTACTATCCTTTTTGCTTCTATTTCTCTTTCCTTTTATTTTGACCCTGCTACTTCTTCCTCTTTTGTCCTCACCCCTTCTTCTTCTTCCTCCTTTGTTGTTCCCTCTCTTCCCCCAATGCTAGAGGTTGGGGTCTCACTTGGTGTGAGGGTCTATGTCTCAATGAAGGTTTCTTTGTCCATGTCTATGAATTTGGACCAACAGATAGGGATTCTCAAATTTCTCAAGGCATCCACCATTATCAATTTAAAGAGGCCATGCGGTCTAAGTGTCAGTGCTTTCCCTCTCTCACTTTTTGACTCATGTCCCTAATGGAATGCAGGAGGAAGTATGATACACTAAGTCTTTGAAAAAGAGGCAATTCTTCTTGGAACCTGCGTTCATGAAGTAATCTAAAATGGTAAGCACATACCACACTCATTCTTCCCTCTCATGTCCTGATTGACATACCTGTTAGGAATGAATCTTCTAGCCTATCTAACATGGTCATCAAAATCTAGACCACTTGAAGGATAACATCCCTATATCTAGCAATATCAGAGTGATCCACATCTTGAGCACGAGTTTGGCCGATAGAAGGGGGGATGTATAGGTAGTTACAATGAGGCGATGATAATGTCTCATCCCTCCATGGTGCAAAAGGGAGCAACAATTTCTAGCCAGAGAGAGAGAGAGAGAGAGAGAGAGAGAGAGAGGTGCTTACAATGAGGCTAAGATAATGTCTCATCCCTCCATGGTGTGAAATGGAGCAACAATGTCTAGCCATGTTGAGAGAGAGAGAGAGAAAGAGATAAGTATAGGTGGTTACAATGAGGCTACAATGGTGCGAAAGGGAGCGACAATGTCTAGCCATGTCGAGAGAGAGAGAGAGAGAGAGAGAGAGAGAGAGAGAGAGAGAGATGTATAGGTGGTTACACTCAGGCGAATATAGTGTCTCATCCCTCCATGGTGCAAAAGGGAGCGATAATGTCTAGCCATGTCGAGAGATTGAGAGAGAGAGAGAGAGAGAGATGTATTGGTGGTTACAATGAGGCTAAGATAATGTCTCATCCCTACATGGTGCGAAAGGGAGTGACAATGTCTAGCAATGGGAGAGAGAGAGAGAGAGAAATGTATAGGTGGTTAAAATTAGGCCAAGATAATGTCTCATCCCTCCAAAGGGAGCGACAATGTCTAGTCATGTCGAGAGAGAGAGAGAGAGAGAGATGTATAGGTGGTTACATTCAGGCGAATATAATGTCTCATCCCTCCATGGTGCAAAAGGGAGCGATAATGTCTAGCCATGGAGAGAGAGAGAGAGAGAGAGAGAGAGAGAGAGAGAGTGAGAGAGAGTGAGAGTGAGAGTGGTGCGAAAGGGAGCGATAATGTCTAGCCATGTTGAGAGAGAGAGAGAGAGAGAGAGAGAGAGAGAGAGAGAGAGAGAGAGTATTTATAATTAGGGAAGAGGATGAGAGGAAATATATGGGATAGGTGCACCAAGAGGTTGAGCAATAGAGTGGAAGAGAACCAAGAAGATAGAAACTAGCAAGCTAAAGGAAAATACCTTTAGGAAATAGGATCAATGGGGCACTATAAAAATAGACCATCGAGATTTAACAACCCAAGGGAGGGGAGAAAATCATATAAAAATACTATCCCAAGACACATACAAAACACCAAGTACAAGGATTTCACTTTCAAAGCATAGTGCAAAGTAGAGATAAAGATAATGCCAAACTTGAGATTCCTTAGCTAAGTTGCAGTGAAACAAATGTGATGCACCTCGTGATAGTAAATTTCTAGTAAACAAACATATCCAAGCTTGCCAGCAATAGTAGCTACATCATGAAATCGACATTGGTCAACACTCCCTATAAACCAATACCTTCTAGAAATGGAAACTCAAAAAAGTCCCTTCTGAGCCGATGAAGAGTGATTGTTTATGATAATATAGGTAGCATGAAGAACATATATCAACCTAGTTATAACCTTGGCCACCACCCTATGTTATAATAATTAATCAATCACTCGGTGACTTTCATGATTGTCACTGAGATGCTTCTACAAAATGAATTTAGGATGGATCATCCTTCCTTATACTCCCACATGACTAAGACAATACTTTTTGTAATCTCTCACAAACTAAATAAATTTCCCATAAGGAACAAATAGACTATATTGCATGCAAAATTCCATTTGGTGGTCATTCTACCACTAAACATTAATTTCTCGACACTCATTTTAATTGGTGGAGGAAACTCACCCATGCAAGATCCCACCATTCGATCACCACCTCCATTGAATTCAGTGCCTAGTGTTTGCCACCTAAGAAACTAATTCAAAGCAACATTTATGGATGGAGTGTGGATTCCTTGTCAAGTTCACTACTTTGGATTCATATGTGTTGGTCCATGATAAGAGAAACTCAAATAGAAAATCATTCGAGAATTCTTTATTTTTATTAATTTATTTTTGGATAAGCTTTTGAAAAAACGCTGAATGTAAATTATTTAATAATTAAAAATGCTATTGTAAATTTTATATACTAACTATTTTCTTCATTATCTTATAAATAGATTTAAAATTTATATTGATAGAGTTGATGTATACATTTATATGGAGAGATAAATTTACTTTTCAACACATTAAACTTTTACACTTTTATATGTGTATGTGTGTGTGTGTGTGTGTGTGTTTTTGATATATATATGTAAAAATAGCATATTTAAATATAAATGATAATAATATGATGATTAATATTCACAAAATAAGATGGTTTATTACACCTTAATAAGGTAATAAAATATTCAGAATTATTTAAAATTTTATTTCTATGATCAAAAAGTACTAAAATAAGTGTTATGAGATCAACATGGTTTTGTTCGGTTAAAAGGTAGAATGTTTGTATTGTAACAAATATTTAGAAATTTTGATATATTCTAAGTAGAAACTAGACAATCTACAAGAAAATATTTTTCATCTTCAACCCTCTCAATGTAGCAAAGTTGAGATACTCTTTTATCCCATTGTGCTTTGACAATTGACTAACACCCAAATATACTATGGATTTCATGATGATTTTTTGTTATTTTAACAATGTTTATTTTCTTTTTTACACTAGTCAACATAGAGAGATACTTTTGATTCTGTGATTTGGATTGATCACCACTTTATAATATCTTGGTTTCATTTTCCCCTCTATATTTATCACCTCACAATTTATCCTTAAACATTGATGTAATAATATTCTTAATATTCTACTCGTTGAGTCAAGATAGAGAGAAACTTTTTGTTTTGATATCTGAATTGATCTCCTCCATATAATATCTTAGTTTACTTTTCCCCTCTAACTCTTTATCATCCATCATCCTTATGAACATCATTGGAGTATTATTGAAGCCACAGGGCATAACCAAGCACTTAAAAAGGCCTTTATATTTGAATGATGTCTCTCAAGCCAAGCAGTAACTCCTCAACAAAAATTTGATTCATTTTTATTCCTTCAGGTAGGTCTTCATTATATACATGAGGGAGAGACTTTTCACTTCATCTCCAATGACTGTTCATATTACTTATTTATCTATTTACATTATATTCACCCAATCATGAGGATTAGGTCTCAACATTCCCCCCCTTAGTCTGAAGGGATGTTGGTGAGTACACGCATCATTCTGAATCGTTCAAGCTTTTCTCTTCCAAGCGCTTTGGTGAATATGTCTGCAATTTGCTCATTAGTGGAACAATGATGGAGATGGATTGTTTTCGCCTCAACATGATGACGGATCAGATGATATTTAGTATTGATGTGCTTCATTTGATCATGGAACTTTGGGTTCTTGGCCAACTTTATTGCAGAGGTATTGTCAATGATGAGTGGAGTTGATTGTACTTATTTTACCTGCAAATCTTCAAGAATTTTCTTGAGCCACACAATTTCTTTTGTTGCTTCAGCTACTGCTACGTAGACTCATAGCATATCCTGAATTAGATACCCCAGTTTCTTTGTCTCCATCAAAGTTTGAATCAGAGTATCCAATCAAGCTGAAGGCATTCACTTGTGCATACTTGATTTCGAAATCTTGAGTTCCCTTCAAGTAACTTAGAACTCTTTTTGCAGTAGAGAAATGTCCCTCACAAGGCTTTTACATAAACCTAGAGAGGATTCCAACAACAAATGAAATGTCTGGTCTGGTAGTAGTTAGGTAGTTGAAACTTCCTACAAGCTGTCTATACTTTGTTGCATCCTCAAATTATTTTCCTTCAATAGATGTGAGCTTTAAGTTATGTTCCATTGGAGTAGTAAGAGGATTGCATTCTGTCATGGAAAACATATTCAACAGATCTCCAATGTAGGTTTTTTGGGAAAGAAATATGGACTTCGGATGTTTGGTTACTTCAATGCCATGATAGTAATGAACATAGCCCAAATCAGTCATTTCAAAACTTTTCACCAATTCCTTCTTTATGGATGCAATGTAGCTTTCATTGTTCCTTGTCATCAAAAGATCATCTACATATACCACAAGATATACAACTGTTTTGCCAACTTTATTGACAAATAAAGTTGCATCATCAATATCATAATGTTTGAAATTGAGTTTCAGAAGATGCTCAGTTAGTTTTTCATACCTGGCTCGCAGTGCTTGTTTGAGGCCATACAAGGAGTTCACAAGTTTGTATAATTTATGTTCATGTCCCTTCACAGCAATTCCTTCAGGCTGAGACATAAAAACATTCTCTTTTAGATCTCCATTTAAAAAAGTAGTTTTTACATCCATTTGATGGACTTTCCAACCATTCTGAGCTGCTAGTGCAAAGAGTGTCCGGATGGTAGCCCATTTTACTGTGGGGGAAAAAGTCTCCTCATAATCGACCCCTTCCTTCTATAAAAAACCTTTTGCCACAAGCCTAGATTTGTGCTTGTCAAATGAGCCATCAGCTTTATACTTGTTCTTGTAGGCCCACTTGCAGCCAATTGGTTTGGTTCCTAATGAAGGATCAACTAGCTTCCAAGTGTCATTCTTTATGAGGGCATCATACTCCTTTTGCATTGCTTCTTTCCATTCATCATGAGAAACAACTTTTTTGAAGAAAGTTGGTTTGAAATCTGTAGACAAGTTCAATTCACAATCATAAGAAACATCCATATCAACAAGGGAATTAGAGTCATCTACATCACCTCCATTTTGCCGGTTTGAATTTCTAGTTCCTGTCTTTCCAATCTCATCGGGATGAACACTTTCAAGTGTCTTTGTCAGCCACTTTGGGGTACCTCTCTCAGATGGTCCAGGCTGATCCATTGGTTGAGTTGGGACTGAATCAAGATTGAGTCTCCCAATTCTATCAATCACATCACTTAAAGCATCATCTGTTGTTGGAGTTTCATGCGGGGGAGAGTGTTCTTCAAAAGAAGATTCCACATGTTGATCTAGTATAGGAATCCCCCCTTCAAGATGTGGAATCTGATTATCAAATTTTTGAAATGATTTTGCTTTTGTGAATCTATCGAAGAGATCAAGTTGCTACTCAACAACATTGTCAGTTTTGGATGGTTCAAGAAAAATTACATCTCTAGATACAACAAAACTTTTATTTACTTCATCATAAAGACGGTATGCTTTGGAGGTGTTTGAATACCCCAGGAATATACACTTACTACTTCTAGCACCAAGTTTGTTTCTATGTACCTTTGGTATCAAGGCATAACAACTGGAACCAAAGACCCTGAGATGCTTTACCGAAGGAACATGTCCATGCCACATTTCATATGGAGTCTTGTTTCTAATAGCATTAGATAGACATCTACTCATTATATATGTAGCACATAGAACAACATCAGCCCAAAACATTATCTTTACATTTTTGAAGAAGAGCATGGATCGTACCATATTTAAGATTGTCCTATTCATTCTTTCAGCTACACCATTCTGTTGGGGATTATAAGCCACAATTTTTTGATGTTTGATCCCATGTTGGCGAAGATAGTTTTCAAATTCATTTGATGTGTATTATTTTCCATTATTAATGCGAATAGACCCAATATGAGATTGTGCAATATTTTCAATCCATTTATGAAAATTCTTGAATGTTTGAAAAGCATCAAATTTGTTCTTCAATTAATAAACCCAACACATTCTAGTGTAGTCATCAATACATGTCATCATATATTTATTTCCATTTGTAGAAGGAACAGGCACTGGACCACATAAATTTGAATGAATGAGTTCAATTTTTATAAGTGTTCTTGAATGTGAATCATGAAAAGACTGTTTGCTATGCTTTCCTAGAATGCAAGCATCACATTACTTAAGTTTCCTAGGAATTGTAGGCAAACCAGCAACAACATTTTTCTTCGACAAGTGGAGACTGTCATAGTTCAAATGTCCAAATCTAGCATGCCATAATAGACTTTAAGGAAGTGTACCTTCTTCATGATGAGAATTTTATGAGAAATTTTGTGCACGAGAAAAGGTTCCTTGCAGCTTGAGAAGCCTTTCTTCTTCTATTCCACTCATGACAAGTGAGTGGTCAGATGCTTTTCTCACCTCAGGCTTGCCATCAAACATATGAATGGAGTGACCTTGCTGGCAGATGTGAACCAAGGATAGAAGTTTCTCTTTAGCTGTGGCAGATATAAAAAATGGTGCAGAAGGAAGTCTGGAAGACTGGGAAATTTAATCCTGATTGTGCCAAGCCCTGATGGCTTGATTTTCTATTGGTCTGCAAAGTATACTGCTCCATCAACATTGTCAGTAAATTCTTCAAAAAAATATTTTCTATGAGTCATGTGGCAGGTTGCTGCCGAATCAAGCAACCAATCATTTTTCCAAGAAGCAAGTGAAGCATTAAATAAATCTTCATTTGCTCCAATATTACATTGTGCCACAACATAGTGAGTGGATTCAGGTTCTTTACCTTTTTCTGTATCATCAGTTTTACCTTTTTGTTGGTTTCTTTTCTGCTCAATTTTGTCCCATGGTAGCTTGCATGTAAAGGCATCATGTGATCCATTTCTTTTGCAGCGAATGCAGTGAAAATTTTCCTTTTCTCCTTGAGAATGTCTGCCCCCCCTGCCTCTGAAATATCTTCCTCTTCCTCTTCGACCACCTCTTCCTCTTAAATAATCTTAAGTAGGATGCTTTTATTTATGAGCAAGGCACACAACCTCTTCAAAAGATTCAAGGGCTGTCTTCTTTCCAAAAGCTTTATCTCTTTCAACAAACTTTTTCCCAAGAGAGTCAAAGGTGATATCTTTGAGATTTCCATTTGCTTGCAATGACTCAAGATAATTAGAGTAAGTAGGATAAAGTGCCTTGAGAAAACCGATAAGAGGAATATCCAATTCAACCTTAGTGGATTTGATATCATGCAATATAGACTTGACTTTAGATGCAAGAGAAAGAGGATCATTATTTTGCAGTTCAAGAGTGAAGAGTTTAATCATGAGTTGAACAAATTCAAGTGCAGAATGTGAGTCATAGAGTTCTTTCAGCTTTTGTAAGGCTTCAAAGGCAGTTGAAAATGACAAAATATGGTGACTCACCTCTTCATTTACAGATGCTGTGATTAATGCATAAAATTTTTTGTTCTTGTTTTCCCAAATAACGAGTTCTTTGTTTGAGGTAGGCTGTTCTCGCTCTTTGTCTCCATCTCCGACACACACTCCTTTCCACAACTCATTGAAAATGAGGGTGTGTTTTATCATTCGGGACCACTCAGGATAGTTCTCCTTGCCAGTGAGAACAATTCCCACAATGGATACGATTAAATCCATTCTATAACAAAAACTTCTGCTACAAAATTTTACTCTTAATGGGAGAAAATATACATATGATATGATACATTCATCTAGACAATGTTAAAGTATAGAATATGGCAGTGCTTAAATAGCACATATATGGCTGCCTTAAACAAGATCACTTCACTAATACATAGGAGAGCGTACATTCAATGTACAACACAAATATCAATCTTCACCTATTAGAGATCACAATATTGCCAACAAAAGCGGAAAAAGATATATTCACTGTGTATACATCCAAAAAATCTTAAAAAAAATACTGTGGTCAGAACACTGCATTACAACAAAAACTATATATCATGGAGCCATACCAGATCTCTGCTTCTCGCTAGTTCGACTTGCTCACTGGAATGGATGGAAATTTAGTGCGCTCAATGCTAACAACACAAACACAGTGTCCCCTTAAAGGGAATTCAATGCATAAAAATTAAATGGCATTCAATGTATATGAGAATGTAGAACTACAAATATACATATGCACCATTAATATGTATATGCATCATTTGAAATTTCATAGTAGGGCATCTCACTATAGGATAGTGGGTTCACAAAGTCAAAGTCATTCAGTCCTCTGCACGGAAATCAATGCACAGACCAGCTTATGCATAGTCTCGCAGTGAGCAACAATGCATAAAACCCAATGCACCAGCGTACAACCCTTCAAAAATTCTCAATACGCACCAGCGTATAGCCCATAGCAAAGGACTAAACAACACCAGCGTACAACACTTCAAAAATTCTCAATACGCACCAACATACATACCATGTGAGACCAGCGTTAAAAATACCAAAAACAACGTATATGTGACAAGTATGAAACAACATTTATAGGGAGCAGCATAATAACCAGGCAACATATGAATGAACAACATATTAACTAGGCAACATATTAATGAACAACATATTAACCAGAGGCAGAGCCTCACAATATCCATTCCTTGTTGCTGCGCTTTTCCCTCAATGTAAAAATTGGAAGTGTTAGAGTCCCACAAGGTGAAAGGTGTGCGTTCATATCCCACAACTGTCACTGTGATTGAAGCAGGTGATTGTTAAGGGGAATATAAAAATGAATATGACACTGAATGGAGGGTGGATAGTTCAAAAAACGTATATAACACTTGAGTTCTGCAAAAATAGGTAGAACATAGGCAGGAAATGGAGTTACAAGGGCAGGAGTACTAAAATTAGGACTGGCTCTGATACCATGTCAAGCCAAGTAGCAACTCCTCAACCAAAATTTGATTCATTTTTATTCCTTCAGGTAGGTCTTCATTATATACATGAGGGAGAGACTTTTAACTTCATCTCCCAATGACTGTTCATATTACTTATTTATCTATTTACATTATATTCAACCAATCATGACGATTAGGTGTGTTACCGGGAAAAGTGTCTATTTAGAACTGCTCTATCCCACTAAGGTGTGACAGCTGCCTTAGAAACAAACAGAGAAAAACTACTTTTGTATTTCCTTTATGAACTATAGATAGAGAGGAATAGAAAGAACCAACCTGTGTCTTGCGCTAATCCTTTGATCCAATCCCTCTCTTCTTTGACAGCTTCCAGCTACTTGCTCCCTTACTTGCCCAGCTTCACCAAGTACCTGTAAGATCACAGAAGAAGAACACTATACAAAGAAATGGATCTATATTCATAAACAACTTAGGATCAGTTTTAAGTTAACCATACAAATGTAACAAGCATCAATGATACACAAGCATGGAGGAAAAACTCAAATAGTCTTTATTGATAAACAAGAAAAGATCCAGGAGGAGTTACAACCGATGGTTCCTGACCCAGCATCAACCTCCCAGCAAAGAAGCCCCTTTTCACCTCCAACAAAGCATAGATCACCCAATACTCTAATGTTTGTCTCAAAACCAACAGTAATTCCTTACAATGTGCAAAATTCCAGCCTCCGGATCTCTGGGATGAGGGATCCATATATAGATATGTGTAAGGACGATGAGTCAGCTTGTGATTTGATTACTGTCTTCTCTTTGTTAGTTCTTTCTTCCACTTGGAGACTGAAGGCCTCTTACTCATCCTTGGTCGAATTTAGTGAGGCAAGTGTCATAGGAGAAGATTCTGGAAGCTTCCATTGTCTCTCCACTTCGCGGAATGACACTGCCATTTGTCATTTCTCGCCCAACGCACCCTCATAGTGCATTTAGGTGCGTTGCAACGCACTTAGCCAGTGTATTTAGGTGCAATGCAACGCACCTAGCCAGTGGAGCAGCTGAAATGATCCTGTTTTGACTTATTCTGAGCAGTTTCTGGTGGAGAACTTCTGGGAGAAGCTGTAATTTGTTGACCTTGTTCCTTTAGGGGTTAGAACAACACTTTTAGGGACTTAGGAGCCCTTGGTTTATGGAAATTTCATGCTTGGAGTTGTAAGGCACAAAAATGTCTATAACAGTTGCCCCCTAAAGTAAGAGGCCATTAACCTTTTGGTGTCAGGTGAAATGCTTTATTATGAGGATCCGAAGTTCTTTCAATGCTGGGAGGAGACCTGTAATAAGATACAATACAATACATTATCTTCATACTGTTTTCATGATCTAGCTGAGGCGGGCATTCCCATGCTCAGCTTTATAAATTCATTTTTATGTACATAGGACAGACAATCGTCTGAGTGTAGACTGATGATTTTGATAGAGCCATCATCCTTTTGGTAGGATGATTATCTGTGCTGCAATGCTTGTACATTCAATGTCTTTATTTCCCTGAATATATATCGTAGCCCGGATGGATGAAACTAGATTCGGGGTCTTCAATCCCGTCCGATCTTCACTCGAAGTACAAGTCGATCAATGTGAGAAATGTTCTGAAGTCGAACATGGAAAGACATCGTTTGATTACCAGTCAATGATGTAAACTGTTAACAAGCGCGAGAGGAATCACTGATAATGATAATGATCCTCAAGGTACCGCAGTACAATTCACGTGGTGTGAATAAAGGACTTAGCGTCAAACACCACGCAAAATCTTTCGATCGAAGGCCATTGATGTAAACCTGTCGCCAGAAGTGAGAAACTTGCCATTAAGGCATGCAAGCTTCAAAGTACTGAATGGGGTGTTCCTAGACCAACTTCTTGGATAATGAGCTGATGTCGACAAGAAGTGATCCGTCAAAGGAGGGCCTTAATGAATCCCACATCAATGACACGGAACGGAGCAAATGATTTTGATGGAGGTAAAATCGATCTGATGATATACGGTTCAGGGTGGTGGTCATGAAAGAACGGAGTATAATGTATGGTAGTGGGTGAGACACATGTGGCTTCTCTGGATGACTTCTCTTGAACATGTCGGTGACACTGATGTGATGGATTGGTAGCATTAACCCCAAATGTGGATGGTATGGTGTGACCATGGCGATGTGACCGGTGAATGAAACAGCCCAACCTGACTCGGACACGTAGTGGAAGTGTCGTGTTCAAGAGCGACTTGCTACCAATAAAGATTCTTTGAGTTTTATTCCCAATTTTTCCCCAGTCATTGCTAACCAGTACCTCTTTATTTTTGTCAAGATTGAGGAGGATAACATATGCTTGTTCTATAATTTTCCCTTCAGGCAAACCCATCGCTATGTTTTAATGAGCCTAGCGATAGTGAAACTCGTTCTCGTCTAAATACAAGTTTGTCGCTATTAATATTTTTAATGAGTTTAATGACAAGGATAACTCGGTCCTTTTCAATTTTAGAGAGTCTGAAAAGGTACGTAAAGGTAACTCCAAAATTCCTTTTCGTCATCTAATCCCTTAAGTCCGAAAAATTATAAAACAATACAGAAGGGATGAATTTTCGATAGTTTTAACGAGCCGAACAAAACAAGCGCTCAATCTTTTTGTGTAATAATCCCTCAGGTCCAAAAAGATTAAAATCTGGAGGAGGGATAGCACTTCCTATCCCTTTAACGAGCTGGAGAGGTCAATGGCTCGACAATCTTTTCATATTTTACGAGTCAGTTGAAAAGAGCTTAAAGGAGACCCGTCTTTTGAGGAACGAGTGATAAAACGGGTAGCAGCTGATTCCAGGTAAGGTTTGGAATTTTCCAATCACGACAGTGTCACAAGGATGGCTAGTGAAATCACTCTTCGCAGTTGTTCCTCAAAATGGGTAAACAATCAAGTGGAGGTGTATGATCGGCCAATGAAAAAGTGGAGGTGACGGTGCAAACACGACCAAGGCTTTAATGGCTGAAGTACTTCATTCACGGTGGTTATTTACCGGGGAATAGTTCATTTTTTAACGAGCTTAAACGCAGGTGGAAACATTTGCTCGATGCGGGTTTATTTTTTAACAAGCTTGAACCTTGCGGTGACACTGCTTGATTAGATGGTCTTGTTTTGATTTTACCATAAATAGCTTTGTCCTTTCAGAGATCGTACTGTATTTTCAACTACTTCATCAAACTAGTCAGAAATGAACAATATTTGCTTGAAAACGAGTTAAAACGCTAATATTTTACTTTGAACTACGTAAAAGTAATTAAAAAGTGTTTTTTACCTCTCATTTTACCATTTCATTTGAACTTGGTTTGTTGGAGCTTTGGAGGTGCTTTTCCCCCTCGATTTTCATCAGTTGATTTCAGGAGATTCTGTGGACGATTCTCAGCGCCTTCTGGACCAGGTAGGAGCTAAACCTGAGCTCTTTCATTTCATGGTTTCCATTTTGCATTTTGAGCTTGATTCCTAGCTTTTCTGAGCCCCTGGGGTTTAACGAACTCGTTCTGCCATCAACCCACCCTCAGTGTATCGAAACCTGCGTTGAATGTTGGCCTGTATAAAGGCTATCTGACATTCAATGCACCTAGAACACTGCTGCAGGTGCGTTGGGCGCAAAAAGGGAATTTGATGCACAATTTTTGATGGAATTTTTGCTTGTTTTTCACCAAAATCAGGACCTAACTCCTCTCTTTTTGTTTTTCAGAGATCTTTGGAGTAATATGACCATTACCTGGTGAGAACGTGAGCATGAAGAAGAGGACATGCTTGCCCTACATGATCCAGTTACAGTGAACGCGTTGCGAAATTGTGGCTTGCTGAAGTTCTTCCGTAGTTCTAGCATGAGACAGCAGATCAACTTACTGCAGTATTTGCTCGATGCTTGGGATCCTACCAATTAGGTTTTCCAGATCAGGGGAAAATCTATCCCCTTGACTGCAGTAGACATCTATTTCTTGACCGGCTTGTCGAGGCGGGGTGCCCCCATCTCTTTGTCAGGCTCGGCTCGAGGAGGCGATTTCGTGAGAGATTATGTCCGCCGGTACTGCAGAGAAGGATCTCAGCCGAGTAAAGATGGCAAGATCATCATCTGTGATGTCAGTAACAGGTCCCTTAGGACTATTCTGTTTACTTTTGGTAGGATGGCCGGTAGTGCATCTCTTCATGTAGCCAATCGATCTTACATGCAGCATGCCCTGGAATGCCTCCAACCGAAGGTGTTCAACTGGTGCAACACAATACTTCTTGTGATGAAAGAGCAGCTGATCAAGATAAAGAGCGGGAGGTTGAAGAACTTTGGTTATGGTTCTATTTTGACCGCCTTTGCCTTGGAGAAGATACCACTGATGCAGCCGCAGTACATTGCACTCGATTTACCTTCTCCTACTAAACCACGTATGCAGAGATGGGGTGACCATATGTCTAGGCATGCTGGCCAGTCTCAGATTTAATTTTCTGATACCTTCTTCAGGTGGTTTGATCGTCAGGAGATGGTTTATTCTGAGTATCCATATGCTGGCATGGACTTTTGGGGTGATCCATATTTAGTACTGCCGGATGGTGAGCAGTGGGGCGCCATTGGTAAAATATTTGACCATATTGCTGTTTATTATTTTTTGTTTATAATGTCCTTGTGCTTTATTCTATCAAGACTTTAATCAAACTCATGTGTGCATGCAAATGTTGGTCCTGTTCGTCCAGTAGTTCGCCTGAGAGTACCAGTTGCTGCCCCAGCAGGAGAGGCCAACGGAAGGGCTATTCTTCGTGACCTCGATGTGGCCGAGACTCTCACAGCTTTTCAGGAGAAGGTTGAGGGCCTCACTCTTGGTATTCCAGATATGAGGACCGACGAGCTACCTTTGCAGTTACAACGGCATACTACTAGTGTGCCCAGACGATGGACTCGTCTCCTACGCATGATCGCACAGGCTGTGACTTGCTATCACGAGCATCATTAGACTAGGGTGCCCCCTAGCATTTTGAGTTTTTGGGTCGTTTGACCGATTTTTTCTTGGTTACAGAACATTATGTGTAAACCATAAACAGCTATATATATTTTTTATTTTCGGAGTTTTATTTTGGTTGAGCTACATGATCCACATGCAAAACATTGATGATGTGTTTCTTTTTATAAATGTTGCAAATGTCTATCTAACACATAGTTTGCTAATGAGTTAGTTAATGTGTTTAAGTTTCTGGAAATATGTGGATATTGAATAAGATCAAATCGTCTTTCCAAAATCTTAACCCTTAGGAACATGCGATAAATAGCTGGGTTTCAGACGGAATATATACCATTGAGTTGTAGTATTACGAGTTGTGAGTCTAGCCTGACAATTAGTCGGCATATACCATGAGTGATGGCATCAAAGAGAAGTTCTATCAAGGCGCTATACTCAGCGATGTTATTCATTGATCGACCAATACATACACCTCTGAAACTTACTAACTCACCGCTTGGATAAAAAATGGCCTAGGCTGCGGAGGACAGGTTCTGCGAACTACGACTCGCTCCGTCGGCATATCCAACACATGGCTCCAATAGGTTTGACATCTGCAATAAATGTAAAAAGTGGATTACTTGACCAAAACAAACACTTTAGCGAAAACAAAAACATAACAAAAGCATGCTGGTTACCATTACGCATAGTAACGCTTGAGGTACAACCCATTACGGGGTTGCGCCAGTGGAATTCCGTCATAATCCATTAACTCGTAGGCTCCTTTTGCTAACACTCATTTGACAATATAGGGGCCCATCCATAAAGACTTAAATTTACATGCTCCCAATTTATCAGATTCTTGGTCATAAAGCAAGACCAAATCACCTTCTGAGAAGACGCGGGGTTTGACATTTTTGTCGAACTGCGCCTTGACTCGTTTCTTATGGGCTTCGTTAGCCAAGGCGGCGTCATGACGGGTTTCATACAATTGGATTAATTCCAAGAAATGAGCCTCTTCTTCTGAAGTTCTGGGGAGGAGATCAATTGTGAGTTTGAGAGACGAGATTTCACACTGGATTGGTAAGACTGCTTCCAGGCCATATACCAGTTGGAAGGGTGTGAACCCAGTTGCATTCCTTACCGATGTTCGGTAAGCCCACAAGGCTGAATACAGGATTAGGTGCCATCTTCTTTTGTGAACTCCGATCATCCTTTGCAGCATGCGTTTCAGGACCTTGTTGATCGCTTCAACTTGTCCATTGGCTTGTGGATAATATGGAGTAGAGCTGTCGTGAGACAACCCTAGTTTGGCAGCTAATTCGACCATCATGTGATTGTGAAAATGCGATCCATGATCTGTGACTATAGCCTGTGGTACGCCGAATCTGGCGACTACATGATTGAAAAAAGAAGAGGGCAGTTGTTTCACCAGTATTATCTAATGTAGGCATCGCCTCGGCCCATTTGGTAAAATAATCAACTGCGACTATGATATACCCATGCCCCCCGGTCGAGGTGGGGTTACATGTCATGAAATCGATGCCCCATTTGGCGAATGGCCCAACAACAACTATTGGCTGTAGAGGTGCGGGTGGTCTTCTGGTTTTGCTATCAAAAATTTGACAAGCATGGCAACTTCTGACTGCGATTATGCAATCTTTGAACATTGTTGGCCAGAAGTATCCTGATCGTAATTTTTTTTGTGCTGTAGCATATCCAGATTGATGCCCCCCACACGCGCCTGAATGACACTCATTCATGACTTTTTCGGCCTCCTCGTGGGTGAGGCACCTTCTCAGAACTGTATCGATACCACGACGGTAAAGTGTATCACCGACGATCATGTAGTCTTTTGCTTGGTATCGAATACATTTTTGTTCAGAGTGGGAGGTGTTTGGCCTAAATTTTTGGGTTTGGAGATAAATGATTATATCCCCATACCATTCATTGCTTGTAGATATCAGAAACAAACTTTCATCCATGATTGATTCTTCGGATGTTTCATCGTTGGACGACGATGGGAGATCGCATAATAATTCTGCGAAAACTAGAGCTTTCTTTGACTTGGATTTTACAAATTCCAGATCAAAATCTTGTAGGATTGCTATCCATTTTTAGTATTTGCTCCCGAGTAACTGTCGCGACAATATATAAGTCATGGGGTTACAATCTGACAAAATGGTAGTTTTCCGAAAGAGGACATAGTGTCAAAATATTTGTATCGCTTGAACAGCTGCAAGCGCTAGCTTTTCAACGTAAGAATATTTGCTTTCTGTATCATTTAAGTTTTTACTTAAATAATATATAGGATTCTCAATTCCATCGACTTCTTGAGCTAAAACCATTGCGATGGTCATATCTGCTACAGCCAGATACAGGTTAAAATCTCTTTGATAATCAGGGGCATACGTTAATGATGCTTTCATCAGGGAATCTTTTAAAGCATCAAAGGAAGCTTGCGTAACCTGATCCCAGACAAAGGGTACCTCCTTTTTCAAAAGACGTGTATAACCTTTAGCAAGTTCGACGTAATTTGGAATGAATCTCCTCAGAAAGTTTGCTTTCCCTTGGAGTTTCTGAATCTGAAGCAAATTCGAAGGTGGAGGCAAATTTATGATTGCCTGGACCTTACAGGGGTTGAGACGAATCCCATCCTTGGAGACTACAAAGCCAAGTAAACGACCGAAACTGACGCAAAATACACATTTGTGCGGATTGAGTCATATCTTGTAGTGTCGGCAACGTAGAAATATCGCTCTTAAATGCTGCGGATGATTAGTCCGCTTTCGCGAATGAGCCGGAAGGTCGTCGAGGTATGGTTGAACGATGTTTTTGATGTCATGGAAGGCATAATTCATTGACCTTTGAAACATCGCCCCTGCGTTCTTTAAACCAAAGGGTAATTCTCGATATGCGAATGTGCCCCACGGACAAATAAATGCAGTCTTTGACTGGTCCTGTGGGCGGATATTTATTTGATTATACCTGGAGAATCCATCCATGAATGAAAAGATTTCGCATCTGGCGCATTCATCAATTATCTGGTCAATGAAGGGTGTAGGGTAGTTGTCTTTTGGACAAGCTTGATTTACATCCCTATAATCGACGCATACTCTAATTGTCCCCTGTTTTTTCATAACAGGGACAATATTCGATACCCAATCGGTTAGAGGAACCGGGCAGATGAAACCAGCATGGAGAAGTTTTTCAACTTCTTCCTTAATGGCAACGGCTTTCTTGGGGTGCACTTGTCTTAGCTGTTGTCGTACTGGTTTTACATCTAGATACATCTTAATTTCGTGTTCAACGATACTCGAGTCAATGCCTGACATTTCACTGTATGACCAAGCAAAGACATCTCTGAATTCGCGAAAAAGAGCGTTATATATTTCCAGTTCTGATGGAGAACAACATTTTCCAACATAAATATTCTCTACAACATCTGATTTGGTCGAGATATTTATGGTTATAGTCTCTTCAATGTTGGACAAGTTTCACTCGGAATCCACTGTATTTACAGTATTTGACAGAAAATCAAAGACTGAAGGATGATAAAGGTCATTTTGAGTATCTTCTCCACAATCCGGAAGAAGAGAACGATGGTGGGAATCATTCCATGGTGCTCCTTCAATTACCATTGATTGGACAATTCCTTCGTCGGTGACATGCACTCGCGACCAAGGATCTAAAGGAGTACCATATTCTCTAGACCTATCTATCCAAACGCTTGATGAGCATTGATTTGTGTTTGCCTCCCATGCTAGGAACATTGATTGCTATAATATTTACGTTGGGCTTGGGGTCAAAACCACTGCATGATCCATGTCGATATCGTTTTCTAAGATCTTTGTAGAAGATATCATGTTGCACGCTCCTATCGATGCTACTTCCGCAAAATTGATTGGAGGTGGAAGAGCGAAAGTTCCCATTAGTATAGGATCTTTTAGTAGACCTACTCCGATATTCTGAAGTGAATGGGGGCTTCCATGGATCATGGGAATGCTTCCAGTAACTTGAGAACCATTGGGGAGGAAGTTTTGTTGATCGATGATTGTAATCGCTCCTTGAAAGGGAAATGCAATCTTTCTAAAATAGGTCGACACAACAGCTGCCATGGCATATATCCACGGTCTTCCTAGTAGGATGTTGTAATCAAGTTTCCCATCGATGACTTCAACATCTATTTCTACCGTTTTCCCTCCTAGTTCAACTTTCAAGTTATTTAGGATACCATATGGGGTATATTTCCTTCCGTCGAATGCTTTTAATGTCATCGAAGATCGCGACAAGGTTGGAGATCCTAAAGTTTTCCAACAACTCATCGACATAATGCATGTGGATGCCCCCTCATCAATAATTGTTCGATGAACAGTTTTGTTGAGGGCTTTCACTTGAACAAGGAAAGCTAGTTGAGCTGGTAACTGAGGATCGTATCCTTTATGATCGAAGGATACAAGATTGGAATCCTTTGGGTCAATCCCACCAATGGCCGATAATAAAGCCTACCTTTGGGATGGGAAATTTTGTAGTACTGCAAGAGTCGAAATAGCGGATGGCGATTGGGCCAAATCTTCCACTATATTATAATGCTGTGCCGCTCTAGCACGGGGATTAAATGTCGACTTGTGTACTACTCCCTTTGGCGGTTTTATCGTTAGTTCAGGGATGGTGGGTGGCACAACTTCTGTCGAAGTTGTTGTCGAACTACTTGGTTGATCTTTATCCTTGTTGTTCGACAGCTGTGGATTCCCATAATCTTTGTTCCTTGTCGATATCAAAGCATCATTTTGCTGTTTTGAAACCGACAACATTAGCGCTTGAGACGGGGAAGCATTTTCATTTTCAACCAGATTTGTTCCTGGATTTGGAAACGGATCAGTTAACACTACGGAGGTTTTTGAATTCTTGGAGAATTTTTTAACGTCAGCTCTGTGTGGACAATCTGAGGTCCAATGATCCTCATCGCATATAAAGCATGGAGTTTTTGGTTTCCTATTTCCAGGAGGGTTTGAAGAAGATTTTTCAGGTGATTATTCCTCCTGTTTCTTCTTCTTCCCTTTGCCTTTCTTCTTGCTTCCTGGTTGTTTGGTTTCTTTGCCTTTATCTGTCGATACGACATTTAATTCCGAAGCAAGAAGTTTGTCTTTTGCATTTTGACCTGAAATCTTACGGGCCTTTTTGGATGTAGCTTTTGTCGATTTCGTGTCTGTTGTGCCAATCACGCCATCACCGGCATGAGAGTCATTGTTTGATTTAGGAGGAGGAGGAATTGAGAATTCCGGTCTAGGGGCGTCAGGTATTTTGTCGTAGAGCGTGCCAGACTGAGTGTAAATCAAGTCCAAATATTGTGCACGAGCGATAACTTGATCTTCTGTTACGACTTTCCCCTTTGCCACATCTTTCGTGATGGAAGGCAATAATGACTTGATAAACCATTCAGCTAGCAGCTGATCGGGGACGTACGTTTTTACCATCCTACGACGACGTCGCCACTCATGTATATGATCAGATATGTGAGTGGCCGTTGTCTGTTTGAAATTGGTAAGAAGTTCTGTTCCCGTTTTGTACCTTATTGGTAATTGAAAATGGGTTAAGAAGGTCGTGGCTAAGGTACTGAAGTTGTCGAAGCTCTAGGCAATTCAATGTACCATTTTTCCGCCGGACCCGTTAACGTCCTCTGAAAGAGGTGAAGTCTTATCGAATCATCATTTAGGGTGTTTGATGAACACCATAGATGAAATGTGATCACGTGATTCGATGGATCTTCACCCGGATTTCCATTCAATTTAGGAATATCTGATGGAAGTTTATGCAAAATCGCTGGCCACCAAGGGGCGTAAGCAATTGGATCGTTTCTTAACCAATTTAAATCAGGTAACTCTAAGGTTGCCACAAAGGGTAACTGTTGATTCAGGTTAGGTGAAGCATACCCAGGATAAGATGGGATTGCCTGAGCAGTTGGTCTTTGCATACCAGCATAATGCATTTGATGCTGGTATGTTTAGTAAGGTTGGTGGACATGACCATTGTAAAATGGTTGATTTTGACCGTTTTGAATGTATGACTGTCCACTGTTCGCAAAGATTTGCTGCTCAGAACCTTGGTATACTTGTTGGAATTGCGGTTGTTGGTATTGCACCAGCCATGGTTGTGAAGCCATGTGCTGTTGCGCTATACTAACCGTTTGATCAAGGTGAGGGGTAATTGTACCCGTCTGGACCTGCATCACTCCACTAGTCAGCGATTGTGGTTGAGTCGCAGGGTCAAGGGGTTGTTGCATTACAACCTGAGAAACCTGAGGTTGGCATACAAAAGGCAGCGTTTGAACATGCGACACCGTCACAATAGCTGGCGTAGTCGGGATATTCGACATAGGTACGCATTGTTGCATCGTATATACAACTCTTGGTTGTTGAGGTGATATAGGTACCCAATTACTTGAGGTAATTCTAGTGTAACCTGAATGTTGTTGTGAACTCCCGTATGGATATCCTCCTGGAGGGGTTAATGAAAGGGCATACTACCCCCCATATGGTGGTAATATAGAACTCAAGGGAATTGTTTGCCCTTGGGGATCGGAATGCCCAAATTGACCTCCAAATGGATCAATTTGTCGAGACTCAACATAAGAGTTTCCGGATATTATTCTGGATGAACAAAAAGGAACGGACCATACTGTCGAAATAGCCCCTGAGTGGGCTTCTTCTAGCGGTTGAGAGCTAGTTGGGACAGATGGTATACCAGCAAACATTGTCGGAGTGATAGCAGGGAGTTCTGCCGTCGCTGTGTCAGATGACACAGTCCTAGATGTTAACGGTTGCTCAGACATTGGTAGTCTATCCAAAAGATTACCTAGCGATTCTACAGGAGCTTCCGCTGGTGGTAGACTAACTTCTGATGAAGAAGGATATAGAGTGATCCCGACTCCAAAGTGCGTTGGAGTACTTGTTTGAGGATATTCTACAATTTCTTCAATAGCAATCAGACCAGGTGGAAGGGGAAGACCGTAAGGTCCGTAAAATATTTTTGGTGCCGAAGAAGGTGTGAAATCGGCAGCGACAGATGTTTGAAGAGTAAGACTCTCCGAACCGGTTGTAGATGGAACTGGTTCGGTAACACAAGTGTTTACTCTCAAACTAGGATCAGTATCACTGTCCTTCCGTGGCTGTTGAACTTCTTCTGTAGAGGCAGGGATTCCAGAAATGTTTGGAGTAACCAGAGTCTTTGATGTTGTTGGAACACTTGTTCTAACTTTAATAGGAGATTTGGAGCTGGTTAAACGAGTTCGCTTTGTCCGTACTGGTTTCGATTCCGGAGACAAAGACGGTTGACTCGTAAGCCTCCGCGAACGACGGGGTTTCAATTGACTTTCTTCCACGATTACGAATTACTCGATCAACTAAAATAAAGGGAAGGTATGTTTTCGAATTAAATGAATTTTAGACGCTTTGACACAACTTGTTTTTTCAGTTTTTAAGAGTCGAGAAAAAACAAAAGATGACTCTAGTCTCCTTCGATTTTTAATGAGCCTGAAGTGACAAGTGCTCAGATGGACCCTTTCCGTTAAGGAGTCTGAAAAGGAACGAAAGGGACTGCTATGGAGATCTAAGTAGAGGGAGTACCAAACCAATCGCAAAACTGTAGAATACTTTTTACGGTACGGCAGTCAATCTTCCCGAATGCTGTGTTCAGTGCATTGCGATCGATAGGGCGGTAGACACGGCTTCCTATGGATAAAGGATTTAAGCCTATAGGGGTCTCCCAAAATATACTCGACGGTACGTGGGAGCACAAGTCCGTACTGGAACTTATCGTCCCAAAGTGGAGGAATCACCCAACCATCAATAAGGACAACAGTTACCAGGCTTTACGACACCGGAATACGTCTCTAGCCTAGACCTCTAAATGTTGTGCATTAAGTTCCAAAGCG
The DNA here is from genome assembly GCA_031772625.1 of Pinus tabuliformis. Lineage (NCBI taxonomy): Eukaryota > Viridiplantae > Streptophyta > Pinopsida > Pinales > Pinaceae > Pinus > Pinus tabuliformis. The sequence goes on along the minus strand of CM062817.1, from coordinate 164,924,267 downwards.
TTGTTAGATTCATTGAATTTATTTTAAGTTGATCTTGCTTATGAAGTTTTCCTTTTGGGTTCACCACGAGATGTAGATTTAATTCCTAAAATGCAATCTAAAGATGATAAACAAACTTTTATCTCTTTTATGCAATGAAAATCCTAGCTACTAGAGGAAAAGAAAGACACAATCTTTTCACAAAGAGCAAAGAGCACACTGTAAATGTACTTTCCTAAATCAAGCCAAACAGACTGTCAATATGCAAATGCACATGCATGTATTTGTTTTCGACTCTCTTAGTATTGATGCTAAAAAGAAGGTTGATGTACAAATCTGAATTTGCTTTCAAGCGACAAACACAAACAAGCTTCTTTTCGAAATCAAAAGATAGAGATGATTATGACACCTTGCGATTTTGAAATGAACACTTGTTCTTGACACTAGAAAATCACAAATTCAAACCAAAGCAGTAGTAACAGTATAATCGACCAGCAACAAGAATCAAACTTTCTCTTATGATCGAAATCGACACTTGTGGCAGATCTAAATCAAAGGACGACAGTACGACTATTCTACTTTTTGCAATGGAAAATTGTAAACGACCCAAAAAACACACAAAAACATCTATAGTTCTTTTGTACAAAGGAGGCGGAATAACAACAAGGAAAAGGGGTTTTAAACAGACATATACTGATCATAGGCAGCAAAATTCAGAGACAAAACTGGAAAGAATGAAGCACAAGAACCTCAACTGTACAGGGCTAGTCTGATCAGCGCACCTGTAACATAGAGAAACTACAATGCAGCGCAAGTTGCCCTTTCGGGAAGTGCGTTGAAATGCAGGATCTCTTAACAGTACCTGCATTGGGCCAGAAACGAGAATCTGTCCGGGTTCTGGGTCACAGTTTGCAGTTTAGTCTTTGGTTTTTGGCCGAGTAAAAGCAATCAGTGATGCACAATCAGGGGTAGATCTAAGGAGGGTCTAAGAGCTATCACAAGGGCAATCATATAGTTTGTGTATCAGCTGTTCAAATCATAAACAAATCCAGTGAATAGATTGAAGTAGCAGATATCTACTTTGCATTTGTTATGGCAAATGCAGTTCGAATGCTACTTATGAGTTTATGAAACAAACAACAAAGAGATACACAAACAAACTAATTAGACATTGTCCCCATTGGAGTCGCCATTTTGTTACCGGGAAAAGTGTTTATTTAGAACTGCTCTATCCCACTAAGGTGTGATAGCTGCCTTAGAAACAAACAGAGAAAAACTACTTTTGTATTTCCTTTATGAACTATAGATAGAGAGGAATAGAAAGAACCAACCTGTGTCTTGCACTAATCCTTTGATCCAATCCCTCTCTTCTTTGAAAACTTCTAGCTACCTTCTCCCTTACTTGCCCAGCTTCACCAAGTAGTTGTAAGATCACAGAAGAAGAACACTACACAAAGACATGGATCTATATTCATAAACAACTTAGGATCAGTTTTAAGTTAACCATACAAATGTAACAAGCATCAATGATACACAAGCATGGAGGAAAAACTCAAATAGTCTTTATTGATAAACAAGAAAAGATCCAGGAGGAGTTACAACCGATGGTTCCTGACCCAGCATCAACCTCCCAGCAAAGAAGCCCCTCTTCACCTCCAACAAAGCATAGATCACCCAATACTCTGATGTTTGTCTCAAAACCAACAACAATTCCTTACAATGTGCAAAATTCCAGCCTCCGGATCTATGGGATGAGGGATCCATATATAGATATGTGTAAGGAGGATGAGTCAGCTTGTGATTTGATTAGTGTCTTCTCTCTGTCAGTTCTTGCTTCCACTTGGAGACTGAAGGCCTCTTACTCATCCTTGGTCAAATTCAGTGAGGCAAGTGTCATAAGAGAAGATTCTCGAGGCTTCCATTGTCTCTCCACTTCGCGGAATGACACTGCCATTTGTCATTTCTCGCCCAACGCACCCTCATAGTGCATTTAGGTGCGTTGCAACGCACTTAGCCAGTGTATTTAGGTGCAACGCACCTAGCCAGTGGAGCAGCTGAAATGATCCTATTTTGACTTATTCTGAGCAGTTTCTGGTGGAAAACTTCTGGGAGAAGCTGTAATTTGTTGACCTTGTTCCTTTAGGGGTTAGAACAACACTTTTAGGGACTTAGGAGCCCTTGGTTTATGGACATTTCATGCTTGGAGTTGTAAGGCACAAAAATGTCTATAACAAGGTGTCAACAATGTCCTCCATACATTATTTTTTTTTCAATTGGAACTTGGTGGTATCATGACTTTAGATCAATCTTAGTAAATAACATGGTGACCTTAAGCTAATCAAGAATATTACCAATTCTAGGAATTGAGTATCTTTGATTTAGAGTGACTATGTTTAAGGCTCTATAATCAATAATTCTTCATGTCCCATCTTTTATTTGCATCAACATAATTCGAGTCTCTCAATGTAAGGAGCTTCGTCGAATGTGGTCATTTTGGATTAGCTCATAAATGCGATGTTTTCTTTCCTCCTTCTCCAAGAGACAACTTCTATATATTTGGCTGTTAAGCAAAGGGGCACTCGGTAACAAGTGAATTGAGAATTTGAATTTGCAGTGTAATTGCACCCCCATAGGAGAAGTGAATATACCTCTCTCTTCCTTTACAATATTGTCGACTTGATTCTATTATTTAGTCAAGCCTCGTGTAAGGGTTATGTTGGTTTCAATGACTTTCCCTTCACCTTTTGGCCAAACCATGAAGAGAACAAACCTTTTAGTCTAAGAGATTACCTTTTGGCACTGTTTTATTGAGATTAATGTTGTTGAAGTAGTTGGGACTACCTATAGTGTCCCATAGAGTGGGCATCTAAGAGTAATAATGGTACTACAAGTATAAGACTCATAAATAACATGAAATTTCCACATATAAGGTTTTCCTAAAAGAACATCACAAACATCAAGTGGTGCAACATCACATAGTTTCTCATCATTGAAGGGCTTTATGCCATAGGATAAATGACAGTGTTGGTTGAAACATATGTCTCCTCTATGGCTCAACCAACCCGGGTTATGGATGGGGGTGTGGTAATGTTGGAAACTTCAATCTCTTGATTACGTTGGTTGATATCAAGTCCTTTTGGCTCTCTCTCTCAACAATGAAATGGAGTGGGGTCACCTTCATCCACATTTGTGAATGAAAGAGGCACTCCCCCTCTTCAAGATTTTATGGCTCTTTTGGTTGGATCTTTGTGGCCATGATGGTAGCAATAGGTTCTATATCAATGCTCCGCTAAGTTTTTTCTAAATCAAAATTAGAGAGAGAGTCTATTTCCTTTTCATTAAGTTCTATCAGTGATGATTCTTTTGAGAAACATTCATCAATGTTGTACCAGGGGTTTTTTTGGAGCTCACACCACTTTCTAGTGTCCTTTTTCACTTCCCATTACCCTTATCTGCCTGTAACTTCGGCTAGTTGTCTTGAGGTTTTCTCTCGTTGCATTTTTCCTTATTTTGTGACTTAGGGTCACATTTTTTAGGTTTCTAGTATGAAAAATTTGTAGATCTGAACTCTAGATTATTTTTCTACTTCAATTTTGCTCAATTTTGTTAGCATATTAAGAAGTGATTCCTAGTCAAAAAATGTCTTCGAAATCCATCTTCATTTGGATGTACCTAAGTATCCCACTATGGTACTTCAAGACTAGGTGTTATTTGTAATTTCTAATACCCATCTTTGAGTGCAAGTAATGGAAATTGTTGGTGTACTTGGGAACAGTTTGATCACTTTCCTTTTGGACATTTTTTCTCTCATGTACCATTCATCATAGTTCCCTACATTGTATAAATCATCTTTAAGGCCATCAATAACAAGTGACCCAAGTTGGTCTTGCATTGAGCATGGTAGAATCATCTTTGCTTTGTCTCTCCAAGTAGCCTTCCCACAAATATTTCACATGGGGAATGACTTCCGATAACACAAAAGTGATCTTCTTATTTCCAGAATAAATTTGGATAGGGTAATAACCCCCTAACATATTTAACCATTTCCATAGCATTTATATCTATTTGGCCTTTGAATAAGGGGATATAAAATTAATTTGTATGATGATGGGTATCACACCTCCAAAACTACTACTTATTGAACATGCCTTGGCCACTGTTGATAGTCATCAAAGGATCTCAGAAATTGTCCATCATGTCATTCCTTTAATGCATAGGTGCATCCTAAAAAGCATCTTGATATGATCTATTGTTTTTTCATATCTCTTTTCTTCTTCCATGGGAGGCCACATGGGTTTGTAATAATGATCATTCCAAAGTGAAACTACCTCAAAACTCAACCTTTTGTACCCTAAGCTCTTGAGGGACATGCAATGATGAAAAGAAAGGAGAAGTTTTCTCCGATACCATTGATCAAATTTACAAGGAAAGAAATGAAATGCATGAAAGTAAATGGAACAAACATATAAATAATATAACATAGATTAAAGCAATATGGTGTAAACCCAACTTCTATTAATAAATTAAATAACAGAATATTTTAGAACACAAACTACTTATAATGGTTGTAGCTATCTGTGAATAGAGGGAGACGGAACCTATGCGCATTGAGAAAATCTATTCTAAGAGGTCGAATGAACAACCTTTTCACTTAAATAAATAACATTAGAGGTCCAACAATCTAACCTTAGAAGATGAAATTTCAAAAGATTTATAGATGTTGAGGTGGTTACTGTGTCCATAAACTTCTTGGAGGTGTGGATTTTGCATACAATATCCATTTGGGGTGAATGATAGCTCGTTGAAAAGAACTATTCGAGGATTACAACTTTGGAATAGGGCTAGGTTAATTTTTGGTAAACCCTATCCACCAAACTTTCGAAAATATATAGCTTAGGGCCTCAAAATAGCTCTTGAAGTTTGGGACGCAAAAATCATAAAAAAACTTCGAAGAAGATAGAGAACTATTGAGATAGTGGAAGATGTGGGTGACCACCAATATCCACTTGGATCATTAGTAATATAAGGCCGGTAACTAGGGTTTAACTTCTTCACATATGAAATAGTTTCTTTACCAAAAAACATAATAGTGGCTAGGGTTTGGATACTCCAATAATGGAATAGTTCCTTCACCAAAAAACCACACCAATGACTACTCATAGTGACAACAACTTCTATAAAAATCTACAATGGGAGTGAAATTTTCTACTGTTTGAATTGGTTAAATGTCAACTCTTCTTAGCAAACAATACACCTCTATTCATACCATCATTACATAGGAGTAGCCTCCTCCTTCTCTAAAACTCCTTCAATCCTTAAGCCTCATGCCCTCAGATACCAAAATAGGAAAAATAAACATACTGGTGAAAACCACAAAATAGCCACACTCTTTTCAAGAATGATTTATTAGATTTGATCCATACTCCAAACATGCTAAAGTACATCATATTTATAGTAATGAGATAGGCACAATAGATAACCATAACAACCTATTACAACTAGATAAAGACACCTACTTAACTTTACAACATTTATATGAAAAAATAACACTTTAGAAAAATAGATTTTAACAATAATGATTTAAAAAAATACATTAGAATACTAATAAATTAAAACAATATATTTCTCTTATTAATTATAAGATATTACACTTTCTAAAATATATCTATAAATAAAATAATTTCACATTCATAATATATCACCTCTTATCCTTTATTAAATCATAAATTATATAATTAATTAATTTCGTCCTTATTCTATATCGTATATGTGTATGAAGTTACCATTTAATTTGTTGTTATTTGAGAACAAACTATAATGAACATTTTCACTGCTGCTCGAATCATCCTCAGCCATTCCAGGTAAAGATATTCATTCAGCCAGAGAGTCTACACGTGAAGGATTGCATCTTATAGAAAAGACAGGAAACAAAACAAGTAACTGAATCTATGGGAAAATCTATCTTCCCATTTCGACTAACCGAATCTTCTCTACCCGTGAACACCATTCATAAACAATCTGCAGAGAGTGCCGGCTTGATGTTATTATTATGATTTTTTTAAAATGATAAGTACATAAGATATACCGATATAGGATGGATTAATTCTGGGGTGCTACTAATCAAACCCGACATTGATTGGCTCACTTTACTCTCTGTATATTCATTGCATTGATTTATTGGTGAGCCCTGTCATGCATATTGAGTCTGTCCTGTAATACTAGTCATTCAACACCTTCATTCAATGGATGCAGTCTTCTGCATAAGGACGTTTGAATGGATCCATCAACCATTAAAATAATGGGAGCCACTGGAATGAAACGAGTCTTTGTACCAGTGCTTCATCAGGGAAAGCTCACGTATGGATGACTGTCATCTATAGACAGAGAACAAATTATGGACAGTGAAAAGAGTCATTGTCTAGACAGTGATGTGTCACCGACGGCTAAAGTGGATCATATCTAAGAAAGTACTAACTTCAACTTTAATGGAGAAATCTTCTTTATCAACACTTTGGAAATTGTAATTATATTTGTTGAAATGTTGATTTCAATTTTGGGGTGAATGATAGTTTGTTGGAGAGAATTATTTGAGGATTACTACTTTTGATTAGGGTTGAGTTATTCCATGGCAATCCCTATTTCCCCAAATTTGCTTAGGGCCTCAAAACAACATAAAAATGCTTCCAAGAAGATAGAAAACTATTGGCATAATGGAAGACTTGGGTGACCACCAATATCTGCTTGGATCATTAGTAATAGAAGCCAAAAAACCATGATAGTGAGTAAGGTTTGGCTAATAAAGGATAGTTCCTAGGGTTTGGATTGCTTGAATAGCATTTCTTCTGAGCAAACAATGCACCTCTATTCATACCATCATCACATAAGAGAGGCCTTCTCCTTTTGTACAACTCCTTCAAGCCTTAGGCCTCATGCTCTCATATACCAAAATAGAAAGAAAAAAAAACATACTTGAGAACACCACAAGATAGCAGCACTCTTTTCAATAATGATTTATTAGATTTTTATCCATATTCCAAACATACCATAGTATGTCATATTTAGAGTAATAGGATAGGCAGAATAGATAACCATAACAACCTATTACAACTAGATAAGAAAGACATTAGATTGAATTTACAACATTTACATAAGAAAATACCACTCTCTAGAAAAAAATAGATTTAAAAAATGAGATTTAGAATAATACAATGAAATACTAATAAATTAAAGCAATATATTTCTATCCTTATTTCTAATAATATAATACACTTTAGATAATATATTTATAAATAAAATAATTTCATATTCATATTATATCACCTTTTAACCTTTATTAATTAATTAGTTTCATCCTTATTCTACATCATATGTTTATGAAGTTACCATTTAATTTGATAATGATTTAGAATAATACAATGAAATACTAATAAATTAAAACAATATATTTCTATCCTTATTTCTAATAATATATTACACTTTAGAGAATATATTTATAAATAAAATAATTTCATATTCATATTATATCACCTTTTATCCTTTATTAAATCATAATTAATTAATATATATATATATATATAATTGATTAATTAATTAATTTCATCATTATTCTACATCGTATGTTTATGAAGTTACCATTTAATTTGTTGTTATATAAATTTGAGTAAATACTATACTAAACAATTTCACTGCTTCTCGAATCATCCTCAGCCATTCCAAGTAAAGGTATTCATTCAGCCAACGAGTCTACACATGAAGGATTGCATCATCTAGAAACAAAATAAGTAACCGAATGTATCTTCCCATTTCGACTGACCGAATCTTGTTTACCCACGAACACCATTCATAAACAATCTGCTTTTTTGATGTTATTATTATGATTTTTTTGAAAGAATAAGTATAAAAGATATATCGGATATGGGATGGATCAAAACCGACGTTGATTGACTCATTTTACTCTCTATATTCATTGCACTGATTTATTGGTGAGTCCTGTCCCCTTATACTACTAAATGGATGCAGTCACCACCTTCATTCAATGGATGCAGTCTTCTGTAAAAGGAGGGATGAGTGGATCCATCAATCATTAAAATAATGAGAGCCACCAGAATGAAACAAGTCTCTGTACAAGTGCTTATGGAATCTTTCATATATACATACAAACAGTGAAAGGAAGAACCATTGTCTAAACAGTGATGTAGTATCATGTACAAAGGCTTATCCTTTTTTCACAGAGAGTCGTTGTCTGTAGCTTTTGTGGCAGTCCGCAAGTTAGCTTTATTGTATGGTATAATGTATAAGAAAGTATTAAAGTATTACAACGTAAAGATTTTGGCGTGGCATTACCTTTGGGAGCTTTAGTGCGTTGATGGAAAACCCAATAGCGTGGGCAAGGTGTGAATTAACATTTAGCTTAGGATTTTGATGTTAAAATGTGTCCAAACAATGCCATTCAAATCGTGTAATTAGTTCAGTCATTTTTTACAGGAAAATTCGGGAAGTCATAACTTCTTACACTTTATGACGTTCACTGTATGAACCACTTTCGAATTGCATTTATTAATTTGTTTTACTATTAGAGCGAACAGAATTTTCCTTATGTTAGTTTGTGAATTGAATATGAATTTTCACGTTAATTTAATATTAAATATGAACCTAACCTCAACACTTCATATCTCGACACAATTCTCAGAAACTAATTCTTATTTTTGGACAGAATAGATTCTGCTTAGCCTCTCTCGAAGGTCACATTGTTTGTGAATAAGATAGTGGTGACCCGGTGAATCCTCAGGTTTCAAATGCGAGGGCTCGTAGTATAATCTCTTCTTCAGAAAGTGACCTAGTGAGTCAAATGAGTGGTTTTGCACTTGGTCGGCTTATGTGTTTGTCTGCGGCTATGTTAGGAAGGCTCTTGTCTTTTTCATTGGTCTTAGTTTTCCTCTATTTACTTCTTGGTTTCAGTGTCCTTGTTTTGGTTTGGTTGGTTAGGAACGCTCGTCTTTTTCATTGGTTTTGCCTTTCTTTATTTACTTATGTGTATGGGGACCTTTGAATTTGGGCTTGTATGGATTTGTTTTCAGTTTTAGTTTGGTCACTCTAAGTGTTTTGAGAAGGACCAATAGTAATATAAAGCCTTAATTTACAAAATAAAAATATTAAATATCAAACTATTCATTGTTTTTTTAGAGTTCTCTTTATAAGTCTTTAATGTTGTACTTGAGGTTTTCATCTTGTGCTTAGGAGTCACTTATAATATGTTATCAATTTTTTTTAAGTGGGGAAATTGTTAGGTAGGGTTTGGCTTTTTATATTGATATATAATTAAATAATATATCTTAAAATTAATATTAAATAATAACTATATTATAAGGATGAAGAAGGTTTAAATAACTTATCATAGTAATCCACACATTTTAAGCTTTTAAACAAATCCTTTCTATTGGACAGTTGGCACTCATAGGATGGCATGGCCCCTGGCATGATTTGTGTTGTCATTGATGTGAAACAAGCTAGCTTGATGTTAAATGGGAGAGGATAACAAGCTAGCTTGATGTTAAATGGGAGAGGATAACAAATGCATGAAGTGTTCAGCTCAAGGGGAGTCTTATGGTTATTGTTGTATTTAGTAGAGAACCATCATAGTACTAGGATATGCAAAGAAGCTATAAAATCTTATAACTATGATGGGTGGATGGCCCATGATTTGACAACATTTATGCCTCAAGAGACAAGGTTAGATGTTCGCCCTTGTTTTTTGTAATGTAATGTAGGATTGAAAGATACACCCATGGTCTCGGGACCATGGTATTGTATAAAGAGACCAAGGCTCTAAGTGTAAAATATAGTGAGGTGAATAGAACCATGATGAGTCTAAGAGATTGAGTGGAAGTGTAAAGTGTGTCTTTGGGTTATAGAGTAGGAGAAGGCTCTGCAGCTGAGTATGGAGAGGCCTTTTAGTCTACAACCAAGTAAGTGTCCGGAACAAGTGCGTGGAGTCTGTAACCATTGGAAACATCAATAAAGAGAAGTTTTATCATATTTATGTGTATCTTTTCCTGTTTAATGTATTATTGGGTATAAATTGCAAGTGTATTGTTTGTTTATTTACTGCACAAACTCATATAAATGTGTTGTATAATAAAATATAAAGTAAGGCATCCAAAATAAGTAAGATCTCAGGTGGTAATTAGGGAAATAACACAGACCACTAATGGTGCGGAATGCGCTAAGGCAAATATATTAGGGTGCGAAATATATTAGGGTGCGAGGGATAGGGAAGTGCGTGAAGTAACCTGCATGAAGGGACTAACAGCTGGACTAATTCAACCTCTCACATGTCTCAAGGGTGTGGAAACCTAGTTCCAACACCCCCCATACTACTTCGGGTGAGACCTCATTCGACGCTCCACGGACTATTGCAGAAAGGGCGAGTAGTACAAGGATTTGTTTGGCTAATTAACTTGGAACCTCGGTGAGGCCCCCAACAAGCCAACAGAGAGGTTTCCTCTGATATCACTCATTAAATTTACAAGGAATGAAATGAAATGCATGAAAGTAAATGGAACAAACATATAAATAATATAGCATATATTAAAACAATATGGTGTAAACCCAACTTCTATTAATAAATGAAATAGTAGAATATTGTAGAACACAAACGAGTTATAATGGTTGTAGATGGAACCTATGCTCATTGAAAAAATCTATTATAAGAGGTCGAATGAATGACCTTTTCACTTAAATAGATAACATTACAGGTCCAACAATATAGCCTTAGAAGATGAAATTTCAAAAGATTTATAGGTGTTGAGGTGGTTAGTGTGTACATAAACTTCTTGGAGGTGCAAATTTTGCATACAATATCCATTTGGGGTGAATGATAGCTCGTTGGAAATAACTATTCGAGGATTACAACTTTTGAATAGGGCTAGGTTATTTTTTGGTAATCCCTATCCCCCCTAAATTTCCAAAAAATGTAGCTTAGGGCTTCAAAATAGCCCTCGGAGTTTGGGAAGAAAAAATCATAAAAAAACTTCGAAGAAGATAGATAACTATTGAGATAGTGGAAGACGTGGGTGTTCAACATGCTCTAGATTCTTTCTTGGAACTGCCTAGGTTTTCCATGGAACAAAGACCCCAAGCTAAGTTGGATATCAAATGATGTTGATATTATTTTTCTTGTTGAAACTTGGGAGCACAAAGAATCTAAGGTCCCTAACATAGATGGCTTTACGCTATGGTCTACCTGGAACAAGCGATACTCTCGTAGAGGCATTGGGGGAATAGCTTGTTACATTAAGAAGAACATCTCCCCCTATGCTAGGATTTATAAAAACGACCCTTACAACCAACATAGTTGGATAGAGATCACTGACATTAATTATAAAAAGATCTACATAGCAATATGTTACTCCCCCCCATCAATTCTAACTTCTATAAGAAGAAGAGTCTAGATAAAAATAGTCCCTACAATGGTTTAGAGAATGATATTTCTAGCCTAAGGAATGAAGGTAATATCCTTTTAATAGGTGACTTTAATGCTCGAACTTCAAGCAGCCAAGCTATTATTCTAAGAAATCATTCTAACCCTAATCCTCTTTGGTTAGACGAAGACCCTACTTTGGCTAGTAGGTACAAAAGGAGCTCTGAAGACCTCGGGGAGAATTTGTTTGGGTCGGAGCTAGTCAAGCTCTGTAGTGCTCAGGATCTCATAATTTGCAATGGTCTAAAGAAGTGGCCCAATCCTAGCCAGATGACCTGCATCCATGGGTTTGGTAGTAGTGTGGTAGACTATGTTATTTCCAATCTCCCTTTATACAACAAAATAATAAATTTTGACATCTTAAACGACCATGAGACTCACTCTGATCATAGGCATTTACTTATAACTCTCAATTTTGTCATGCATAGAGATCCCATAGAAAATAATCCTTATAGCCAAAAGAACCTAATATTTGATAGGAATAAAAACGATCTCTTTCTAAATGAATTAAAAACTAAGTTGCTTCCTTTATCTAGTATAGACAACATAGAAGACCTCTATCATAATTTTACTACAACCCTCTCATATTCTATTAACAAGTTCTCAATTTAGGTTTCAAATAATAAAAGAAATAGAAAAACCAACCCATGGTATGACAAAGATTGTAAAAGAACGAGGATAGCAATTAAAGAAGTTGTTGATGAATCTCCTAAAATGGGCAAGATAAAAATATACAAAGCCCTAACTAAAAGGAAAAGGAGGCAGTACATTCGTAAAAGACAAGAGAATCTCTTACACCTCTCTAAGGTAGCTCCTAAGAAATTTTGGAGGCAGATTCTGACTAGGAAAACTAAATATAATAATATAATTGTTTTACACGATTGGAATTCCTACCTTAGAAAGCTTTATGAATCTCCAAATGTCATGGATAACTTTGAAACCTTGCTCACAAGAAAATAAGTTTTCTCATTAGAATACATTTATTTTGGGGTTAAATGCCTAGCAAATGGGAAAGCTAAGGACATTGAAGGTTACTAGGCATAAATCTTAAAAATTGGAGGTCCTGTCCTCATCCCCCACATCCACAAGCTTTTCAATCAAGCAGTCAAGCAAGGGTTCCCTAAAACTTGGATTGAGAGCCTCATTATCCCTATTTTTAAAAGTGGGGATACAAATAACCCCTCTAATTATCGAACCATTATGATCAACCCTCTCTTAGCCAATCTATATGGTATTATTTTGGAAAAAAAGTTGAGCATATGGCTTGAAAGTGAAGGTAAGCGGGCTAAAGGCCAAGCGGGTTTTAGAAGGAATCACTCAACAACAGACCACCTCGTTACACTTAGGATCATTGTGGAGGAATGTCGTAATGATAAATCCAATCTCTTTTGTTGCTTTTTGGACTTTATAAAGGCTTTCGATACGATTCCTAGAAACAACCTTTGGAATAGATTAGAAGAGCTAAAGGTTCCTTTCGAGTTGAGAGTTTCCACTATAAGATTATATGAGAATGTAATTGCCAAGCTAAAAAGCAATGAGGGGTGGTCGAAAGATATTAAATGTAATATTGGAGTTAAACAAGGTTGCCCCCTCTCCCTACCCTATTTGGCATTTACATCGACAAGCTTGAAGGTTATTTAGAGGATGCAGGTTGTGTTGGCACGATCTTAGCTGGTATAGTCATCATCCTTCTTCTCTATGCTGACGATATTGTTCTTCTCGCAAGGTGCCCATATGATCTTGATAAGAAACTTAGGCTTCTTAAGGATTTCTGCTCTACCATGGGTATCACTATTAACACTGACAAAACAAAAGTTATGATTATCAAATCCAAGAAGGACACTTACACTAATTTTATGTATGATAATAATAACTTGGAGGAAGTGTATTCTTACAAGTACCTAGGAATTGATATTCATCACAAGCTCAACTGGAACTATAACATTGAGAAAAGGATTAATGGTGGGTGGAAAGGCTATTTTGGTCTTGAAAATAATTGTAAAACGACAAACCTCATAATATGGGATATAAAGAAGTTCCTTTTTGAAACTTTAGTCACACCTGTTATCTTATATGGATGTGAGGTCTGGGGTTGCAGCATCTCTAAAGAATCCTGGAGAAAGATTGAGCAATCCAGAAGCATTTTATAACTTATAACCTAAAAAATAAAAGCAATACACCATATCCTAATCTCCTTATAGAAGTAGGTCTTTTCCCTATCGAGAGCCTAGCTATGACTAGGCTTTTGTTGTACAAGCACAAACTCAATAACATAGGAGATCATAGACTTCTTAGGCTAGCTTTAAATTGTAGCCAAAACTGCCTAAGGCTCAAGCGGGGGTGGTATAAATACACAAGGGCCTCGTTAAACCTTTGGGAGATCAACGAGAATGATGCATTCAAAACATTAATAACATTAAAAATATTGTTACTTCTAAGTTCAAAGAAAAAATGTGGTGTGAGAAATAATTAGCAGGTAAAAGAAAATTAAGTTATTATAAGAAGGCCATCAATCCCACCCTAGAAGATCAAAAGTATCTCTTTGTTTTAACTAGCTCAAAGAAGAAAATTAATATAGGGAAGATTAGAACGAACTCTCATGAGTTCCATAGTGAAACAGGTCGTTGGGCAGTTCCTACAACACCAAGGATGGAAAGGATCTGTCATCTCTGTGAGAATAGGAACATCGAGGATGAAAACCATTTCCTCTTAGAGTGCCTTGCGTACAACCACATTAGATCTGAGTTTCATAATCTTTGTCGCAATACTCACCTTCCTAGCCTTTTACAATGTCAAAATTATAGTGAGCTCGGGAGGCTTCTCTCCAAGCTTTTTGAGCATAGGAATAAAATCTTAAATCAAACTAAATAATTTGTTTCTTTAGGTCCGATAGACCAAAGTTTGGTCTTAGTGGACGTTAACCATCATCATCATCATCATCATTATGGGTTGTTTACTAACTTCCATTTCTATTAGTTACTAATTTTTTGTTTTATTTATTTTTATTTAACTTTTTTATTTATTTAATTTTTTATTATTTCTATTTTCATGAATTATAGTGATTTTATTGTTATATTAAAAATATATTTTAGTAAGTTTAATTATAGACAATTATATATATATTAATAAAAATAAAACATATACTTATAAATATATGTATTTTAATATAAAAAATATTAGTTTATTTCTTAATTTTTGGTGATGACATTCAACAATATAATATTTTATTAATTATTTTATTTTTGTGATGAAAACTTTATCTTTATTTATTTTTTTGTTTCGTTAAATTATATTTAAGCTAAACAGTAAATACTAATTATTATATAACCTTCATTAATTACGAATTATTTAATTAACATAATTACATTGATTAATATTATTTAAATATATACGGTTTAGTTTAAAATCAAATTTCCTAAATAAAAACATATGAATATTCCGCAAAAAAACATTGATAAAAAAATTATCATCTTTACTGGACTAACAAAACACTCATAAAAATATCCCTTTAAAAAGATACATTTTAAAATAGTTAACAAACATATCCCATCTCTGCTGAACTAACAAAAACACTCATAGAAAATCCCTTTAAAAATATATTTTTAAAACCGTCTACGAATTGAGTATAACAAATCCATGCAAATAGAAAAAACTATAGAAAATCCTCAAGCAAGATAAATTTAGCACTGCAGCCTTGACGTGGTTTCTTGTCTCTTTTTTAATTACAGAAATATAATATTTTATCTCGTTCAGATGCTTGCTTATCTCAGGTCACACACGTATAATATTTTACTTGGTGAATTTCTATTATTAAAGAAATTGCGGCCCTATTTTCCAAAGTAGTTGGGGTGGCATTCTATATCAATAAATTAGTTGTTGAATTAAGGCTTCTGTGATCCATAATATTTATAAATAGAATTTCCGAGTAAATCACATAAAGAGAGACATTTATGGACAACCAGTGTGGCTCATCGTCAGAACAAGTTGAGCCACACTGGTTGGTTTGAAACGCGTCGACAAATGTCTCTCTTTATATAATTTAGCCGAAATTCTACTTATAAATAAATTAGTTGTGAGAGTATATTCTCGTCCAGATCACTATTTCTATTTGCCATGATAAATATTAATTAAAAACGATTAATATAAGAGATATATCTATATTGCATGGATTTCTGCGGTGCTACTAATCAAAACTGACGTTGTTGATTGACTGACGCTACTCTGTATATATTGGTGAACCCTGTCATGCATATTGAGTCTGTCCTCAATCACCACCTTCATTCAATGGATGCAGTCTTCTGTTTGAATGGATTCATCCATCATTAAAATACTGAGAGGCAGTGGAATGAAGCAAGTCTTTGTACCAGTGCTTCATAAGGGAAAGCTCACTTATGGAATCTGTCATCTATACAAACAGACAGCAAATTATGGAGAGTGAAAGAAGAGTCATTGTCATGACAGTGATGTATCAACCCACCGCTTAAGTGTATCATAACTGAGAAAGTACTGACTTCAACTTTAATGGAGAAATCTTCGCTATCAACACTTTGGAAACTGTAGCACATCTGCTGAACTGCTGACTTCAACTTTCACAGAGAAATTTTCGCCATCGACTTTGGTGCAGCGGGTACTTTCCCACCCACCTTATACCTTGGAATTACCATGTGAATTGATATTTGAAATGCACCTCTTTTTCTCTATTTTACTATTTTTGTTTATAAGCATGTTGGTAGGGCAAGACCTGGATTTATATGGGTATTTTAGCCCCCATTACTCCAAAGCTAATCAGTACCAACTTTTACTAATAATTTGATATTTTTTTAAATCCTATTATTATCAATTGTAGATTGTGTTGATTTTTTTTAATATTAATCCACTCTTTTCAAATTAATCAACCTTTTTAAGTTTTCTGAAAAAAAATTGATTGGAGAAAAGCTAAATTGCTAAATAAAAAGATACATCAATCAATCAAGAAACAATTGGGGTATGATGGAGCAGTCCATAATAAGTGAAAGCCAATGTATCACCTATATAGAGGTTTATCCCTTTTTCACAGAGAGTTGCTGACTGTAGCTTTTGTGTCAGTTAGCTTTATGGCATCGTATCATATATAACAGAGTATTAAAGTATTCCACAAGTAAAGACCTTGGCGTAGCATCACTTTTGGCAGCTTTGGTGCGTGGACGAAAACCCAATAGCCTAGGCATGGGATGAACTAATATATAGCCTAAGATTTTGATGTTAAAATGTGGCCAAACAAGAATCCCTCGTATTCAGATCGTTTAATTAAGGTGGATAATTTCAAATGGGTTGAGTCATTTTTTCCGAGAAAATTCGGGAAAATGGAAGTGTGTAGGATTGGAATTTAAAATGAGGCTCAGGGAGGTATGCAATTATCACCTCAACTTTTTAGGTGCTCCTTTCATATATATTGTAAGGTCCGGAGGAATAAGAGGAATAATACAATGAAATTAAGAGATTTTATGATGTTTGAAGAGCTAAATTGTTTTATAAAAAATAGTGAAATGAAAAATTGGATTAGAATTTTTTTGATGAAGAGAAACAAACAAAATAGGAATAATAATGAAGGAAAGGTTTGAATTTTTTCTATATTCTCTATTGAATAGGGTTATTTCTAAATAAAAAAGAAGACTATAATTTTTACCATGTTAAAAGAGAGAACAACTAGAAGGCAAATAAACAAGTCAACAAAGAAGTCATTCTAGAATAAGGGATAATGGTCTTACACCAAACACAAACTCAAATATGTCACATTACATCATCAAATTCATAAGAAGCATGACCAAAGCTATGGAATGGAATATGCGAGGTCCCTTTTGGGAAGTGAGATAGACAACTCGGATGTCACGAGGAATTCATGAAGCCAAATAAGTGGAAGGGGAAGGAAATGTTATTAATTGTCATCTCGATTGAATGGAAATGAAATACATCATTCGAACTCCACCATTCATTCTCAAGAAGCATTGCAAAGAAAATGGT
Organism: Pinus tabuliformis; assembly: GCA_031772625.1. Classification (NCBI taxonomy): domain Eukaryota; kingdom Viridiplantae; phylum Streptophyta; class Pinopsida; order Pinales; family Pinaceae; genus Pinus; species Pinus tabuliformis. The sequence continues at coordinate 164,906,809 of CM062817.1, read as the reverse complement.
GGTTTCAGGGATGGAGGCTCACACCTAGAATGATCAAAGACTATGGAATTTCTTTCAATGGGATATGATGTTCACAGTAATTGACAAAGACTAGTTTATCAATATAAGGAGTTGGATGAAATAGTTAAATTTAAAGGTTATTCACATACAAGGACAAATTGCACTCAAAATGACATCCTCCAACACTAATGGAAGGGGGAACATTATGGAGGAAAAAGGGTCACTTTCTAAGGAGGACATTGCAACAATAATAGTGAACCTTGGGGAGAAAATCACTTAGGAATTCCATGACCAATTCAGAGTTGTGATGAACCATATCAATGGAATAGTGAAGGATTTGGAGCTTTTGCAGAAGTTTGTGGATCATCTGAATACAAAAATGATTAATCTAAACTTCAAAGTCAACAATATGGAAGTTAAGGTGGAAGCAACAACAGTTGTCTTGCTGAAGGAAGTCTTCTGGCTCAAAGAATGATATCATCTGGCACTTAAGCTAGTGAGGAAGAGGGAAAGGAACATAGTGGGGCGAAATTGCATACCTCTCTTGGAACTGGTGAAGACATAGTCTAGGAGCTTTTTTGAATGTAGTTGTGTTATGTTTTTTTGTTTTTTCAAACTTTGTGGAACTTTTTTGGCATAAATACAATCTAAATGTGGTAAGAAGGGTAGTAGTAACTAGGCACGCTAGTTACAAGAACTCCTCTAAACCAATCTTGAAAAAACTAAACTAGAGCAATATGTGAATGTAAATGTCTTTTTTCAATTCCCTTGGATTAGACAAGGTTCAATACTTTGAGTGGTGTACTAAGGATGCCATTCAGAAATGTGGAGAGGCTCTCTTGAATGTATATATGTGTGTGTGTTATCTACATTTTAAGCTCCTCTAGTTCATTCATATGCTGAATATTCACACAATGCATTGAAAACATGAATTACATAAGAGAATTTACCATTAACACAACACTCATAGCCATTCCATACACATCCATATTTTAAACAACAAACAACTCACACCTGCATTTGCATATTAAAAGATAAATAACCGCACAATACTTATCCTTGTCGAGTTTTCTACATGGAAACACATCATATATAATAAATTTTCATTTAATCAATTAATATGATTTATAAATAAGACCCTAAAGTAACCTACAAATAAAAAAATAAAATTGTTCTTAAATATACTCTACCTTAAACTTGATGTTACAAGTCTCAACCCAACAAAAAATATACTCATTAGAATCATCAAGTAATACTTCATCATTTCAATGGACATTTCATCCATCAACCATTAGCTAACTCAATATAAGAAATTAATCCTTTTATAATGTAAGGTAAATGATGAAATTTTTCATTTTCCACATTTGAATTCTAGAAATAAAGATTTTGATCCTCATTGGAAACACTCCCACTAGAGACTTTGACGAATAGTACAATATTTAGAATTTCTATATTAAAAATGTTAAATTTCATCATTAATCATTCCTTAATTCAATATGAGACATTCCTCCTTTTCTAATGTAAGATAAATGATGAAAATTTTCATTTTCCTGTTAGGTCCCTATAATACTAGTGATTCCCCCATTACTATTGTCATTGTATCCCTTATTGATATTGTTGTGCCCCTATTATCCCCATATTGTTATTATTGTGCCCCATAGAATCACTCTACTGTTATTTTTGTCTCTTTATATTATTATTGTTAGGTCGGCTTGGTTATATTGTGATCCCTTAGACTCCTATATATAGAAAGGAGGTTTTGTCATTTGAATCATCCAAGATTTGTCCATTTGTGTAATGTAAAGGAGGTTGCCCCCTTGAAGAGGTTTAATTCTAAGGTGTTGATCTATCTTTTCTATCTTTTTGTGAGGTGGTTTCATAACATTTGGTATCAAAGCTTTTGATTTTAGGGTTTTCGTGCTCCAAACAGGTCATTGTGGAATTTTCGCTATAACTTTGTTTCTGCAATGTTTCGAAAGCTAAAAAAACCATCTGAGACTAAATCTCGTTGAACCTCTAGTCCGAATTTCGGATTTTATCTTGCTATATTTTCGGAGATATAATGTGAGGAAGTTAGGGTTTTTGCAAGCTCTAGAATTTCGTCTAAAAGAGGTCATCATGGAATTGTCACTATAACTTTTTAACTACGCAGTTTCAGAAGCTAAATTAAAAAACCATTTGAGAAGAAATCGGTTTGAACCTCAGTGCCAAATTTCAGATCTTGTCTCGCTATATTGTCGTAGATATAATCTAAGGAAGTTAGGGTTTTTGCAGACTCCTGAATTACATTCCAAATAGGTCACCTTGGGAAAATCATCATAACATTTGCTCTGAGCATCAGATTGAATTTTGGTAAGAAGTTATAGAAAGAGGACAGATTGTAGTTTGTTTGGGTATCATTTTCAGAACCTAAGGTTGAAACCATGAACCGTGGCACATCGTACAAGTTCGTTATACTAAACCAGTCTATAATCAAGTCATCGTGGGAGATTTGACATAAATCTTCATTGGAGAATCCAATCATGATCAGACTTGCGGTGTTACAAATATTACTCAGAGGGTTACCACGGGGAGAAATTTCAGACCTAGGAGATCCAAAATTACAAAGATACATCAGATTCAATAGCGAGCTCCTACAAAGTGGAAAAAGGTGTGTAGTTTTTTTTTTATTTTTGCATAAGCTTGGTTTGAAAAATTAGTTTGAAGGAATTCAAAGGGCATAGTGAAGCATTATTATTGGTAATTGATGCCCCGAAGAAAGAAAATGGAAACACCTAGTAAGCAACTTGAAATCTCTAGCATGAATCATGAAGAAGAGGAATAAATGCAACATGATATATCAAAATTATGTGACCAAGTGCAACAAATTTCACTCACAAAAAAAGTAACAGAAAATAATATGGATGGTTTAAAGAAAGACGTAGAAGCTAAGATGGATGGTTTAAAGAAAGGTGTGGAAGCTAAGATGGATGGTTTAAAGAAAGGCATAGAAGCTAAGATGAATGACGTGGAAGCTAAGATGGATGGTGTGGAAGTTAAGATGGATGGCGTGGAAGCTAAGATGGATGATTTAAAGAAAGGCATGGAATATTTGAAGATAGATTTGACAAAGTTTCTACAAGAAATGCTTACTAATGGCAAAAGGGTAGTAAGTGAAACTCATGATGAGAAAAAAATAAATGTTAATCATGATTTCATAGACTCTAGCATTGGATCAAAGAACCACCATGTTCCAAAGATCGATATGAGGAAGTTTGATGGCAAGGATCTTGGAACATGGATACTACAGATGGAGCAATTTTTCGATCTCCATAATGTGCAAAACACACAAAAGGTACACATTGCAACTTTATATTTGGAACCAAATCAGTTTGTATGGTATCAATGGCTTTGCTCTCATAAACAAATTGTCACTTGGGCTATTTTTACGGATGAAATGATAACACATTATGAGGATACAAAAAGCAATACTTTTTTTAGCCAATTGATAAATCTCAAACAAAAGGGTTCAATGATAGAGCGCAATCAGGACTTCCAAAAATTGAATATAAGGGTAGAAGATATTCAAGAGGAGTATAGGATTGATGTGTTCATAGGGACTTTAAAAGATAACATCCAACATGAGGTTCGCCTTTGGGAACCAAATTCATTGGAGAAGGCATTCAGGTTGGCAAGAAAAATGGAGAGCAAAATTATGGCAATAAGGAAGCCTACGACTCATAATCATAAAGATCGAAGTGTTACTACCCCTAGCCATCCACAACCTACAAGGTTGACACCACAAAAAATGGAAGAAAAAAGAGCAAAAGGGATTTGTCACAGTTGTGATAGAAAATACACTAAAGGTCATAAGTGTGCCATGAAGAAATTATTTTACATAGATTGTGAAGAGGAGGAAGAAAAGGAACAAGAAACATCAAAACAAGAGGATATACACTAGGAACAAACCCTAGAAAAAGAAGAAATGAATCTGACCATATCTTGTAATGCATTAGCTGGAATTACCACTCCTCAAACTATAAAGATAGAAGGGCATATCAAGAAGAAAAAGGTAATATTGTTGATTGATTCGGGAAGTACCCATAATTTTATTCATTGTAAGATAGCCAAGGAATTGAATTGCTTCCTATATCCAGCACCAAAGTGTCAAGTGATGGTTGCAAGTGGAGGGACTGTAAATTGCTCAGGAATGTGCCATAATATCAAGCTATCCATGGGAGAATATGTATTGAATAGACCAATGCTTTCCATTCCAATGGGTAGTGTTGATGTTGTACTAGGAGTCCAATGGCTACAATCCTTGGGTACAATAACTTTTACTTTTCAAGAACTTTTCATGAAATTCTCTTTAGAAGGAAAGGAAGTTGAAATAAGGGATATCACAAGGAAACCAGGAAAGATAATCATCTTTAACGGAATGACAAAGCTTCTAAATAAAGAACAACGAGGCATAATTGCACAATTATGTTCACTAGAGGTTTCCATATCGAAATCATCCATTTCTCGAGACCTCCAAAAAGCCTTGGACAATCATTCCAAGGTGTTTGAGACTCCCAAATGCCTCCCACCTATTCATGATCATGCTATTAATTTGATTCCAGGAAGTGTTCCTCCAAACATGAGCCCTTACAGATATCCCTATGTCTAAAAGAGTGAAATTGAACGTATGGGTGTAGAAATGCTAGAGGCTGGTATAATTCAACCTAGTCAAAGTTCTTTCTCTGCTCCAGTAGTATTGGTTCACAAGAAGGATGGATCATGGCGCATGTGTCCAGATTATAGGGAGCTCAACAAGCTCATTATTAAAGATAAATTTCCCATTCCTGTCATTGATGAATTATTGGATGAATTACATGGATCAATTTACTTCACCAAGTTGGATCTTCATTCAGGATATCATCAAATCAGAATGAAGAGTGAAGACATTCCAAAAACAACATTTAGAACTCATGAGGGTCATTATGAATTTTTGGTCATGCATTTTGGCCTTACTAATGCACCTTCTACATTTCAAGGTTTGATGAATTCCATTTTAAAACCCTTCACTAGAAAATTTGTGTTAGTATTTTTTGAGGATATACTAATCTACAACAAGCCTTGGAAGGATCATGTCCAACATGTTGACATGGTGCTCAAACTATTGGAGGAGAAACAATTATATGCAACAATCTCCAAATGTTTCTTTGGAGTACAAGAGGTGGAATATCTGGGTCATATTGTATCTCATGAAGGTGTTAAGGTAGACCCTAGAAAAATTAAAACCATTAAGGAATGGAAAATCCCCACATCGATAAAGCATCTACGAGGATTTCTCAGGTTGACAAGGTATTATCGCAAGTTTGTTAAGAATTATGGGAGAATAGAAGCACCTCTAACAACATTATTGAAGAAAGATGCATTTCCATGGACTCTAGAAGCAACAAAGGCCTTTGAACATCTTAAAGAGGAAATGTGCCAAGCACCAGTCTTAGCTACGCCAGACTTCACAAAAACCTTTATTGTGGAATGTGATGCCTCAGGAAATGGAATTGGTGTTGTTTTAATGCAAGAAGAAAGACCCATTGCTTTCGAAAGTCATCCAATCAAAGGAAAGTATTTACAAAAAGCTATTTATGAGAAGGAAATGTTGGAAATACTACATGCACTTAAGAATGGCGACCCTACCTAATGGGAAGACACTTCAAGGTAAAAACATATCATGATAGTCTTAGATACTTTTTAGAACAATCAAAAGAGTAGTAAAAATGGGTCACAAAGATGTTGGGTTATGACTTTGAAATCATCTACAAAAAAAGAAAGCAAAATGTTGTGGCAAATGGACTCTCAAGAAAGGATGAGGATGTGGAAGCACTTCTTTATGCCATTTCTATTATCCAACCAGATTGGATAAACGAAGCAAGGGATGAATGGAAGAATGACGAGGAAGTGTGGGCACTCATTCAAAAGATACAACAAGATCCCAGTACATCTGATACATTTAGCTGGAAAAATGATTTGTTATGGTACAAGGATCAGTTATACCTAGGTATGAATTCCCAACTCAAACAAAATATTTTTGGGGAATTGCACACCTCTCCCTTAGGAGGGCACTAAGGATTTCTAAAAACCTTCCACAAGGTTAAGAAGGATTTTTTTAGGATGACCTTAAATCGGATATTCAAAGGTTTGTGGCAGAATGTTTGGTTTGCCAACAAAATAAAGTCAAAACAATTAAGTCCCCAAGATTATTACAACCTTTATCCATTCCAAGCCAACGTTGGGGGGGGGGGGGGTTTCAATGGATTTTATCACAGGTTTACCCAAGTCCGAAGGAAAGAGTGTTATCATGGTGGTAGTTGATAGACTTACCAAGTATGCACACTTTTGTGCATTATCTCATCCATTTAAAGCGAGTACAGTTTCTACTGCATTTATGGAAACAATTCAAAAGCTACATGGAAACCCAAAGATTATTGTAAGTGACAAAGATCCAATTTCCACTGGAAAATTTTGGACATAATTATTTTGTTGTCTTGGTACTCAGTTAGCTCATAGCTCATCTTATCATCCTCAATATGATGGGCAAACTGAGATAGTAAACAAATGCTTGGAAGGATATCTTCGTTGCTTCGTATCTGATAAACAGACACAATGGGTCAAATGGTTTCCTCTGGCTGAATGGTGGTATAACACTTCCTTCCATACTGCAACAAAAATGACCCCATTTATGGCACTTTATGGATATCATCCAACATCCATCACATCATATTTAAGAGAAACTTCTAAGGTTCAAGCAGTGGAAGATCACATCGAGCATCAACAACAAGTCCTCTAACTCTTAAAGGATAACCTCACCTTGGCACAAAATATAATGAAACAACAGGAAAATCAACATAGCAGCAAAAGAAGTTTTGATGTAGGTGATTAGGTATTCCTACGGCTACAACCATATAAACAAATGTCCCTTAAGCAAGCTAAGAAGGATAATAAATTATCACCAAAGTATTATGGTCCGTACAAGGTGTTGCAAAAGATAGGTACTATGGCATACAAATTGGAGCTTCCTGCAGCTTCCCAAGTGCACCCAATTTTACATGTTTCATGCTTAAAGAAGTTTATAGGTGACAAGCTTCCAGTTTAAACAATATTGCCAGAACTTGATGAGGAAGGAAAAATCATATTGGAACTTGAAGCAGTCAAAGAAACAAGAACTCGACAGCTACGAAATCGATCAATTTCAGAGTATCTCATCAAGTGGATGAATTTACCCATCGAAGATTCCACATGGGAGGATGAGAATTTTATACAAAATCATCCAAAACTACTGAAGCTTTGAGGACAACACTTTTCTGAAGGAGAGGGGCATGTTAGGTCCCTATAATACTTGTGATTCCCCCATTACTATTATCATTGTATCCCTTATTGTTATTATTGTGCCCCTATTGTCCCCATATTGTTATTATTGTGCCCCATAGAATCTCTCTATTATTATTTTTGTGCCTTTATATTATTATTGTTAGGTCGGCTTGGTTATATTGTGACCCCTTAGACTCCTATATATAGAAAGGAGGTTTTCTCAATTGAATCATCCAAGAATTGTTCATTTGTGTAATGTAAGGGAGGTTGCCCCCTGGAAGAGGCTGGATTCTAAAGCGTTGATCTATCTTTTCTACTTTTTTGTGAGCTGGTTTCATAACATTTCCACATTAAAATTTTAGCAATAAAGTTTTTTTATCCTTATGAGAGACTAAGTTTTTTTTATCTTCATAAGAAACTTGAGAGAGTAGTACAACATTTCCACATTAAAATTTTAGCAATAAAGTTTTTTTATCTGTATGAGAGACTAAGTTTTTTTTTATCTTCATGAGAAACTTAAGAGAATACTACAATATATAAAATTTATATTTTAAAACATTAATAAATCCATATTGTGTTTATTAATTCAATAATTGAAAAAAAAAACATCTTAACTCAATAAACAATTGATTCCTCAAGTCCTCATGAGAGACTTGAGAGAGTAGTACAATGTATAAAATTTGTATTTTAAAACACTAATGAATTCATATTGTGTTTATTAATTCAATAATAATAATAATAATAATAATAATAATAATAATAAAAACATCTTAATTCAATAAAAAAACCAATATCAAAATATTTTATAGTAATTGATTTCTCAATGTCAAATGTATATGTAGTGATATTTCTCTCGTGAAGAAAAGAAAAAAAAAATAATAATTCAAGGTTTTTCTTATAAGGCTTTGCATACATATAACACTAAATGTATGTTAACTTTTAAAGGTAAGAGTGTCTTTTTTGGGTTAAAATATATCTTGATGCTTTTTAAAAATGGTAGAGAAAAATGATGATTTTTTTTTTTTAAATCGAATGGTTAGCAAAAATGTTGTTATTTTCACTATCTATGTTCAATTCCATAGTTTCCACCTATTTTCAATTTCAATATGTTATATATTCAATTCCGGTATGTGACATATTGAGATCATAATGACTATTTCATATAATCACTTTGAATCTTATTTTTAAGCAATTTCTCTAAAGCCCAAAAACATAAGTTCTTCCTATAAAATATAAGAATATTTTTTGAAATGTTAATATAAATTAATTGATTAGGTGTCCATGGGGTGGTGGCACAGTTGGTTAGCGCATAGGTCTCATAGCTTACATTGAGGAATCCTAAGGTTGAGAGTTTAAGCCTCTCTCACCCCAATTTTAAAGCATAACTCATCACAACCAACCATCTCATTTAATTTTTCTATTGAAAAAAAGTGTAGGAATCTACAAGTGTTTGGTGACTCATAGCCAAACATCTCATTCAATTTACTATTGAAGAAAACTACAGGAATCTACAATTGTTTGGTGACTCAAAAATTGTTTGCAACTAGATAAACAAAACAACAACATGTCATGCACACATTTTGGATGAGGTTCATAGATATATATCATATTTTGACAATTTTGCATGTCATCATATGTACAGGGAACGAAACTCACTCGCTGACCAATTTTTCAAAGAGGCAGCACTACCACTAACAAAGAGAAGGGGAGCACTACTAGTATTATCACCACCCCTATTACAGGAAATACTCTTTGAGTAGAGTAATTTAAATTTTGAGAACTAAACAATACATATCTAAGGAAATGTCTCCCTGCATGGAGAACATATATATATATATATATATATATATATATATATATATATATATCTACTTTATTTACATATCTAAGAAAATGTTTCCCTGCATGGAGAACATATTGCATATGCACATAACATCTACAACATGTAATTTTCCTTAATATTAACCAAAATTAAGATTTTTCCAAGGGGAAAAAAATTAATTGATTAAGTTTAAATTTAATTAATATAAATAGTAAAATATTTTATATCTATTCATATTATTTAATATAATAAACATTTATTAAAATAATTTAGAATTATTAACATCCAACTACCCGTGAATTTTTTTTCTTTTCTTTTACTACAATATCATAATATTTTTAAGAGTTTTAAAGTATCTATAATAACATTATGATAATAAACTCTGACCATATAAATAAGAAAACATTTTATATCTATTTATATTATTGCATATAATAAACATTTATTAAAATAATTTAGAAGGATTAACATTCACCTAAGAAGAAAACATTCTATATCTATTTATATTATTGCGGATAATAAACATTTATAAAATAATTTAGAATGATTAACATTCAACTATTAAATATTTATTAAAATAATTTAGAATGATTAACACTCAACTATTAAACATTTATTAAAATAATTTAAAATGATTGACATTCAACTATTAATGAAATTAAATTTTTATCTTTTACTACAATATCATAATATTTTTAGTATTTTTAAAATATTTATAATAACATTATCATAATAAACTATGACATATACATTATATTTAATTATATTTAACGAGAAAAATATATTTTTCCAATGCATTGTTATAGACTATCCTAATTCCATTGCATTGTTCTTGATTGTCATAGTTCCAGTGTAGTTTCCGAAAAAGGTCAGTTTCCAACTTATAAATTAATTCTAGTTGAGTAAGCATCATCATTCCCTAGATTATTATGGTTATTTTCTGTATTGATTCCATTACTATAATTAAAATATGTGATTCTTGGGAATTTCAAATATAGATATGATTTAATAAAATATTATTTTCATATTTCTTTTTACAGAGTTTGTCTAACCTGGGATCCACATGAAAAGAGTAAATTGGATTGTTGTTTTGTATTTAAAATAGTGCTTTCTTTGTCTAGCAAATTATATAGACATGTGGTAGGGAATATTGAGCTACCCATTGTACCTGTTACTGTGGAGTAAGCTGGAGCTATGGCCTCATCCAAGGAAGATTTATATCAACCTGAGACAGAATGTAGAGTGCCATATCGTTTGCATGGGAGAATTGTAGTGTGTGGCATGTAAAGCCGCTACGGTAAATTCATCATAATATGTTAAAAGTGACTGTGCATGGAGAGGATGCAGTTGTAAGGGACTATGTACTACAAAGAGGTTGCAGCTATAAGAAATCTAAACCCATGAACACGACCGCGTATTTTTGCATTTCAGAGTTAACGTACTCTTAATTTAGAATAGTTACTGGTAATCCAAGTTAGCGAATCTTCTTAACAAAAACAATCTCCAGAGGCGGCCAGCTCGATGTTATTGCAATGATTTTTCTTTTAAATGATAAGTATATGAGATATATCTATATGGCATGGATTTCTGCGGTGCTACCAATAAAAACTGACGTTGGTGATTGACTAACGTTACTCTGTCATGCATACTGATTCTGTCTTCAATCACCGCCTTCATTCAATGCATGCAGTCTGCCAAAGAAGGACGTTTGAATGGATCCATCAATCATTAAAATAATGGGAGCCACTGGAATGAAACAAGTCTCTGTACCAGTGCTTCATAAGGGAGAGCTCACTTATGGAATCTGTCATCTATACAAACAGACAGCAAATTATGGAAAGTGAAAAGAAGAGTCATTGTCAAGACAGTGATGTATCACCCCACCTCGTAAGTGTATCATATCTGAGAAAGACCTCGGCCTGGTGTGAATTAATATTTAGCGTAAGATTTTGATGTTAAATTGTAGCCAAGCAAGAACCCCTCGTATTCAGATCGTTTAATTAATGCAAAGATGGGTTCAGTCATTTTTTACGGGAAGATTGGGGAAAATGGATCTGTGTGGGATTAAAATTTAATATGAAGCTCATGGAGCTAATGCAGTTATCACCTCAACGTTTTAGGTGCTCCTTTCATGTGTATTGTATGGTGGGGAGGAGTAAAAGGAATAATACAATGAAATTAAGATATTTTATGATGTTTGAAGGGGTAAATTGTTATAACAAAAAATAGTGAAATGAAGAATTGGATGAGAATTATGTTGATAAAGGGAAAAATTATAGGAGTAATATTCAAGGGAGGGCTTGAACTTTTTCTCTATTCTCTGGTGAGAGAATAATGTTATTTCTAAATAATCTTGAAGACTATAATTTTTACCATGTTAAAAGGGGAACAACTGGAAGGTAGATGAATAAGTTAACAAGGGAATTGCTTTAGAATACGGGAGAATGGCTTTAGACAAAACACAAACTCAAAAATGCCACGTTCCATGATCAAATTCATAAGAAGCATGACCAAAGCCATGGAATGGAATAATCAAGAAATTAATGCTCGGATGCAGGAGCATTGGCTCTCGAAGATGAAGCTTAAAGTATCTAGTCAGAGCTAAAGGTATAGATGTGAGCCAAGAAGAGGCCATTGTAGAATTTCACATAAAACAATGTTTATTTCTTAGCAAGCGTAGATAAGGAATTTATTTAGTTGTTAGGTGTCAATTAATGATATCCCTGAAGAAATGGGATGACTCGAAAGAGTAGTTGTTATTTGTAGTTAGTAGTTGAATGAGTCATAAATTAGAGCATAAGGGTAGTTTTATTAAAATAGAAGTTGTTGCATTAGTCTAGGAACTAATTACAGGTTTGTAGGAGTTGGTTGCGAGAGCTAGATAAGGGAGATGACATCAACAAGAGTGAGGTCTAGAGGGGATAGTGGATTTTGAGTTTTTGAAAGAGAGAGGAGGAACACTTTTGGGTGATGGAAATTTTGGTGTGAGGGTGAAGTTAATTGAACAACATTTATTAGACCAGTGGTTTTTGTAGCAACAAATTGAACCTGTAAGTGTGTGTGAGATAGTTATTTTCTTATGTGTTTGTAAGCTTTATGAACCATAATATTAATATCAGGAGATTGAAATTGATTTGGTTTTTAAATTGCTGTGTTGAATAAGGAATTCTTGCACTGTATTTTCTCTGATATTTACATTTAAATGAGAAACTAGAGAATCATATTTCAGTTAATATTTTAATGCATTACTTTTGCATCCGAGATTATGTATTGGAAAGAGTCATTTGATATTTCAGATTTGAGAATACAGAGCACTTTGTATCCAACAAACAAAAGAAAAAAATTCATAAAAGAAAACCGTCACCAATTTTGCGAGTCGATTTCCATCAAAGGAAGACGAATTTTGAAATTCTCGCAGCTAGGTTTTGTTCAAAGTGGGGTCTATTTTGTAACCCATGAGTGATCCAAAATTATTTGCTTATAGATGTATTAAATAATTACATGCATAAATTGTAGCAAAACATAGAAATTTATTGTGCACATGAGAGAAGAAGAGAAACACATAAAGCATGAAAGAAGACAACAAGACTTGATAATGGAGTTCATCCAACTTGTACTATATCTCTGGGCCCTGCTCGATCAATGGGGAGGCCTTCATTCATTAAGTGGTATGAAAAATAAGAGTACAAGCATCAGTTGCAAAAAATGAGTTTTATACCTCCATAGTGAAAAATGGCCAAAAAATGCAGAACTTTGATGGAGAAATGGACAATGCCATTGTGTTCATGGCATGAAACCATATAAAATTTGTCAAAATATGACAAAGTGAAAATTCAGCCCTCCTGCAAAATTCTGCCTCGAACTACGTGCATTGCCTCCTCTGCTTGGGCGCATTGACAAATTGTGTTTAAATAGATTTTCCAAAGTGGATGGTTGGCTGATTTGGTTAAGGATCCTAGTTAATAGGGAGGAGGTCGGGCAGTCAAACCCCACCTCCTCCTTTTTCCATATAACAAAGTTTTTTAATTAGCAATTTGGTTGGGTCGAGCCCGCCTTGGGCAGCCCGCCCACCGTACCCACCTCCACCATGGCTGTTGCGTGTTTCCTTTGGGCATGGTTGGGTCCGTGCCCCAAGGGCCGGCCCACCACCCACTATGTATATTTGAAGAGTGCCATTGGGTGTGAGTTGTGGGGTGGCGGGGTCATGGCCGCCCACCCCGTTTTGGGTTGTGGTTTCGTGGGAGGGGCCAAGGGTCGTGGCCCACCCGTCCACCAATATTTTTATTGTTATGTGGTTTGGGCGGATAAGAGATGGGGTGGCGGTGTTGGTGGCTTGCCACCCTTTTTTATATACTTTTTTGTTATATAAACCAAACTCGACATTTTTGAAAATTCGGTTTTGGACAGAAGGAGTCATTTTATGAGGCAAAATTTTTTCCTAGAATCTGGTCGGAGTTGGCTGGATTCCATCCGCTAGAAAAAGTCAAATTGTGCCTTCATTAATCTTGCCGAGTCATCAAAAAGTCAACCCAACTTTGACTACCTCTATCTCCTTCATCTGGACTCGGAGTGGAGTGTCGTTCACACCGTTAGAATCAGGGCGACGAGCACTTCCATATGATGTCAAGTTCATCATATTTCCGCCACTTTTAATTTTGAGCTTTTTCCATGCCACTAGTGTGTGAAGATCCACCTCGATCAGTGAGTGAATTCCCAAAATGATCCTTCGTTTGGGAGTTGTGTTCTCCTATAACAGCACCATAGTTTGTTGTGAGAATCTGTAATAGCACTGTAGTTTGTTGTGAGAGTCATGTAACAACACTGTAGTTTGTTGTGAGAGTCTGTAACAAAATTGTAGTTTCTTGTGAGAGCTTGTAATAGCATTGTAGTTGGATGTGAGAGTCTGTAACAACATTGTAGTTTGCTGAGAGGGTATGTAACAACACTGTAGTTTTCTGTGAGAAAAAATATTTTTTGATTAAAGAATAATGCAAAGGATGTTGTGGAAGACTTCTGAAAGCAGGAAAAGGGTGCAAAAGTGGGATAGATCTTTAGAAAGATTTACCCTGCATCATTTGGTATCATAGCTTGGTTAAAGCTCTTTTTAATTAAAGCATAATTGTGCAAAGTGCAAGTATGATTGCGAAAGAAGGAGGAGATTGGTAAAAGCAGATGTGTTTTATAAAAAAATGATGGAGATATTGCAAAGAGGAGATCAGGTTATTTGAATCTTATAAGTAGAAGGCATGACAGAAGATGAGAGTAAGTGATACTCTTAAGAAGAGATTGCAGAAGCATAAAGAAAGAACAGAGATGTTTGTTTTGTTGAGAAAAATGGAGATTCACTCGAATGTGAAGAGTTGACGGAGATTTCTTGTGAAATCATACAGGTATTATTTTATTTAACTCTGGTTTGAGTTTTGCAGGTTAAAGAGAGAGTAAAGATTGATAGCAGCAGACAGATAAGGAAAGTTGTATGTTCTAAAGAACAAAGTGAATGAAAGGCTTAAAAAAAGAAAGTGGCAGTGAACCTAAAGAATTCGACTGAAGGTTGGACAGAGAGGACAAGAGTTTTCTCAAAAGGAAGCTGAGCGGAAGAATTTTATAGTGGCCATAGAAATTTGGCAGCAGCAAGCTTTTGAAAGCTTGGAATGGTCTTTGTTTTAAATATCATTGATATGCAGGTAACAATAATTAGTGAAGCATCTCAGCAAGAAGATCACAGCCTTAAGGGCCATGATGAAGGAAGTTGGTAAGGATTTCTGAGTGAAAGAAGAGTGTGGCCAGAACCTAGTATTTCATTTAGGATTGAAATACAAGAGGATAGTTGTGTTCTCTAAGGTGCAGATGAGTTGAAGCCTAGAAGGAGCAAAGGAATGCTCAAAGAGGTTCTAGAGATAGAGAACCAGTGCTTTCCAAAAGACCAAGTCCAAAGGAAAGCTTGGTGAGGTAAGTGGCAGTAGGGAGGACTTGTTGTTGCAGAGGCTTAGTGCAACTCATAGTGAGTAAGTGAGGAACTCATAGAGATGGAGAAGAAGATGACTACTAATAGTCATAGCAAAGGTTCCAAGGAAGACCACAATAGAAGGAAAGTGAAGAAAGAAGATGCCAAGGAAAATGGCATATGGAAGCAGTTGACTGATGAAGAATATGAGAGGGAGAATGCTCAGATAATAGCCCATATTGAAGTACTAATGGAACTATTACAGAGGAATGAGAAACACCAGAGGTGTGGTTTTCATATGAGAAGAAAGATAAGGTGGCATAGGCTACAGAGGAGGAAAGGGAAAATGATGAATGCTCGACTAAAGGAAGAATTACTCAGAATAAGTGAGTATCAAGAGGAAGACTTGAAGACCAAGTGAGACCAAGAGGTCTTATTGTGTTAAATCTAATAACTTTTGTATGTTTGTAGGTGGAACATGTGAGAAAGGACAACTTGCTAACCTTGTCATCAAGGAGGAAGAAGACAAGAAAAATCTAAACTCTGTTCTGAAAGAAGATGGGATAGCTAGGTCTCATATAAATGTCCATACGCAGTTGGGGAAAAGTGTTATTTTTCAGCATATTGTAAGGGGTAAGAGTAAAGAAAGTTTGGCTTATGATGATGGCCAAAAGAAAGAAGAAGTGAAGAAGGATATCAAGCAACCAAGTGAAGGGCTTGAAGAGGCTGAGAAGAAGACCATTGAAGATTTGATGAGTCATGTAGAGGACTTGGAACAACAGGAGAACTTGATGATTGAATCATCAAATGAGATCAAGAGGTCTTGTGGTTTTAAAAATGACAAGTTATGTGTGATTGCAGGTATTGCAGAAGACAAACCATCCTTTGGAGCTGTCTTGAATGATGTTGAAAGTTTCCAAGAAAAGTATGATGATGATTGTCTTTGAGATGAAGATCAACATGAGTTATGGTAGCATAAGGAATTCATGAATTTCTTGCTTAGTGAAGGAAGTATCTTCAATGGAGATGAGACAATTATGTCTTACGATGAGGAACCTGTTATTGGTAAGGACAAAGAGGAATTGGCTTTCTTGAGTGGCCAAAGAAAGACTATTGGACAGACATCTAAAGCTATCACACAGATGGAGAGTTAGAATTTTATTCTGATGAAGATTGAAGAAGTAGTGTCACCAAGAAATTGGACTTGTGACAAAGAAGAAGATAATGAGGATTGTATAGAGTTTTTGGGAGAAATTCCAAGTGAGATGGAAAATTTGTGGCATAAGTTAAGTCTTTTGGAGAAAAGGCTAGAAAACCAAAGAATAAGTGTCCAGACTGTAAAATCAGAGCTGAATAAGAATGAAGAGGTTGTCATGGATGACAAATGTGCAAAAGAAGTTGTTAAAAATGTTGGAAAACAAAGAAAACATGGTGAAATATGTATGCTTAATGAATTGGTTGATTCTGATGTACTGGATAACAGAGAAGAAAAGGTGGATGAGTATACAGTCTTGAAGATGATAGGCAGTAAATATGAAGATATGAAGAAATAAGTGGAAGTTGCAGAAGAAGAAGTTCACTATTGCAAACCAAAGCGAGGAGATATCCTTGGAATGGATGATGTGGAGGAGAGACTACTTGACAGTCTCGTGAATTCTTTTGAGAATTTAAATCAGCATACTGATGTGCTGACAAAGGAGTTAGAGGAAAACTTAGAACATCAAATTTAGATGTTACCAGAGAAGGAAAAGGAAATGAGGCCTTATATTTTTAATTCTGATAATTGGTGTATTATTGTAGGTTGTGATGAAGATACTACTGCAAAGACTAAAAATTATTTGGCACAGGAGAATAGTCAAATGAAGGAGGAAAAGGAAGATTCCATGATTGTTCTTAACCCATGGAAGGAGAACATTAAATCATTTGAAGTAAATTTGCATACAAGTAACAAAAATTAGATGTTGCGGAGGGAGATATCTTCAAGGATATTGAGGAAGTTTGGGTGGAAGAAATATCTACAAAAATCTCAAGAGTAATAGAAGAAGCTGAAGTAGAAAAAGATGAAGAAAGTAATCAACAACTTAAATATGAATGGACAACGTGCAGTGAGATGCAGTGGCAGAATAATAAAAGAAAGACTTGTTATCAACAAATGATTGAACTACAAGAGGCCATAGATGAACTATGGGATTTGCTACGAGTACCTAAGAAAAGCTACAACAGATCCAGGCAAGTAATCCACTGTAAATTTGAATAGAGGAAGAAGAATGATGAAGGTAGAGATAGTGGATCACTACAAGATAAGGTGTGGAAGCTTGGAAGGTTACAACCAAAGAGATATGAAGATAGTGAAGCTTATGGACAACAACAAACAAAAGTTTGGGACCTTCAAGGATTTCGGCAGCATATGAAATCACATGATCAAGAGATCATGAATGTTTTCAACTTTGGGAGTCTGATGCAGGAGCATTTGCTCTCAAAGATCAAACTCGAAGTATCTAGTCAAACCTAAAGGTCTAGACATTAGCCAAGAAGGGGCCATTGTAAAATTTCATGTAAAACAATGTTTATTTCTTAGCAAGCGTAGATAGGGAATATATTTAGTTGTTAGGTGTCAGTTCATGATATCCCTGAAGAAATGGGATGACTAGAAAGAGTAGTTGTTGTTTGTAGTTAGTAGTTGAATGAGTCATAAGTTAGACTTAAGGGTAGTTTTGTTAAAATAGAAGTTGTTGCATTAGTTTAAGAACTAGTTATAGGTTTGTAGGAGTTGGTTGTGAGAGCTAGATAAGCTCATATTGGAAGTAGAAAAATAGGGAGATGAGATCAACGAGAGGGAGGTCTAGAGGGGACAATGGATTTTGAGTTTTTGAAGGAGAGAGGAGGAACATTTTTGGGTGATGGAAATTTTGGTGTGAGGTTGAAGTTAATTGAACAACATTTCTTAGACCAGTGGTTTTTGTAGCAGCAAATTGAATCTATAAGTGTGTGTGAGACAATTATTTGCTTATGTGTTTGTAAGGTTTATGAACCATAATATTAAAATCAGGAGATTGGAATTGCTTTGGTCTTTAAATCGCTGTGTTGAATGAGGAATTCTTGCACTGTATTTTCTCTATTATTTACATTTAAATGAGAACCTGGAGAATCATATTTTAGTTAATATTTGAATAGATTAATTTTGCATCCAAGATTGTGTATTAGAAAGAGTCATTTGATATTTCAGTTTCGAGAATACAGAGCACTTTGTATCTAGCAAACAAAAGAAGGAAAATTTGTAAAATAAAACCATAACCAATTTTGTGGGTCAATTTCTGATCAAAGGAAGACAAATTTTGAAATTCTGACATCTGGGTTTTGTTCAAAGCGGAGTCTATTTGGAAACACATGAGCGATTTCCGAAACCGATCCTTCGTTTGGGAGTTATAAAGGTATCTTTAAACTATGTTTTTATAGACTGCGTGATTGAAAAAAAAATGTGTTCTCCCTATAACAACACTGCAGTTTGTTGTGAGAGTCTATAACATCACTGTAGTATGTTGTGAGAGTCCTGTAACAACACCATAGTTTGATATGAGAGTCTGTAACAGAATTGTAGTTTGCTGTGAGAGCCTGTAACAACATTGTAGTTGGTTGTGAGAGTCTGTAACAACATTGTAGTTTGCTAAGAGGGTCTATAACAACACTATAGTTTGCTATCAAAGAAAATATTTATTGATTAAAGAAGAATGTAGAGGATGTTGTAGCAAACTTCTAAAAGTAGGAAAAGGGTGCAAAAGTGGGATAGATCTTTAGAAAGATTTACCCTGCATCATGCTCACATTTCACCACCTCCTCTCGTTCTTATTGAGGCATGGGAGCTCCCTTTTGGGAGGTGAGACATGTAGCTGGGACATCACATAACTAGATGGAAGCAGGATGAAATTAACGTCATGACACCAAACAAGTGGAAGGGGAAGGAAATGTTATTAATTGTCATCTCGAGTGAACGGAAAGGAAATACATCATTTGAGATGCATCATTCTTTCTCAAGATGCATTGTGAATAAAATGGTAGTTTCAGGGATGGAGGCTCACACTGAGATTGATCAAAGACTATGGAATTGCATTCAATGCGATAGGATGTTCACTGCAACTAACAAGGAGAAGTTTATCAATATAAGGAGCTAGATGAAATAATTAAACTTAAAGGTCATTCTCATACACAGACAGATTGCATTCAAAATGACATCCTCCAGCACTAATGGAAGCAGTGTCATTATGGAGGAACAAGGGTAAGTTTCTAAGGAGGACATTGCAGTGATGGTAGTGAATCTAGGGGAGCAAATCACTCAGGAATTCCATGATCGGTTCACAGTTGTGATGAACCACATCAATGGAATAGTTAAGGATTTGGAGCTTTTGCAAAATTCTATGGACCATCTGAATACAAAAATGATCAATATGAACTTCAAAGTTGACACCATGGAAGTTAAGGTGGAAGCAACAACAATTGACATGATGAAGGAAGACTTCTAGATCGAATAAATGACACCATCTAGTACTCTCACTAACGAGGAAGAGGGAAATGAACACATCTGGGTGGAAATGCATACCTCTGTTGGAACTAGTGAAGACATGGTCTAGGAGGACAACCCACTAGAGGAGAGAAGCGGTGGATGAAGGAAGTCTTCTACCTCGAATAAATGCACCATCTGGTACTCTCGCTAACCAGGAAGAGGGTAATGAATGCATCGGGGTGGAAATGCATACCTCTATTGGAACTGGTGAAGACACGGTCTAGGAGGACAACCCACTAGAGGAGAGAAGTAATGGGAAACAAGTACTTGTTCTTTTTTTTGATACAGTTTTGTTAAGTTTTGTTGTTTTGTCAAACTATGTGGAGTTTTTTGGAAGAAATAAAGTCTATATTGTGACCAAACAAGAATCACTCATATTCAGGTCATCTAATTAAGGTGGATAATTACAGATGGGTTTAGTCATTTTTTACGGGAAAATTGGGAAAATGGAAGTGTGCAGGATTGAAATTTAAAATAACGCTCAGGGAGGTAACACAATTATCACCTCAACTTTTTAGGTTCTCCTTTCATATATATTTTATGGTCTTGAGGAGTAAAAGGAATAATAAAATGAAATTAAAATATTTTATGAGCTTTGGAAAGGTAAATTATTCTAACAAAAAACAATGAAATGAAGAATTGGATGATAATTTTGTTGATAAAGAGAAAAAAATGGAGTAATAATGAAGAAAAGGTATGAAATCTTCCTCATTCTCTAGTGGATAGGGTTACTTCTAAATAAACTGGAAGACTGTAATTTTTACCATGTCAAAAGGGAGAACAACTTGGCGGCATATGAACAAGCCAACAAGGGAGTCGCTCTAGAACAAGGGATAATGGTCTTAGACCAAACACAAACTCAAATATGTCACGTTCCATGATCAAATTCATAAGAAGCATGACCAAAGCCACATAATGGAATAATGAGGAAATTAATGTTGACATTCCACCACCTCCTCTCGTTCTTATCGAGGCACGGAAGGTCCCTTCGGGAAGCAAGACAGGGGATGGATTTAGCGCCATGATACCACACAAGTGGAATGGGAAGGAAATGTTATTATGTCATCTCCAATGAATGGAAAGGAAATACATCATTCCAACTCCAGCATTCATTCTCAAGACTCATTGCAAACAAAATGGAAGTTGCGTGGGTGTAGGCTCGCGCTGAGATCAGAGACTATTGAATTGAATTCAATGCCGCAATTGACAAGGAGTAGTTTATCAATATAACGAGATCGATCAAACAATTAAACTTAAACATCTTTTGCATACAATGATGGATTTCACTGAAAATGGTATCCTTTGACACTAGTGGAAGAGATGACAATATAGAGGAATAGGGGTCACTGTCTAAGGAGGACATTGTGGCAATGATAGAAAATATGGGGGAGAAAGTCACTTAGGAAGTATACAACCATTTGAATACAAAGAGTATCAATCTGAACTTCAAAGTCAACAACATGGAAGTTAAGGTGGAAGCAACAACATTTGTCGTGTTGAAGGAAGTCTTTGCGTTCAAACAAATGACGCCTTCTAATACTCATGATGATGAGGAAGAGGGAAATGAACATAGTGGGGTTGAAATGTATATGTCTACTGGAACTGGTGAGCACAATGTCCAAGAGGATAACTAATTGGATGGTTTGGTGGGTGATGCAAAATGGATCTAGAATAGACTTCTAAGTCTAAACATGTTCCTCACAGAGGAAAATTAAAGTCAAAGGATGCTCTTGGAAATAGTCTCATTACAGAAATCTCTTCATTCTGAATCTAACACAATTTGAATGGGATAAAATGGACTTCAGATGAAGAAGTTATTGTAAAAAGAAGATTGCCCATTATCCTTAGAAAAGGAGATAGTTTCTTATAAATGGGACTTAAGGGAAAATGTGTTTTTAAACATAAAATCCCTTAGAGTTCATTACATCGCATTCCTTCATCGCATCTCAACTATATATATATGGAGTATTGATATCACATATATATATTATAAAGGGAACATTTCATATCACATCGCATTACACCAAAAGGGAAGGAATTAGCCAAAGGCATAAAGGTTTTGCGATTAGCGATTAGCGATTGCACGTGGACCATTGGATTGGGTGCATAGATCAATGGTCAGGATATGATCGCTAATCGGCAATCGGGGAAGCTTAAGGACCATGGACCATAGGAGTAGCGATGCGGCGATAGTCGATGCACCGATGGGCTAGTGTGTCAATGGGCCGATGCACCAATAGCTGATAGCAGATGCACCAATGTGTCAATGGGCTGATGCACCAATGGGTCGATGCGCCGATAGCCGATAGCCGATGACGCACCGATCGGAGTGATCAGAGATCAGGAGATTGGTGAATCCCCAATACAAACGACCAATGCACCTACGCAACATGCAATTACAATATGCCGATAAAAGGCAGACCCGATAGAGTTTATAAGCGTGATTTTATAACTTTTGAAATCTGGATTTACGATATTTCTGTGTATTTCCTATGTATTAGGTTTTTTGGTCGTACGCCTATGCAATTGTGATTTGCGGTCGATGAGGCACCGATTGGAGTGATCAGAGATTAGGAGATTGGCGAATCCCCAATACAAATGGCCAATGCACCTACGCGACATGTGATTGCAATATGCCGATAAAAGGTGGACCTGATAGAGTTTATAAGCGCGATTTCATAACTTTTGAAATTCGGATTCACGGGATTTTTTATATAACTAGCTCAAGAAAAAGATAGAAAAGATAGATCAACGCCTTAGAATTCAGCCTCTTCGAGGGGGAACCTCCTTTACATTACATAAATGAACAATTCTTGGATGATTCAAATGAAAAAACCTCCTTTCTATATATAGGAGTCTAAGGAGTCACAATATAACCCAGCCGACCTAACAATAATAATATAAAGCCACAAAAATAAAAATAGAGGGATTTTATGGGGCACAGTAATAACAATATGGGGATAATAGGGGCACAACAATATTAATAAGGGGTACAACTACAATAGTAATGGGGTAATCACTAGTATTATAGGGACCCAACATGCCCCTCTCCTTCAAAAAAGTGTTGTCCTCAACGCTTGAGAAGTTATGGATGCTTCTGTATAAAATTCTCATCCTCCCATGTGGAATCCTCAGTGGATAAGTTCTTCCACTTGATAAGATACTCTGAAATTGATCGATTTCGTAGCTGTCGAGTTCTTGTTTCTGTGACTGCTTCCGGTTCCAATATAATTTTTCCTTCCTCGTCAAGTTCTGGCAATATTGTTTGAACTGGGAGCTTGTCGCCTATAACTTTCTTTAAACATGAAACATGGAAAACTAGGTGCAATCGAGAAGCTGAAGGAAGCTCCAATTTGTATGACATAGTACCAATCTTTTGCAACACCTTGTATGGACCATAATACTCTGGTGATAATTTATTATCCTTCTTAGCTTGCTTGAGGGACATTTGCTTATATGGTTGTAGCCGTAGGAATACCCAATCACCTACATCAATACTTCTTTCACTACGATGTTGATCTACCTGTTGTTTCATTCTATTCTATGCCAACACGAGGTTATCCTTTAAGAGTTGGACAACTTGTTGTTGATGTTCAATGTGATCTTTCACTTCTTGAACATTTTTCTTCTTGATATGTCCTTCTATCTTGATAGTTTGAGGAGTGGTAATTTCGAACAATGAATTACAAGATATGGTTGGATTCATTTCTTCTTTCTCGATGTGATCTTTCACTTCTTGCACCTTTTTCTTCTTGATATTTCCTTCTATCTATGTAGAATAATTTCTTCTCAGCACCCTTATGACCTTTAGTGTATTTTCTATCACAACTGTAACAAAGCCCTTTTGCTCTTTTTTCTTCCAATTGTTGTGGTGTCAACCTTATAGGTTGTGGAAGACTAGCGGCAACAACACTTTCATCTTTATAGTTGTGAGTGGTATGCTTCCTGGTTGCCATAATTTTGCTTTCCATTTTTCTTGCTAACTTGAATGCCTTCTCTAATGAATCAGTTTCCCAAAGGTGAACATCATGTTGGATGTTATCCTTTAAAGACCCTATGAACACATCAATCCTATGCTCCTCTGGAATATCTTTTACCCTTATGTTCAATTTTTGTAACTCCTCAATGTGCTCCATTATTGAACCCTTTTGTTTGAGACTTATCAATTGGCTAAAAAAAGTGTTGCTTTTTGTATCCTCATAATGTGCTATCAATTCTTCTGTAAAAATTGCCCAAGTGATAAATTGTTTACAAGAGCAAAGCCATTGATACCATACAAACTGATTTGGTTTCAAATATAAAGTTGCAATACGTACCTTTTGTGTATTTTGCACATTATTGAGATCAAAAAATTGCTCCATCTGTAATATCCATGTTGCGGGATCCTTGCCATCAAAATTCCTCATATCGATTTTTGGAATATGGTGGGTCTTTGATCCAACATTAGAGTCTATGGAATCATGATTAAAATTTCTTTTGTTCTCATCATGAGTTTCCTTTACTACCTTTTTACCATTAGTGACCCTTTCTTGTAGCAACTTATTCATATTTATCTTCAATTCTTCCATGTCTGTCTTCAAATCTATCTTCAAATCAACCATCTTAGCTTCCATGTCATTCATCTTAGCTTCTACACTTTCTTTAAACAATCCATCTTAGCTTTTACACCTTTCTTTAAACCATCCATCTTAGATTCTATTCCTTTGTGTGCAAGGGACAGTTGTTGCACTTGGTCTTGTAATTTTGATATATCATGTTGCATTTCTTCCTCTTCTTCATGAGTCATGTTAGAGCCTTAAGGATCCTTACTAGGTGTTTTCATTTTCTTTCCTCGAGGCATCAGTTACCAATAATAATGCTCTACTATGCCCTTTGAATTCCTTCAAAATAAATTTTCAAACCAAGCTTAAGCAAAAATTTAAGAAAATCTACACACCTTTTTTCACTTTGTAGGAGCTTGATATTGCCTCTGACATATCTCTGTACTTTCCAATCATGTAGATCTGAATTTGTGACCTACAATAGCCCTCTATGTCCTCGTTCCAATGCCACAAGTCTGACCCAAATTGGATTCTCCAAGGAAGAGGTATGCGAAATCTCCCACAGTGACTTGATTATAGACTAGTTCAGCAGAGCGAACTTGTACGACGTGCCACGAGCCACTGTTTCGACCTTTGGATCTGACAAATGCATAAAAGAAACTAAAGTCTATCCTCTTTCTGTACCTTCTTATGAAATTTCAATCTGATCCCTAGAGAGAAAGTTATGACACTTTTCCCCAGGTCACCTGTTTGGAATGTAATTCAGGAGTCTGCAAAAAGACCAACTTCCTTAGATCATATCTCCGCAAATATAGCGCGAACAGCTTTGAAATTTGGACCCGAGGTTCAGCGCGATTTCTTCTCAAATGGGTTTTTTTTTGCAACTTCTGAAACGTCGCAGAAAAAAGGTTATAGCGAAAATGCCACGATTACCTGTTTGGAGCAGCGAAACCCTAAAATCCAAAGCTTCGATACCAAATGTTATGAAACCAGCTCAAGAAAAAGATAGAAAAGATAGATCAACACCTTAGAATCCAGCCTCTTCGAAGGAGCAACCTCCTTTACATTACATAAATGAAAAATTCTTGGATGATTCAAATGACAAAACCTCCTTTCTCTATATAGGAGTCTAAGGAGTCACAATATAACCCAACCGACCTAACAATAATAATATAAAGCCACAAAAATAACAATAGAGTGATTCTATGGGGCACAGTAATAACAATATGGGGATAATAGGGGAACAACAATATTAATAAGGGGTACAACTACAATAGTAATGGGGTAATCACTAGTATTATAGGGACCCAACAGGATTTCTGTGTATTTCCTGTGTATTAGGTTTTTTGGCCATACGCCTATGTGATTGTGATTTGCGATAGAATGGCGGACCCGATGGGTTTATAGATGCGGTTGCATTCTAGTTGAAGTCTGTTTTTTGTGCCTGATAGTGTATTTCTGTGCATATTCTCTGTGTATTGGAAATATGGTTATTTCGCAAATTTTTTCCTGGAAAGAGGCCACTGATTCCTTTGTAAGTGTCCCTGTTCTAAAATCATTGTGCGATGCTATAAGTGGGCATTTTGTAACAATGATGCCAAAATGCGTTATATGCAGAGAGCCACAGAGCCAGATGGCCAAGCACAGAGACATAGAGCTAGAGAGCCATAGGGCCAGACACAGAGCCACATGCAGCAGAGGAAACACAGAGGCAGAGGAATGATTGCACAGAGAGGAACGGATGGAAGCCACAAAGTTGGAGGATTCCTCACAAAAGCCAGAGAGCACGATTGACAAGGGATGCGCACAGAGGCTAAAAAAAATGTAGCAGCCAAAGAAGTGAGTTCTCTCTTGAAGGGAGCTCAGAGTTGGGGGCAAAGACAGAATCGCATAGTACTCTCTCCCCCTTCGCAGAGTTGACAGAGCCAAGAACCACAAGGCCATAGAGCCACAGAGCTTGAGAAAGCCAGAGAAGCCACCAGAGGTTGGGGCGATGGAAAAGGGGTGATTCCCCAAGAGCTGAGTGCAACATAGTTGCAGAGACAGAGAGCTTGAGTGCAGTAGAGTTGCAAAGGTAGAGAGCCAGAGAGCCAGAGAGCTCGAAGAGGACTTCTAAGAGCCATGGAGTTGTAATGATGTTAAAACAGCAAAGAGATCAAATGATCCAGCTATTGCTAGTGTTTGATGTGTGCTGAAGACAGAATAAGAAGTTCCGGAGACAGTAAGAGAATTTTGAGGGAGTTGGTGCAAGCTAGAGCTCAAGATAGCTCAGAGTACTGATTGGAGGAATCTAGTCTAAAGAAGCCTAGATCTGTCTGCAGAGTATGGATAGCCAGCGCGATAAGATGGTATTCTAAACCCATAGGTTCAGTTGTAAACCAATGGAGTTGAGCGTGGAGCTTGTAAAATAATTTAACCATAATCCCAAAGAGCCTAGTCGAGTTGACTAGAGCTCAAGGAGACGTAGCCCAAGATATTAGGGTGAAATCCATATTATATTGTTGTCTTATGTGTTTGTTTATTTGCTGCGTTATTTACTCTTACATGTATTTAAATATCAACATAAGCAACAAGACTTAAAGCACTTAACAGTTAAAAACAAACACATGCATACACCTATTTCAAGCACTTTTAATTTCGTAATTGGTTAATCATAAGCTAGATCTTGGAAATTAATAAGCTTTGGAGTGGGAGAGGTTCTTGTATGCTGACAAGAAGCTTTTACTCCCCATTTCAGATCAGGAGGCACTGTAGATGTTCTTTCTTTAATATAATTGTGTTATTTTTGTTGTTTTGTCAAACTCTGTGGAGTTTTGTGGTGGAAATATAGTATAAATGTAGTAAGAAGGATAGTAGTAAATAGCCATGGTAACTATAAGAAATTCTTAGAACCACTCTGGGAAAGAACTTAACTAGAGAAATATGTAAATATAAAAGGCTTTCTCTATTTCAATTTTCATATATATATAGCATTAATGTACAATTTAAAAAAAAATGGAATATTTTTTATACTTATAAGAGAATGAAAACAAAAAACAAAATCAATACAATTAAAAGCCATAGATTTTTAAAAAAGTTTTAAATTTTGTACTTAAAAGATTTTTAATTTAAAATGGAAAAATGATTAAGAAAATGAATTATCAATAAAAACGTTTAAACATTTTCCTAAATCACCTTCATTTACTTATTTAATGATTAAAAAAATATAATTATAAAATAAGTAGTTTCAAATTTATTAATTTCTCATTAACTTCTTCCATCCTAATAATTATCTTAAATCAGTTAATAAGAAGGTTCAAGCCTCCTAATTTTCAATAGAGCCTTACCATTTTTAAAATTTAGTTTGTACACATTTGTACTTAGCTAAGGCTTCATTCAAGACATATTTTTTACACTCTATTAGATTCACTATATAAATCACTTTGAAATTTCAAAGACTTTTTTTATTATAGAAATTGTTTTTCTTTTAGAAAATACCAAAATTTCCTTATGTTAATCACTCAATCCAACGTGATTTTTCACGTTGATCCAATCTTAAATATGTATCTATTCATTGTCTTTTAGGGTCCTCAATGTTTCACATGAGGTTTGATATAATTGTGTGACATGCATTTCCCTCATCTTCATGTTGAGAATGAGTCGTCCATATCATTCAGTTCACATATTTTCTTTCTTATATATTTAAATACTAACTATAACCTATTTTTTCCAATATTGATGGGCCTTTGGCTACTTTTATGCATATAAAAAAGTTACAATAATTTGAGTGGTGTACTAAAGATGCCATTCACAAACACGGAGAGGTTTTCTTGAAAATAATTAAAGAACATAAACTAGCATAAATCTTATGTACATTTTAAGCTCATATAGTTTATTCATATGCTCAAGATTCACACAATGCATTAAAAACATGAATTATATAAGAAAAATTACCATTAAACACAACACTCATAACCATTCCATACCCCCAAAATTTAAACATCCATAATTTGAACATCAAACAACTTATACTTGCATTCACACATTAAGAGTGAAATAATGGCACAATTCTTACCCTGGTCAAGTTTTTTGGATGGAAACACATCACATGTGAGAAATTATCCTTTAATCAATTAATATGATTTATAAATAACACCCTAACCTAGCCTATAAATAAGAAAATAAAAATGTGATTAGATGTAGTCAATCTTATACTCAATACAACTATGATGTTACAAGACTCAATCCAAAGAAAAAATATACTCATTAGAATAATAAATTAGAACTCCATCATTTCAATGGACATTTCATCCATCAACCATTACCTAACTCAATATAAGAAATTACTCCTTTTATAATGTAAGATAATGTTGGACACCTAATCCTCTAAGGGTTGGTGTGGAAGCTAAATAGTCTAAGAAAGTCCAAGAGACCTTGGAATACGAAACCAAAAGTCATGTGAATGTACTATAAATGTATATCATTTTCAATAATAAACGCACACTCATGTTTACCATTTACACTTTTTGTTTTCCATGTATGTGTCATAACATGGTATCAGAGCAGGCATACTCCTGCCCTGCCCAAATATGAGCCACTAATTTTGTGACCTCTCTTTGCATGTCAGTCTTGCATTTCATGAATATATTGTCAGCTAAATTGTAGCTATGATCTCTGCCCAGTTATGTATCAGCTCTAAGAAACATTCCCCGTACAATTACATCGTCTTGCAGAAATGCACTTGTCATTTTTGTGGGCACTGTTCTGTGACCATTTACCTTCTATTTAAAAGGAAAAAAATAAAGAAGGGGAGGTTCTTTATAGTGAATAGGGCGTTTCTCTAGCGAAATTGCAGATTTAACAATCTACAAATTACCCTAGCCTCCTGGTCTTTTTGAGCACTAGTTGAATGTATCTTGGGCATGCATTGGTCAAGGAATACAAAATTTTTGGTCATTTTGGTCAATGGAGTTCTCTGTCATTCAATGTTTCTCTCTGGTACTCCTGTAACTCTTGTATTGAATCCCACACTATGTGATACCATGTTGCCTCCATATAACACTATCAAATTCTGGTGTCACATTGAATGCTCCCTCACACTGCGGTGCATTTTATTTCTTAAACTGTCACTGCTCCCATACTCCACTCTCTAAGCGATGAACCTAATATCTACATCCAAAATCTCTGAGTGAAAGTTGTCCACACCGTTATTGGTTGTGTTTGGTGCCTCCTCATATATCACTGTTGACCATCCTATACCACTATGTTGCGTATTCATATACCGCTATTCATATATCAGAACTGTGGTTCCCTCAAAATTACGCACAGTCACTGCGTTAATCTATACATATATCCGATACCACCTACGCTGCCATTCACGCAGACTGTGGTTCTGACATGGTATAACCTTCCTTCAACTGAAACAATGCTGGAAGTCTCTGAGAATACAAAGAGAAGTCACGGAAGTCAAAAGGAAGGCGCAGGAGGTCAGCGGATCGAGTCCCGCGAAGGTGATAGGACTGCAACATCATGGTAAGAGAAGTTTAATCAATTCTGTATTCCGCGTAATTTACAAAGAAACATGGGAAGAACTCCTTCTCAGAAGTGAAACCGGCCCCCTTTGAATATGTTTTATCAAATGCGTTGAAAATCCAACGATTTTGTTTCCATATCACCTACTCCCTGGTTGTATAAGCCATAGTTTTATTTGCAGCTTCTGTCCATGGTATATGAGGATGTATCAACCATAGTTTTAGTTGCATCTTCTGTCCATGGTATATTGGGTGAAAATATGTGGCTTTGTTAAAGTTAGACAAGCTTGCAAGATTGAGTTCTATATAAAAACTCATGTGACAACATGTTAGCGATTATAGAAACAATTAGCTTCCCATTTGGATGTAAGCTGTTCATTTTTTAGGCACCAGTGATTTGAAGTTGGATCTGCATGGTTGCAACTTACAGCCCATAAGATTTTCTGTTATCCACAAAGAAAGCTTGGCTACAGTTGTAAAGAATATTGTTCATGCATTAAGATTCAGTAAGAAATTTGATGAATGACCGATGCTCTAACTTTTTGAGGGCTTTGGTTAGGAATACACACCTATTCTTTTCAGTACAAGCATTAATGATTTCTCAAGAAAGGGAAGCCACTTCAAGCCAGCTGAGAAGTCTCATGAAAGCTCATTGAAGTCTGGATGATTACAAATTGCAGTCTAATTATTTTTTGAAGCCATGACAGGCTCTGCCAGCTAACAAACAGTACATTTGGGTTTGCAGGCTGAGTCAAGCTACTCTTGACTCTTCTAAATTCGACTTTGTGTTGACCCAAATCAAAACATATAATTTAATCTCTATAGTTGTTGAGAAGGCTTGGTCAAAGGCTTTTGAGAGGGGATGTGAATTACTTCATGGGAAGAAACAAAGCGCAGTTGGATTTCCTACACAAGAAGCTCTGTTGTATTTCTTCATTGTAATTTCTGCTCCATGCAATAAACTGAAGTTATCAACTAAAGCAGTGAATCTCACACTGCTCAAGATATCCAAACTATTTCACGCATAGGAATGAAGAAGGAAATTATATGGGTGCCATCACTAAATGATTCAAGAGACATTTATGCCTGCATTATATATTCAATGATGGTTTGATGCCTTGCTACAGTCTCCACTAGGATTGTTGAGCCTTCATTTCTTTGCTGAGACAATGGCTAGAATTGATGATACATTAGAGTTGTTAAATATCCTAATTCATTCCATTGTTGATGAAATGGTAAAAATTAGGTCTGATACACTTTCTGATATTAAAATTTGTCTGCAAAATGCACATGAGAAAATTGATTTTTTACAGCTCGAATCTCAATTCTAGCAAGAAGAGCTAGATCAAAATAGACATCATTCTAAACTTATTTTTGTTCAGAACATTGAGACAACCACCCATCAACAACAAGTCAATTTTGTTCAAGTTCATTCAGATTTAGTACCCAGTGAAGCAATAGTTGTACATGCAGATGCAGAAGTTCAGTTTGCACTTCTTAAGCCCATCATCAGACCTTGGGAAGAGGTTGTCCACAACAAGCACAAAACAGGTCTTAGATATGAAAAGGACGTTTCCTTTCATATTCTAGATTACTCAAATCCCATTCAGTTTCAGAGTGCTGGATTCCTTCATGATAGTTCACCTTCAACTATTTCAGACTCTGCCCCTCTTCCATAGCAACAATAACAAATTGTGAAATGCCGACACTATGACCGAATTGGCCACATGAAAGATCACTGTTTTGTTCTTCATCCATGTAAGCACTATCATAAAACCAGTCATTCTTCAAACATATGCTTCAGAAACAAACCTCTTGCAGGAACAAAGATTCATCTTGGATGGATCACTTCTTGGCAATGGGCTTCAACAACCAAGAAGATATTTCATTCATATAACAGGATTTGTTCTCTAATATTGAAAAGTCTTGCAGTTGAGATCTATCCATCATCTCACCTTGTATCTGATAAGGGGGAGAAATGATGGTCATCTACAAGCCTTAAATACATATCAAGCGAGCCTGAGCCACAACCTGCCATACAAGATTCAGAGTTGTAGCCAGAGAAAAAGAAGCCCCTGAGCATGCCTTCAGTCAATGATACATCTTCAAAGAATTGGGGACACTTCCTCTAGTAGAAGACTTCAGCTTCTTGCCAGTTTTGGAAGAGTTCTAGGAATTGAGTTAAGCATTCCAGAGTTGTTGGTCATCCTTAAACCATCACAAGTTGAGACCTTGTTTTCGGGAAAAGTGTCCATTCAGAATGACCCTATCCCACAGGGTTGTGACAGTGACCTCAGAAACAAACAAGGAAAACTACTCTTGTATTCTTCTTTATGAACTATAAACGAAGATGATTAAGATGAACTAACCTGTGTCTTGCGCTAGTTGTTCGATCCAATCTATCCTCTCTTTGTCAGCTTCCACCGATCTGCTCCCTCACTTGCCCAACATCACCAAGTTCCTGCAAGTTCACAGAAGAGAGAAACTACACAAAGACATAGATTTATGTTCATAAAAAGCTTAGGATCAGATTTAAGCTAAACATACAAATATAAACACACATCGGATATACAAGCATGTAGGAGAAACTCAAGTAGTTTTATTGATAAAACAAGAAGATCCAGGAGGAGTTACAACCGATGAGTCTTGATCCAGCATCATCCTCCCAGCATAGAATCCCTTCTTCACCTCCAACAAAGCATAAATCACCCAATACTCTGATGTCAATCACAAAACCAACAGCAATTCTCTGCAATGTACAAAATTCCAGCCTCTGGATCTCTTGGTGAGGGATCCATATATAGATGTAGAGAAAGAGGATGAGTCATCCTCTGCTGTGACTAGTGTCCTTCCCTCTATCAGTTCTTGCTTCCACTTGGAGACTGAGAGCCTCTTACTCATCACTGGTTGAATTCAGTGAGGCAAGTGTCATTGGAGAAGATTCTGGAAGCTTCCATTGTCTCTCCACCTCGTTGAATGACTCTGCCACTTGTCATTTCTCGCTCAACGCACCCTGGTAGTGCATTCAAGTGCATTGCAACGCACCTAGCCAGTGTATTTGGGTGCTTTGCAACGCAGCCAGCTAGTGGAGCATCTGAATTGATCCTGATTTGATTAGTTTTGAGCAGTTTCTGGTGGAGAACTTCTGGGAAAAGCTGTAATTTGTTGACCTTGTTTCTTTAGGAGCTGGAACAACATCTTTAGGGACTTAGGATCCCTTGGTTTATGGACATTTCATGCTTATAGCTGTAAGGCACAAAAATGTCTATAACAGTTGCCCCCTAAAGTATGAGGCCGTTTATCGGGTGAAATGCTTTATTAGGAGGATTCGAAGTTCTTCTGATGCTGGGGAGGAGACCTATAATAAGATACAATACAATACATTATGTTCATACTGTTTTCATGATCTAGCTGAGGCAGGCATTCCCATGCTCAGCTTTATAAATTCATTTTTATGTACATAGGACAGACAATCGTCTGATGATAGACTGATGATTCTGATGAAGTCATCATCCTTTTGGTAGGATGATTATCTGTGCTGCAATGTTGTACATGTCAATGTTTTTATTTTTCCTGAATATATATCGCAGCCTAGATGGATGAAACTAGATCCGGGGTCTTCAATCTCGTCCGATCTTCACTCGAAGTACAAGTCGATCCATGTGAGAAATGTTTTGAAGTCGAACATGGAAAGACATCGCTTGATTACCAGTCAATGATGTAAACTGTTAACAAGCGCGAGAGGAATCACCGATAATGATAATGACCCTCAAGGTACTGTAGTACAATTCACGTGGTGTGAATAAAAGACTTGGCGTTGAACACCACGCAAAATCTTTCGGTCGAAGGTCATTGATGTATACCTGTCGCCAGAAGTGAGAAACTTGCCATTGAGGCATGCAAGCTTCAAAGCACTAGAGGGGTGTTCCTAGATTAACTTCTTGGATAATGAGCTGATGTCGACAAGAAGCGATCCGTCAAAGGAGGGCCTTAATGAATCCCACATCAATGACACGGAACGGAGCAAATGATTTTGATGGAGGTGAAAACGATCTGATGATATATGGTTCAGGATGGCGGTCATGAAGGAATGAAGTATAATGTATGGTAGTGGATGGAACACAGGTGACATCTCTGGATGACTTCTCTTGAACATGTCAGCGACACTTGTGATGGATCGGTAGCATTTACCCCAAATGTGGATGGTATGGCGAGACCATGGTGATGTGACCGATGAATGAAACAACCCAACCCGACTCAAGCATGGAGTGGAAGTGTCATGTTCAAGAGCGACTTGCTACCAATAAAGTCTCTCTTGAATTTTCTTCCCAATTTTTCCCCAGTCATTGCTAACCAGTACCTCTTTATTTTTGTCAAGCTTGAGGAGGATAACATATGCTTGTTCTATAATTTGCCCTTCGGGCAAACCCATCGCTATGTTTTAACGAGCCTAGCGATAGTGAAACTCGTTCTCGTCTAAAGACAAGTTTGTCACTATTAATCTTTTTAACGAGTTTAACGACAAAGATAACTCGGTCCTTTTCATTTTTAGAGAGTCTGAAAAGGTACGTAAAGGTAACTCCGAAATTCCTTTTTCGTCATCTAATCCCTTAAGTCCGAAAAAGTATAAAATAATATAGAAGGGATGAATTTTCGATAGTTTTAACGAGCCGAAAAAAACAAGCGCTCGATCTTTTTGTGCAATAATCCCTCAGGTCCAAAAAGATTAAAATCTAGAGGAGGGATAACTCTTCCTGTCGCTTTAACGAGCTGGAAGGCCAAAACTCGGCAATCTTTTCATATTTTACGAGTCAGATGAAAAGAGCTTAAAGGAGACTCGTCTTTTGAGGAACGAGTGATAAACAGGGTAGCAGCTGATTCCAGGTAAGTTTTGGAATTTTCCAATCACGGCAGTGTCACAAGGATGGCTAGTGAAATCACTCTTTGCAGCTGTTCCTCAAAATGGGTAAACAATCAAATGGAGGTGAATGATCGGCCAATGGAAAAGTGGAGGTGATGGTGCAAACACGACCAAGGCTTTACTGGCTGAAGTACTACATTCACGGTGGTTATTTACCGGGGAATAGTTCATTTTTTAACGAGCTTAAACGCGGGTGGAAACACTTGCTCAGTCTTGCGTTTATTTTTTAACGAGCTTGAACTATGTGCTAAAACTGCTCGATCAATCTAGTCATATGATAAGAATGTCTCATATGAAATGGCAACTTTTAGATTTTTGCCCCACATCCTTTCTTTATGCAAGTTAGGAAATGACTAATCCAAAAACCAGATAAATAACCGCTCTTTGCTTGCACTCCAAAAGGTTTGCATGCCCCCAGGTATAAAATATGGTTTCAAGGTTACCCCTCAATTTGCAAACAAAACATTTGTTCTATCAGGAAAGGCCTACCTCTTTCAGGTCACCCAAAGATTGTTCTATTCGCGTTGCAAACATAACACTTCTTTGGCGATGTCTACCGAGATAAACAAAGGTAAGCGGCGCCGACACGCCAACTCACATAACTTTGACAAGAGAATCTTATTCTAGAATAACCCCTCTTCCAATCACGGACGGGGTACAGACTAGTCATATTCTCCCGCGGAAACCTACTCTATACCCGAAGTTTTCCTGCCGAAACAGACCAGGATGCATGCCCCCTGGGTTTCAGTCATATCCCTCCGAATTACTCGCGCTCATCGGGAGGACGGACTGGGACTTGAGACATTTCTTGCGTGAAGAGACCATTTAGGGACGGTATATGACTATTTGCGATGCGTGATCCGGGAAATGAAAGCTGGTCCACGAGCTTGACCACTCTTCCTTCGTGCGGAAAACACATTACTCTAAAGAGTGAGGAGACGATGGCTCCCATGCAATAAATATAGTCTCGTCCAAGGAGTAGGTTATAATCCAAGGGTCCTTGAACGACCATTACGTTCATTTGAACTGTCTTCCCTCTCAATGTTATGGGCACATTGGGAAGGATCCCTAAAGGTCGACTGGTTCCTTTATCAAAGCCTGTCAGATTTCTCATTTCAGGCAACATCGATGGCGAACCAAGCGCTTTCCAAGCAATAGAGGAAAGGATACTCACAGAAGCCCCCTCATCTATGATGGTACCAGCCATGACCATTCTATATATTTGAACGATAATTCGGAATGGTATGCTTGCTGGCAAACGGGGTCTGCCTAGTTGATTCCAGTCGAAGGATACAACTAGGTTGCTTGGAGGTGGGACCGAGTAAACGGCCGGGTACGGCTCTGACGAACTTCCTTCCTGCGGTAAAGGAATGGGTAGATTGCCCCCATGTTCGTCGGAGTCTGTGTTGATGAAGAGAATTTGGACGGTGTCATCCTTATCCTCTTCAGTGACTGTATCATTCGAAGATAAAACCTCTGAAGGCAAGACCGGGTCAACTGCCGCCTCGAACTTTTGACTTTCGTCTGGTATGGATTCAGTTGGTTTATCCTCAATGATAGACGCTTCAGCCGACCACTTGAGCGGGCCAGCTGGATTCTCAACTAGTGACGGACTCGGCAAGAGTTTTTTATATCTAGGAGGAAGTCGTAACGGTGAAACCGGACGATCATCCAAAACTCTTTTAGCCTCGTCTAAGAAGGGACAACGGTGGAGGGCATGGTCGCCTTCGCATTGTCTACAGGGAAATCTAGCTTTCCCTTTTTGTCCGGGGGCTTCACTTTCACTAGTTGACAGTGTGCTTTCAACATGATCTCCAGAGGTTGATGACACTGGATTGTGCAAACGAGGAGACCAGTCCCTTAGTATCTGGGGGATGCAAGGACAATCTCTGTGAAAGTGGTCTCCTCTACAAATGACACATGGCGATTTAGGCCTGGTCGGTGCTGTGTGTGGATTTTCATTAGACGACACTCATTTTCCCTTATTCGCCTTTGGCTCCTTCTTCGTTTTCTCTTTCTTCTTCTTTTCTTTCTTCTCCTTAGGAACCTGGTTTTTAGCTTTACCAGTCCCGTCAAGCGAAGAGGAAGGAAGAGAAGAAGGATTAGAAGAAGTAGAAGGCTGGTGGGTAACTCTGGACTTGTCTAATTGCTGATTCGATTGTTCAGGAATAATGGTGTTCTGAACAGCATTGGTTGAGAAAAGCCAAACTAGTAAGCCAATTGTCAGTCCTGGAAGCGACAATGTGGCCATATGGGGCGCACCAACATCTCCCCAAGAGGAGAAGGGACTAGTATTTCCACTAAGGGGAATTCCTTGGTTGGTAGGCTCCATTTTCTCAACATAAAGATCAACACAGGAAAAGGGTATGAATATTCCGTTTAAAATAAATTTTAACACGCTTTGACACAACTTTGTTTTTTCAGTTTTAAAGAGTCGAGAAAAAACAAAAGATGACTCTAGTCTCCTTCGATTTTTAATGAGCCTGAAGTGACAAGTGCTCAGATGGACCTTTTCCGTTAAGGAGTTTGAAAAGGAACGAAAGGGACTACTCTGGAGGTCTAGGTAGAGGGAGTGCCAAACCAATCGCAAAACCGCAAAATACTTTTTAGGGTACGGGCGATCAATCTTCCCGAATGCTGTGTTCAGTGCATTGCGATCAGTAGGGTGGCCAGCACGGCTTCCTATGGATAAAGGTTTTATGCCTATAGGGGTCTCCCAATATATACTCGACGGTACGTGGGAGCACAAGTCTGTGCTGACACTTATCGTCTCAAAGTGGAGCAATCACCCAACCAACAGTGAGGACAACAGTTACCAGGCTTTACGACGCCGGAATACGTCTCTAACCTAGACCTCTAGATGTTGTGCGTTAAGTTACAAAGCGTTGTTAAGTTCATTGAATTTATTTTAGGTTGATCTTTCTTAGAAGTTTGCCTTTTGGGATCACCATGAGATGTAGATGTAATTCCTAAAATGCAATCTAAAGATGATAAGCAAGCTTTTCTCTTTTCAGCAATGAAAATCCTAGCTACAAGGGGAAAAGAAAGACACAATATTTTCTCAAAGAGCAAAGAGCACACTGTAAATGCACTTTTCCTAAATCAAGCCATAGAAACTGTAAATATGCAAATGCACTTGTGCATGTATTTGTTTTTCACTTTCTTAATATTGATGCCTAAAAAGAAAGTTGTTGTACAAATTTGAATTCAATTTCAAGTGAAAAACACAAACAAGCTTCTTTTCGAAATCAAAAGGTAGAGACGATTACGACACTTTATGATTTTGAAGTAAACACTTGTTTCGACACTAGAAATTCACAAATTCAAACCAAAGGCAAAAGTAAAAGCGTAATTGACTGTCAATAGCAAATAAACTTTCTCCTAAGATCAAAACGACACTTACGACAGATCTAGATCTAAGGGCGACAGTATGACCAGTTTACTTTTGCAATGGGGAACTGTAAATGACGTAACAAATACACAAAAACAAATACAATTTCTTTTATACAACTGAGGTGGAATTAAGGCAAAGAAAAGGGGCTTTCAGACAGACAAACACACTAATCACAGGCTGCAAAAATCAGAGGCAAAACTGAAAAAGTGAGCAAAGAACCTCAGCTAGGCAGGGCTAGGCTGATCAACGCACCTGCTACACAGAGAAACTGAATTGCAACGCAGGTAGCCCTCTCGGGAACTGCGCTGAAATGCAGAGTCTCTTCACAGAGCCTGCACTGAAGCAGAAACGAGAATTTTCTCTGGGTTCTGGGTCACGGTTTGTAGTTTAATCTATGGTTTTTGGCCAGATAAAAAGCAATCAAATGTGCACAATCAGAGGGTTGATTTACAAGAGGTTTGAGAGCTATCACAAAGGGTAATCAGATCATTTGTGAGTCAAGTGTTCAGATCATAAACAGGCCCAGTGAATGGACTTGAGTAGCAGATGTCTACTTTGCATTTGTAAATGGCAAATGCAGTTCGATTCGCCACTCCTAAGTTTATGAGATGAACAACAATAGAAACAAAAATAAACTAACTAGACACGATCCCCAGCGGAGTCACCATTTTGTTTTCGGGAAAAGTGTCCATTCGGAACGACCCTATCCCACAGGGTTGGGACAGTGACCTCAGAAACAAACAAGGAAAACTACTATTGTATTCTTCTTTATGAACTATAAACGAAGATGATTAAGATGAACCGACCTGTGTCTTGCGCTAGTTGCTCGATCCAATCTATCCTCTCTTTGTCAGCTTCCACCGATCTGCTCCCTCACTTGCCCAGCGTCACCAAGTTCCTGCAAGTTCACAGAAGAGAGAAACTACACAAAGACATAGATTTATGTTCATAAAAAGCTTAGGATCAGATTTAAGCTAAACATACAAATATAACACACATCAGATATACAAGCATGTAGGAGAAACTCAAGTAGTTTTATTGATAAAACAAGAAGATCCAGGAGGAGTTACAACCGATGAGTCCTGATCCAGCATCAGCCTCCCAGCATAGAATCCCTTCTTCACCTCCAATAAAGCATAAATCACCCAATACTCTGATGTCAATCACAAAACCAACAGCAATTCTCTGCAATGTACAAAATTCCAGCCTCTGGATCTCTTGGTGAGGGATCCATATATAGATGTAGAGAAAGAGGATGAGTCATCCTCTGCTGTGACTAGTGTCCTTCCCTCTGTCATTTCTTGCTTCCACTTGGAGACTGAGAGCCTCTTACTCATCACTGGTCGAATTCAGTGAGGCAAGTGTCATTGGAGAAGATTCTGGAAGCTTCCATTGTCTCTCCACCTCGTTGAATGACTCTGCCACTTGTCATTTCCCGCTCAACGCACCCTGGTAGTGCATTCAAGTGCATTGCAACGCACCTAGCCAGTGTATTTGGGTTCTTTGCAATGCAGCCAGCTAGTGGAGCATCTGAATTGATCCTGATTTGACTAGTTTTGAGCAGTTTCTGGTGGAGAACTTCTGGGAGAAGTTGTAATTTGTTGACCTTGTTTCTTTAGGAGCTGGAACAACATCTTTAGGGACTTAGGATCCCTTGGTTTATGGACATTTCATGCTTATAGCTGTAAGGCACAAAAATGTCTATAACAGACCTCCCTTTTCAGGTTGAGGTTCTCCCTTTTATGCGGGGTGAGACCTCCCTTTCATGGTTGAAGGTCTCCCTCTTCAAAACATCAGGAGCACTTCCTCTAGCAGAAGACCTGAGCTTCATGCCAGAATTTGATCAAGGTGGATATTGGTGGCCACCAGCCAAATCCACTTAGACCCCCACCATTGTTTCTTTCAACTTTTCAGTTTCCTTAATTGTAGCACAGTTTACTATTTTTAGCAGTTTTTTGAGTCGTGAACTTTTGGAGCTATTTTGAAGCCCTAAATGATGTTTTTTTGGGAAAATTGGGAGCAACATTGGTGCAGGGACCAATGTTGCTCTACCAAAAGTAGTTGTTCTCGGATATATCTTTCTAACGAGATATTGTGTGCATCAAACGGAGATCGTATGCCAAAGTTACGACCCTAGGAAGTTGATGTACCAATTTACCCAAATGGGGCCCACAGTTTGGCGTTTCATCTTCTAGGGTTAGGTTTTTGGATGTTTATGGTTTTTCATTGTTTCTCAACAATAAATAGGCCTTTGAGCCTCATTGTAACACAGTTCAGAGGCATGTAGCTGCCACATCTCTTCTTAGAGATAAGTTACTATCACCC
This sequence comes from Pinus tabuliformis, assembly GCA_031772625.1. Taxonomy (NCBI): domain Eukaryota; kingdom Viridiplantae; phylum Streptophyta; class Pinopsida; order Pinales; family Pinaceae; genus Pinus; species Pinus tabuliformis. Next base: position 164,866,459 of record CM062817.1, on the reverse strand, counting down.
TAGCTAGTTTATTTCCATTTCTGTTTGTAAGCATATTTCGGTATTTTACAGTAATGAAATGAAGTATTATTTCTTCTGCATCTCTATATGTATGGTTATAGCTGTAATTTGTTGTGTTCTTGTTTAAATCTGGATCAGTGGTATCAGAGCGGTCTACTTTTTATTTGTTTTTCTTTGCATGTCCCCAATGAGGTCGGGATATAAGGAGATAGGGCTCGATCAGATTAAACATTTGCAAGATCATCCTCACAAATCCCGATGGTCTCCTATGGCAGATGAAAAGAAAGATGAGGGGGCAGGAGATCCCATCAAAATCTTGCTTGAAGAAGCCCTCAAGCAGCAAAGGAACGCGATGATGGACAGCTTTACCCGGATCCTTCAGCGGCTACCCAGAGGCAACACATCGGCTTCCAATAGCTACATTGGAAACACCACACCCTTTAAGGTACAAGTTAATTTTTAAATCCCCATGTTCGAGGGTCAAATAGACGCAGATCTCATAGATAGATGGTTAAATCTGCTAGATGGGTATTTTTCTGTTCATGATTTTTCAAGTAGGGAAAAGATTATTTTTTCTATTCTCAAAGAAGCCCCCCACGTCAAGGACTAGTGGTAAGCCTACTGTGAGTTGAAGGATGAAAGTACGGACTCACTATTTTCAGCCGCACCCATTTGGAATTCATTCTGGGGTGCCATCAAGGAGCAGTATTACCCTGTCAAGAGCTATGAGGACAAATACATAAAGTGGACCATGCTACGGCAGGGAAGGGACCAAGATGTGTTGGAGTGCACAAACATTTTTCATACCTTCGCACACAGTTGGGTATCAAGGATTCTGAGCTACATTTGGTACTCAAATACCACAACTGCCTACACAGGTACATCCAAGAAGAGATGGAGTTCCTGAACATCTCCACGCTCGGCACAATGTACAGATATGTTTTCAAAATCGAGCAAAATTTTAAACAGAAGAAGCGAGACTTTGGATCTGCGAATCCGAAGCAAGGGAAAGGCTTCCACAAATCACATAACCGATGACAAATCCAAGATGGGGAAACCCAAGACAACCTGTCGAAGCTGCAAGAAAAGAACAACACCATGAAGTCAAAGAAGGACAGATGAAAGTGGTGTGAGTTCCACAAGAGACCCAGTCACAACACAAGTGTTGGACCAAGTAGTCGCTGGTGGCCGTGCTGAAGGATTTCGAATCAGATGCATGTTCTGACCTTGAGTTAGAACCCGACAAGGGTAATGCTAAAGGGAAGCAAATCATTGATGCATATCATAGCGCCACTGTTTCCACCACCAAGGTCCAGAAGAATGAGCCCAAAGGTCCAGAGGAGGGGGAGCATCTTTTCCACTCATAAATGTGGGTGAAGGGTTCATCGCTACAATTCATTTCCAACATTGGTAGCCAAAAGAATCTCATTTTAGCAGAGGTCATGAAGTAGTCGGGCCTATCGACTACACCACACCCACAGCCGTACAATATCGGATGGCTTGACCAAGGACGAGATCTCCGAGTTTGCCAGCAGTGCTGCCTTCCTTACAGCATCAAGCCATTCACAAACGAGGTATTGTGTGATGTTTCACCTCTGGATGTTTGTGATGTATTATTAGGCCAACCATACTTGTGGAGGTGACATGCTATGTATGAGTCAAGGCCTCGCGCTGTCATTATTTCTTTGTGTAATTCATTATACATGATACCAGAGGTAGCCTCACCTACCGCCACCTTTTTGATCACTACTAAGAAATGCAGCAAGCTCATCTCCTAGACTAGGAAATTCATTTTCTATCTAGTTCGCTCCCAAAGTAAGGGGAAGATTGTCACCAAATCCATGACCCCCACAAAGGGTTCCTCCACGCAACAACAACGACATATGCATACAATCATGAAAAAACATAGGAACATCTTCTCCTCACCCACAGGGGTACTGTTGCACTATCAGGTCAAGAATTCCTTCAATCTGACTCCCATGCCACCTCTACCCAACGAGCTCATATATCACTGCTCCGTTCTGAAAAATGACAAGTACAAGAAGCGAAATGGTCCTTACACCAATACCAAGGCTATGGGGAACAATGATTTGGAGCACAACATTCCCCCATTCCTTCGCTTGCACTGAGTGTTCAATGTGGACCACCCTCTACCATGCTTCGCACCATTAGTGGACACATCAGAGATTACATAATAGCTCACCAAGGACCAAGTTTAGCAGAAGCTTCCTCATGTCATGGAGGAACTCAATGCAATGGGGACCATTGATTCCTAAGGGGGGATGGATGATCCAAATGGATATTGGTGGCCACCCACCAAGTCCACTTGGACCCCCACCATTGTTTCTTTTAGCTTTTCAGTTTCCTAAATTGTAGCACAGTTTACTATTTTTAGCAGTTTTTCGGGTCCTAAACTTCTGGAGCCGTTTTGAGGCCCTAAACAATGTTTTTTTGGGAAAACGTGGAGCAACATCGGTCCATGGATAGATGTTGATCTTTGCAAGGTAGTACTTCTTGGATAGATATTTCTAACGAGATATTGTGCGCATCAAACAAAGATCGTATGCCAAAGTTATGACCCCAGGAAGTTGATGTACCAATTTACCCAAATGGGGCCCACAGTTTGGCGTTTCATGTTCTAGGGTTAGGTTTTTGTCTGTTTAGGGTTTTCCATTGTTTCTCAACAATAAATGGGTCTTTGAGCCTCATTGTAAAACAGTTCAGAGGCAAGTAGCCGCCACATCTCTTCTCAAAGATAAGCTACTATTGCCCTAGCTAGTTTATTTGCATTTCTATTTGTAAGCATATTTCAGTATTTTACAATAATGAAATGAAGTATTATTTCTAGTGCATCTATACATGTATGGTTATATATGTAATTTGTTGCGTTCCTATTTAAAACTGGATAAATGGTATTAGAGAGGTCTGTTTTTTCTCTATTTTTCTTTGCATGTCCCCAACAAGGTCAGGATATAAGGAGCTAGGGCTCAATTTGATTGAACCTTTGCAAGATCATCCTCACAAATCTGATGGCCTCCCATGGCAGATGAAAGGAAAGATGAGGGGGCAGGAGATCCTATCCAAATCTTGTTCAAAGAAGCCCTCAAGCGGCAAAGGAACACAATGATGGAAAGCTTTGCCCAGATCTCTCAGCGGCTACCCAAAGGCGACGAATCGACTTCCAACAGCTACTATGGAAATGCTACACCCTTTAAGGTACAAGTTAATTTTGAAATCCCCATCTTCAAGGGTCAAATAGACGTAGATGTCGTAGATAAATGGTTAAATCTGCTAGATGGGTATTTTTCTATTCATGATTTTTCAAGTCGAGAAAAGATTATTTTTGCTCTTCTTAGAGTAGCCCCCCACGTCAAGGACTGGTGGGAAACCTACTGCGTGCAAAAAGATGAAATTACGAACTCACTATTTTCAGCCGCACCCACTTGGAATTCATTCCGAGACACCATCAAGGAGCAGTATTACCCTATCAAGAGCTATGAGGACAAATACATAAAATGGACTACGCTATGGCAGGGAAGGGACCAAGATGTGTTGGAGTTCACAAACATTTTTCATACCCTTCATACACAGTTGGGTATCAAGGTTTCTGAGCTACATTTGGTACTCAAATACCACTACTGCCTACACAGGTGCATCCAAGAAGAGATGGAGTTCCTGAACATCTCCTCACTCGGCATGGCGTACTGATACGCTGTCAAAATCGAGCAAAAGTTTAAACAGAAGAAGTGAGACTTTGGATCTGCGAATCCGAAGCAAGGGAAAGGCTTCCACAAATTTCATAACCAAGGAAAAATCCAAGACAGGCAACCCAAGACAACCCATTAAAGCCGCAAGAAAAGAACAACACCACGAAGTCAAAGAAGGACATGGGAAAGTGGTGTGAGTTCCACAAGAGCCCCACTCACAACACAAGTGAGTGTCAAACCAAGCAGCTGCTAGTGGCTGACTTGAAGGCTTCCGAATCAGATGCATGTTCTAACCCTGAGTAAGAACCCAACAAGGGGAATGTCAAAGGGAAGAAAATCATTGATGCGCAGCACAGTGCCACTGTTGCCACTGCCAAGGTCCAAAAGAATGAGCCCGAAGGTCCAGAGGAGGGGGAGCGTCTTTTCCACTCATAGATGTGGGTGAAGGGTTCACTGCTGCAATTTATTTTCGATAGTGTTAGCCAAAAGAACCTCCTCTTAGCAGAGGCCGTGAAGCAGTTGGGCCTACTGACTACACCACAACCATAGCTGTACAGTATCAAGTGGCTTCACCAAGGACGAGATCTCCGAGTCTGCCAGCAGTGCCGCCTTCCCTACAACATCAAGTCCTTGATAGAGGAGGTATTGTGTGATGTATTATTAGGCCAACCATACTTGTGGAGGCGACATGTTGTGTATGAGTCAAGGCCTCGTGCTATCATTATTTCTTTGTGTAATTCATTATACAGGATACCAGAGGCAACCTCACCTACCGCCACCTCTTTGATCACTGCTAAGAAACGCAACAAGCTCATCTCCCAGACTAGGAAATTCATTTTCTATCTACTTCGCTCCCAAAGTAAGGGGAAGATCATCGCCACATCCATGAGCCTTGTGAAGGGTTCCTTCATGCAGCAACAACAACAGATAGATACGGTCATGAAAAAACACAAGAACATCTTCTCCTCACCCACATTAGTACCATTGCACTTTCTAGTCAACCATTCATTCGATCTAACTCCCAGACCACCTCTGACCAACGGGCCGATATATCACCGCTCCATTCTGCAAAATGACAAGTACAAGAAGTGACATGGTCCTTACACCAGTGCCAAGGCTATGGGGAACAATGCTTTTGAGCACAACATTCCTCCATTCCTTCTCTTGCACTAAGTGTTCAATGTGGACTGCCCTCTACCATGCTTCCCACCATTACTAGACACGTCAGAGATTACATAACAACTCACTAGGGACGAAGCTCAGTAGAATTTTCCTCATCTCATGAAGGAACTCAACACAATGGGGACCATTGCTTCCTAAGGGGGGCGGAATGATCCAGGTGGATATTTTTGGCCACCCGCCAAGTCCACTTGGACCCCACCATTGTTTCTTTCATCTTTTCAGTTTCCTTAATTGTAGCACAGTTTACTATTTTTAGCAGTTTTTCAGGTCCTGAACTTCTGGATCCGTTTTGAGGCCCTAAATGGCATTTTTTGGGAAACTTGGGTGCATCACAGGTCTATGGACTGATGTTACTCTTACCAAAGTAGTAGTTCCCCAATATATCTTTCTAACGAGATATTGTGCATGTCAAACGAAGATCGTATGCCAAAGTTACGGCCCCGGGAAGTTGATGTACCAAAATACCCAAATGGGGCCCACAATTTGGTATTTCATCTTCTAGGGTTAGGCTTTTGGATGTTTAGGGTTTTCCATTGTCTTTCAACAATAAATAGGCCTTCAAGCTTCATTGTAACATAGTTCAGAGGCATGTAACTACCACATCTCTTCTCAGAGATAAGCTACCATTGCCCTAGCTAGTTTATTTCCATTTCTATTTGTAAGAATATTTCAGTATTTTATAGAAATGAAATGAAGTATTATTTCCACTACATCTCTATATGTATGGTTATATCTATAATTTTTTTCATTCCTGTTTAAATCCGGATCAGTGGTATCAGAGCAGTCTACTTTTTCTCTGTTTTTCTTTGCATGTCCCCAATGAGACTGGGATATAAGGAGCTAGGGCTCGATCTGATTGAACCTTTGTAAGATCATCCTTGCAAATCTTGACGGCCTCTCATGGCGGATGAAAAGAAAGATTAGGGGGTAGGATATCCTATCAAAATCTTGCTCGAAGAAGCCCTCTAGTGGCAAAGGAATGCGATGATGGAAAGCTTTGCCCAAATCCTTCAACGGTTACCCAAAGGTGATGCATCGACTTCCAACAGCTACTATGGAAAAGCCACACCCTTTAAGGTACAATTTAATTTTGAAATCCCCATCTTCGAGGGTCAATTAGATGCATGTGCCATAGATAAATGGTTAAATCTACTAGATGGGTATTTTCCTATTCATGATTTTCCAGTTGGGAAAAGATTGTTTTCACTCATCTCAAAGTAGCACCCCACGTCAAGGACTAGTGGGAAACCTACTGTGAGTAGAAGGATGAAAGTACGAACTCACTTTTTTCAGCTACACCCACTTGGAATTCATTCCAGGATGTCATCAAGGAGCAGTATTACCCTGTTAAGAGCTGTGAGGACAAATACATAAAGTGGACCACGTTGCAACAGGGAAGGGACCAAGATGGGTTGGAGTTCACAAAAATTTTTCATACCCTTCCCACGTAGTTGGATATCAAGAATTCTGAGCTACATTTGGTACTCAAATACTGCGGCTGCCTACACAGGTACATCCAAGAAGAGATAGAGTTCTTGAACATCTCCTCGCTTGACACAACGTACCGATATGCTGTCAAAATCAAGAAGAAGTTTAAATAGAAGAAGTGAGACTTTGGATCTATGAATCCGAAGTAAGGGAAAGGCTTCTAGAAATTGTAGAACCAAGGACAAATCCAAGACAGGGAAACCCAATACAACCCATCGAAGCCACAAGAAAATAACGACACCACGAAGTCAAAGAAGGACACAAGAAAGTGGTGTGAGTTCCACAAGAGCCCCACTCACAACACAAGTGAGTGTCGGACCAAGCAGTCACTGGTGGCCATGTTGAAGGCTTTCGAATGCTGTAAAAATCAAGAAGAAGTTTAAACAGAAGAAGCGAGACTTTGGATCTATGAATCCGAAGTAAGGGAAAGGCTTCTAGAAATTGTAGAACCAAGGACAAATCCAAGACAGGTCAACCCAATACAACCCATCGAGGCCACAAGAAAATAACAACACCATGAAGTCAAAGAAGGACATAAGAAAGTGGTGTGAGTTCCACAAGAGCCCCACTCACAACACAAGTGAGTCGGACCAAGAAGTCATTGGTGGCCATGTTGAAGGCTTTCGAATCAAATGCATGTTCCGACCCTGAGTCAGAACTCGGCAAGGGGAATGAAAAATGGAAGAAAATCATTGATGCAGAGCCCAACACCACTATTTCGACTGCAAAGATCCAGAAGAGTGAGCCCAAAGTTCCACAGGAGGGGGAGCATCTTTTCCACTCACAAATGTGGGTGAAAGGTTTGCCGCTGCAATTCATCGTCAACAGTTGCAGCTAAAAGAACCTCATTTCAGTAGAGGTCGTGAAGCAATTGGGCATACTAACTACACCACACCCACAACCATACGGTGTCAGGTGGCTTCACCAAGGCCAAGATCTCCGAGTCCGCCAGCAGTGCAGCCTTCCCTATAGCATCAAGCCCTTCATAGACGAGGTATTGTGTGATGTTATGCCTCTGGATGCTTGTGATGTATTATTAAGCCAACCATACTTGTGGAGGTGACATGCTGTGTATGAGTCAAGGCCTCGCACTATCATTATTTCTTTGTGTAATTCATTATACAAGATACCAGAGGTAGCCTCACCTACCGTCACCTCTTTGATCACTGCTAAGAAATGCAACAAGCTCATCTCTCAGACTAGGAAATTCATTTTCTGTCTAGTTCACTCCCAAAGTAAGGGGAAGATCATCGCCACATTCATGAGCCCCGCGAAGGGTTCCTCCATGCAGTAGCAGCAATATATGGATATGGTCATGAAAAAAAACAGGAACATCTTCTCCTCATCCACAGGGGTACCGTTGCACTGTCAGGTCAAGCATTCATTCGATCTGACTCCTAGACCAACTCTACCCAACTAGCCGATATATCACCGCTCCATTTTAAAAAATGAAAAGTACAAGAAACGACATGGTCCTTACACCAATACCAAGGGTGTGGGGAACAGTGCTTTAGAGCACAATATTCCCCCATTCCTTCGCTTTCACCAAGTGTTCAATGTGGACTACTCTCTACCATGCTTCCCACCATTACTTGTTAGGGTCCAACCCTAACCCCCTTATTTATGTAATAGGATCGAGTCATAGTTATAGAGTCAATAAAGCCCATATTAATAATTGTAAGTGGTTAACCCGCATTTAATGAAGGGACCACAGTTAGTTGCAAATGGGCCATGGTATTAAATAGATGGTATTAATAAGAACCATGGTATTGCCCCATGGTATTACATGTATGAATCCTATATAAAGGATAGAGACTCCCCTCGAGGAGCATCATGTATTATTTTGTAATTGAGCTTAGGTCTATTGGAGGTTGCCCTCTCGAAGAGGCAAGTGAACATTACTTTCTGAATAATAAAATACTTGCTGTTATTTCTCATTATTCTATGTTCTGGGTATATTTCTTCACATATTTGGTATTCTAGTATCGCCTTGTAGGTTAAGAGCATAACAAGTGGTATCAGAGCGCTTTCAGGGCTGGTGGGATCGCCAATTTTTAGAAGAAAAAAAAAATGGCTGGAGACGTGTTTCAGCGTCTTTAAACCACGGGATCTATCATTGAGCACATAAACCTGTGGATTTTGGGAGGCATGCACGTAGGAAATATAAGAGGTGGTCACACTTGTTGGACTCCCTTGTAACCCCTGTGGGTACCCCTTCGAGTAGTAGCGCATTAGACAGAACCGTGCACGGACTGTCTTCCAAGTACCCTCTGGGTATATTGGAAGCCCCCTAGCTCCCTTGAAACCTCGCCATAGATAAACCATCAACCGTCTTGCTGCCACAGTACACCGAGAACAACACTCGGGGAGATTACTCGCGTGTACGATAGGGTAGTCAGGTTGTATGGCTAAGGGTATGGTTGATCCTCGGTTAGTGCCCCGAAAGATTGGGTCGAGTACTACTGTTAAACCCTTATGTATATTGTGATCTATAGCACCTAACACTCCTTGATACCATAGTTCCCTTCTGTATCTCTAGATCACACATCATCTTTGCTAGATCAGATCTCGTAGGTGGGGTTTTGTCGCAGTAGCAACAATGAATTCCTTCATTCAGATCTATCAGATCAGCCATTCGAATTTATCAGATCCATTAGATCCCCCATCCAAATCTAGCAGTTTGGGCTCTGTAGCCATTGCAACAATCAGATTCGCCATTCAGATCTAACTAATTATGTGGGTTCCTATACCTGGGCATGTGTTTCGTAGACTTTGGGTAGCATTGAATTTTCTGGGATTCGGCTACTACAGTATTCCTAAGCAAGGAGTAAAACTCCATTCGAAGTAAAAAAAAGAAAGAGTCTGAAACCCCTCGGGACTCTTATTGGAGACTTAAGCCATAAGAATCAGGTTCACGAGCTGAGCAAGGTGGTACCATTCAATTGTTAGTGCCAAAAATTTTGGGCGGTCCCAAATTTCAAGTACATCGGATCGGTGCATGGTACAAACTAGAGCTCAAGCTATGGCCAATGAGAGGATTGACCACCTTGAATCACAATTGAACGATGTACTGTTGTAGCTGAAGAACTTAACTGAAACACTCTCAAAGGGCAAGGTGGAGGAACACGCGGAGGCATATATTGGAAATGAAAACATTGAGGGTGAGTCTAGCCAGTCTCTTCACCTCTTTGACACCCACCAACAATCCCATCGTCGACCACCCAAGCTGGACATGTATAGATTTGATTGTTCTCACCCGGTTGCATGGAGAGCACAAATGGAGCAATGTTTCACACTGAATTACATCTTGGATGATGCAACTTAGCTTAGTGTGGGTAGCATGTACTTGGACAATGAAAGATGGAAATGGTGGCAATGGCATCAACATTGCTATGGAAGGCCCTTGACTTGGCAGAAATTCAAAAAAGATTTTACGGATCGCTTTGACCATGAATCTTATTTTTTGGGTCGTGTCACTAAGCTTCGATAGACAGGAATAGTGAATGAATATATTACAACTTTTGAAGCCTTAGCTTTTCAAACAGGAGGTCTACAAGATGAGTTCTACGTGGAATGTTTTGTCAATGGTCTCAAAGAAGCCATACAAGCCCACGTCTGACTGCACCACCCTGTCTCATGGTTGCATGCTTGCAGGATAGCTCGTGAAGTAGAACATACGTTAGAGGCCCAGTCCAATCGCCCAAATTTCATAGCCAGGGATCGCCCCACCTAGGCTCAAAGCACTACCCAAACACTCAAGGTTCAAAAGGTGTAAACAGTAGAAATGACAGAAAGGAAAAAGCAAGGATTGTGTTACTACTATGATGAGAAATACTCTCCCAGACATAAATGCAAGGAGCCCAAATTCTTTCAAATTGATGCTATTGATCACAGTTCATCAAAGGAAGCCCCACCACTGTTGGAAATAATACTGAGAGGGGGGGGGTGAATCAGTATTATACAATTCTTTTAATAAATCTTCTTTATTTGTTCTTTGAATTACTTTTGCATGTCAGTACCATAAAATAATGAGCATGAACAAAAGAAAACAGATAGTCACACCAAAGAACACAAGATGTAAGGTGGAAACCCAATGTGGGTGAAAACCACCTGCTGCAATATGTCTCTATCTTCTTTCAAATTAGAAACTCCTTTTACAATGGTTTTGTACTGGTGCAATCCTTTTACCAGTACGCAGGCTGCAACCTGCAGAGAGCTACAACTCTCTCTCGTTTTCCAGTCTCTCCTGGAAGGGAGCTACAACCCCCTACTTCTTTTCTTACAAGGACCACTTTTCATAAATTTTCAAACTGGATCCATAAGCATCAAATGATCATCAAGTATAAGAGAATCACCCAGTCAACTGTAGTAACTAGATCAACAATAATAGGACCAAACCCAGAACACAGCAATGATAAACAAAGATTTTAAGAGAAGTAAGCACCCTGCTCAACTGCTTGCCTGCTTACGTAAGCACCCTGTTCAACTGCTGGCCTGTTTACTGTACTCACCTTGCTCAACTGCTGGCCTGCTTACAGTACGCACCCTACTCAACTGCTAGCCTGCGTACAGTACGCACCCTGCTCAACTGCTAGCCTGCGTACCTCGCTCTGAGTCCATTGAACTGCCTGCGTCCCGGTGCACCTGAACCCTTCTATGCCTGCGTACCAGCGCACCTGAAACGCTTCGTTCCTGCGTACGTACGCACTTTTCTCTTACTGCACCTGTGTACCTCCGGGCATAGATGATTTCAAGACTTCAGAAGTAACCCAGATAGTCAGATCTATAGATCTGAACATGCGCCGAAGAGATCTCGGTCCATCAGTAGATTCGCCTTGTTTAGATCTAGACCAGATCTAGCCCTCATAAGATATTCAACCCAAAACATGCTCAAGCCAAATGATCCCCTTTGCTTTATATAGGAAAGCTCTTCCTTAAATCATGGATCAATACCATGAGCCGACACCATAATAACACAATACCGTCGGCTAAATACCAAGAGTAAAACATAAGAAAACCCCACATGTGAATTTCTTTGCCTTGAAATGTGTGCACTGGGGGTACGCACCTCCTGAACGGGATAACTGCGGGTATGTACGCACTTTATGTAACACTGACCTGCCTGTACACACCTTATGCAAGGTGTACCTGCGTACCCCTTATTTTCTTCAATATTTGATAGCTGATCATCAATCTCTGCTGCTGACTTGAAGTACTATGATCTATCACCTGAATGGGTTGCCATCAAGGACAACACTTTAGCCATAATGCCAACAACCACTTGAGGAACTAGAGGAGGAAGAAGAGGACAACCAGCAAGACAATGTACCTGAAGAACCAGTTATCTCGCTGCATGCTTTGGTAGGAATTTCTTCTCCCAAAACAATCAAAATCAGAGGTTTTATTAAGTATTACCCAGTAGTAGTCTTGATTGATAGTGGTAGTACACATAACTTTATCCATCAAAGAGTCACGGAAATAGTGCATTGTTTTGTCCGAGCAGTTTCTAACTTCCAGGTCCAAATCGCTGATGGGGGGACAATGAAATGTGAAGGCCGCTGTGAAAATGTCAAACTTCAAATGGGGGATTATCAGTTAAAGACTTACATGTTTGCCATACACATGGGAGGGTGCGACATTGTCCTAGGTGTTGAATGGCTTTGCACACTTGGCCCAATCACAATGGATTTCTAGGAGTTATATATGAGCTTTAAGCAGAACAACCACACACATACCCTCCACGGACTCCAGGTGGGAGCTCCCTTTATCATCAACTCACATCGGATGGAAAAATTGTTAAAAAAGGGCCACCATGGAGTTATAGCCCAATTTAATGCCATCCAGGCCTTCAAACCTAATTCTCTTCATATTCATCCTGAGATGCAACAGATTTTAAACAACCATTTGCCAGTCTTTAACAAGCCTCATGAGCTTCCACCCTCGAGAGGGGAACATGATCATAACATTACTTTGGTCCTAGGTGCCCAACCACCAAATGTGCGCCCATATAGATATCTGTTTGCCCAAAAGAATGAAATTGAAAACAACATCAAGGAGCTCTTGGAAGCAGGCATCATTCATCCCAACATTAGTCCTAATTCATCGCCGATGGTCATGGTGCTCAAGAAATATGGGGAATGGCGTATGTGTCCAGACTTGAGGGCCCTCAATAAGTTGATGGTCAAAGATAAATTTCCAATCCAGGTTTTCAATTATTTACTGGATGAACTAAATGGGGTTCAATTCTTTACTAAGCTCGACCTTCGCTTGGGCTATCGCCAAATTCGCATGAAAGAAGTAGACATTCCAAAAACTGCTTTTAGAACTCATGAATGGCCATTATGAGTTCCTGGTCATGCCATTTGGTATTTGGAATGCCCCATACACTTTTCAAAGCCTTATGAACCACCTGCACAAACCATATCTCAGAAAATTTGTCCTTCTTTTCTTTGATGACATCCTCATCTATAGTCGCACCTAGGCCACACATCTTCAGCATGTAGATCTACTCTTGCAATTACTCCGCATGAATAAATTATTTGTCAAGATGTCCAAGTGCTCTTTTGGCATGGAAGAATTTGAGTATTTGGACCACATTGTGGGGCGTGATGGTGTCAGGGTGGACCCCAAAAAGATCCAGGCAATGCAAGATTGGCCACAACCAAAGACCTTGAAGAGCTTGAGAGGGTTTTTGGGTATCACAGGTTACTATCGCAAATTTGTCCGCAATTATGGTCACATTGATAGGCCCCTCACTCAACTCCTCAAGAAAAATTCATTCATCTAGAATAATGAAGCACAATAGGCATTTATAGCTCTCAAACATGCCATGTGTTCCACTCTAGTCTTAGCACTACCCGATTTCACCAAATCTTTTGTGATTGAATGTGATGCTTCTGGTACAGGTATTGGGGCAGTCTTAACGTAGGAAGGTTGACCCTTGGCCTTCATGAGCCAACAACTAAGTGGGAAGAATCTGGGATAATCTACCTATGAGAAAGAGATGATGACCATATTACATGCAGTAGATACCTAGGGACCATACTTATTGGGGCGACATTTCCAAATCCGCACAGACCATCAAAGGCTTGAATATTTTTTGGAGCAACGCCTATCCTCGTCACAACAAAATAAATGGCTCGCAAAAATGTTGTGATATGATTATGAGATAATTTACAAGAAAGGGCGTGAAAATATTGTAGCAGATGCATTATCCCGCCAATTTGAGGACGAAAGTACCTTGTTCTCAATTTCCCTTCCCATTCCAGAATGGATTGAAGAAGCTCGCAAGGAGTGGTTTTCACATCCCTCGCTCTCCCAACTGATTAATCAATTGTAGGAAGATCCAAATTCCATAGCGGGCTAGTCATGGTAGGATGAGATTCTTCACTACAAGGATAGAGTCGTAATATCACCAACATCCACCCTCAAAAGCCACATTTTGGCAGAGTTGCACTCATCTCCCACTGTAGGACATTCAGGCTTTAAGAAGATGTATGCATGCACTCAAAGATCATTTTTTGTACAGGCATGAAAAAGGACATTCTTACTTTTGTAGTTGAATGCGACATCTGTCAGTGCCACAAAGGAGAAATAGTCAAATCTAAAGGCACATTACAGCCATTTCCCATCCTGACCTCAATCTGGATGGAGGTTTCTATGGATTTCATTATGGGTCTTCCCAAGTCAGGAAATAAGTCAGTCATCATGGTGGTTGTGGACAGACTTTCTAAGTATGCTCATTTTTGTGCCCTACCCCACCCTTTTACACCGACTTTGGTCGTTCAATCTTTCATGGTTCAGATCTTCAAATTGCATGGCATGCCCACCTCCATTGTGTCTGATCATGACCCAATCTTCACTAATAACTTTTGGTAGGAACTCTTCGAGCTACAAGGTACCCAACTACAACTCAGTACTTCCTATCATCCACAAAATAATGGTCAAACTGAAGCAGTCAACAAATGTCTGGAGACCTACCTTAGGTGTTTCTCTTTAGAAAAGAAACATCTCTCGGTATAGTGGTTACTTCTAGACGAATGGTGGTATAACACCAACTATCATGCCACCACCAAAATGACTCCATATGAAGTAGTTTATGGTCAACTCCCTCCTTCCCCTACTTCATATATCAAGGGATGCTCAAAGTTACAAGTAGTGGATCAACTCCTACAGAACCGCACAACCATGTTGGCCCACCTAAGAGAGAATCTTCATCAAGCCTAGAACTGCATGAAGCAATAGGCAGATTAACATCGCTTAGAACACCAGTTTCAAGAAGGGGATTAGGTATTTTTGAGGCTGCAACCATATAAGCAAACATCACTCAAAGACAAGGTTTGTCAAAAATTGTCTCCAAAATTCTATGGACCATATCAAGTACTTCAGCGCATAGGAGAATTCGCCTACAAGCTAGCTTTGCCACCCACTGCGAAAATCCATCTAGTCTTCCATATCTCATGCCTCAAGAAAGTGATTGGGAACCATTACAGAATTCAAACCAGTCTACCTGAAGTGGATGAAGAAGGATCAGTCTGGCTCCAACCTGAATAGGTTCTTGGCACACGAGAATGACACTTGCGTGGCCGCACAATCAAGCAAGTCCTCGTCAAGTGGAAAGACACCTCTCTGGAAGATGCAGCCTGGGAACTAGCTACTATCCTTCAGTAGTTTCCGCAACTTCAGCCTTGAGGACAAGGCTATTCTTATGGGGGAGGACATGTTAGGGTCCAAACCTAACCACCTTATTTATGTAATAGGATCGAGTCATAGTTATAGAGTCAATAAATCTCATATTAATAATTGTAAGTGGTTAACCCACATTTAATGAAGGGACCACAGTTAGCTGCAAATGGGCCATGGTATTAGATAGATGGTATTAATAAGAACCATGCTAATGCCCCATGGTATTTCATGTATAAATCCTATATAAAGGATAGAGACTCCCCTCGATGAGCATCGTGTCTTATCTTGTAATTGAGCTCAGCTCTATTGGAGGTTGCCCCCTCGAAGAGGCAAGTGAACATTGCTTTCTGAATAATAAAATACTTGCTGTTATTTCTCATTGTTCTATGTTCTGGGTATATTTATTTGCATATTTGGTATTCTGGTATTGCCTTGTAGGTTAAGAGCATAACATTATTGGACACATCAAGGATTACAGAACAACTCACCAAGGACCACGTTTAGCAAAAGTTTCCTCATCTCAAGGAGGAACTCAACGCAATTGGGACCATTTATTCCTAAGGGGGAAGGAATGATCTAGGTGGATATTGGTGGCCACTCGCCAAGTCCACTTGGACCCCCGCCATTGCTTCTTTCAGCTTTTCAGTTTCCTTAATTGTAGCACAATTTATTATTTTTAGCAATTTTTCAGGTCTTCAACTTCTGGAGCCGTTTTGAGGTCCTAAATAATGTTTTTGGGGAAATTGGGAGTAACATGGGTCCTTAGACCGATGTTTCTCTTCCCAAAGTAGTAGCTCTCGGATAGATATTTTGAACGAGATATTGTGCGGACAAACGAAGATCGTATGCCAAAGTTATGACCCCTGGAAGTTTATGTGCCAATTTACCCAAATGGGGCCCACAGTTTGGAATTTCATCTTCTAGGGTTAGGTTTTTGGATGTTTACAGTTTTCCATTGTTTCTCAACAATAAATAGGCCTTCGAGCCTCATTGTAACACAGTTCAGAGGCATTTAGTTGCCACATCTCTTCTCAAAGATAAACTACCATCGCCCTAGCTAGTTTATTTCCATTTCTGTTTGTCAGCATATTTCAGTAATTTACAGTAATGAAATGAAGTATTAATTTTGTTGCATCTCTATATGTATGGTTATATCTGTAATTTGTTGCGTTCCTGTCTAAATCCAAATCAGACTTGTAAGAGTTCTAGGAACTGCACTAAGCATTCTAGTGTTGGTGGTCATCCTTAAACCACCACCCTTTATACCAACATTTCAGAGAGCACATTCAGCCTAGTTTTGCCATGCATTTTTGTACATTTTGTATTACAAATCTCTTCTTGGCCTCATACATAACCCTTCAGATTAAGGGGGGAATGTGTTCGCTTGTTGGAGCCTGACCTAGGTTCGGAGTTAATTAGCCAAACAAATCCCTGTACTACTGGCCCTTTCGGAAACAGTCTGTGAAGCGTGGATTGAGGTATCACCCGAAGTACTATGGGGGTGTGCTGGAACCAAGTTTCTGCACCCTTGAGATTTCTGATGGTTTTATTTGGTCCAACTATTAGTTCCTTCATGCAAGTCAATTTGCGCACTTCCCTGGCCTTTGGCCCTGATATATTTGCCTTCACACAGCCCTAACTAGGGGTTGTGGGGCTTCCACGTTGTTGGAGTAGTGCTCTGCACTATTTCCCTAAGTCACACCTGAGATGCCTACCTATCTTATTATAATAATTACTTATCTTCGCGTAAACAGATGTCTTGTATTATATTTTCTTATTTAGCACATTCATATGAGTTCACGCAGTAAGTAAACAAGTAAACTTGCAATTCATACCCAATAATACATAAAACAGGAAAAGATACACAAAAATATGGTAATAATTTTTTTTATTAATTCTTCCCACGGTTACAGACTTCTCTTGCCCTATGCACTCAGCCGCAAGGGTCTGCGCACTCAGCTGCAGACTACTAGGCCTCTGTGCACTCGGCTGCAGAGCCTTCTCCTACTCTACGACCCAAAGACAAGATTTACACTTGACTCAATCCTTCATCAATCCCTTAGACTCATCATACGTCCTTAGATATCTGTTCTTTCTACATTTAGAGCCTCACTCTATTTATACAATCCCATGGTCCGTAGACCATGGGTAGATCTTTCAAACTGACACTACATTACAAAACCAAGGGTAGACAACCCTGTGACTCTATTCCGTGCCCACAAATTGTGGAGTCTTTACAATGGACTTGGTCAAAACTTGGGCTTTAAGCTCCAAAACATGCCTTGGGGGGATTCCACACCCAACAGAATGTTGGACACCTAATCCTCTTAGGGTTGGTGTCGAAGTTGAATAGTCTAAGGAAGTCCAAGAGACCTTGGAATACGAAACCAAAAGTCATGTGAATGTACTATAAATGTATATCATTGTCAATAATAAACACACACACTCTGGTTTACCATTTACACTTTGTGTTTGCCATGTATGTGTCATAACAGATAAATGTTGATTTTTTTCATTTGAATTATAGCAATAAAGAATTTGATATTATCATTGGAAGCATCCTCACTGGATACTTTCATGCAGTAGCACAATCTTTAGAATTTCTATATTAAGGAAGGTACATTTCGTCTATTAACCATTCCCTAATTCATTGAGGCATTCTTCCTTTTCTAATGTAGGATAAATGATGAAAATTTTCATTTTGCACATTTAAATATTAGCAATAACTATTTTTCTATCCTTATGAGAGATTTGAAATGGTAGTACAATTGAATTTATATTTTAAAATACTAAAAGGTCACAACTTGAGTGGGCATAATGGTTAAGAGTATGTGTTTCCTCCTAACTGGTCAGAGGTTCAAAACCAGAGGGAGGTAGAGTATGTATGCCTTCATAGACTTAGCAAACAAAATCCTTGTCCCCAATCAATTCCTAATCAAATGGTTATGATAAATGTTGTTATCCTCCCCACCTATATTCAATTCCTGTATGTGACATGTTGAGAACACAATGACTATTTCATATAATCACTTAGAATCTTATTGTTTAAGCAATTCTTCTAAAACTAAAAAATATATGTTCCTCCTATAAAATATAAGATTAATTTTTGAAAAAATAATATAAATTAATTGATTTATTTTAAATTTTATTAACATAAACAATGAAACATTTTATATGTATTCATATTATTTCATATAATAAACATTTATTAAAATGATTTTGAAATGATTATCATCCAACCCCCCGTAAATTTAATTTTTTATCTCTTATTACAATATCATAATATTTTTAGCCTCTTAAAAATATCTATAATAATGTTATGATAATAAACTATGTCATATATGTTAGAGTTAATGGAAGAAATATATTGTTCCAATGCATTATTGTAGCTTGTCATAATTCCAATGTAGTCTTCGAGAAAGTTGTCAGTTTCCAACTTATAAATGAATTGGAGTTAAGTAGGCATCATTATTCCCTAGGTTATTATGGTTATTTTTTGTATTGACCCCATTACTATAAATATGGGATTCTTGAGCATTTCGATTTAATAAAATGTTGTTGTCATGTTTTCATTTATTTATTTTGGTATTAGAGTTCATCTAGGCTGGGATCCATAAGAAAAGAGTGAATTGGATTGTTGTTTTATGTTTACAATACTGTTTTCCTGTCTAGCAAATTATGTCGAGGGGCATCCTAATTTTGTAGGGAACATTCATCTACCCATTGTACCGGTTATTGTGGAGTAAGCTAGAGCCATGACTTCATCCGAGGAAGATTTTATATCAACACAAGACAAAATGTAGAACACCATATCATTTGCATTAGACAATGAAGTTGTGGAGAGGAGCTTGTAGTGTGTGGCATGTAAAGCCGCTATGGTAAATGCATCATAATATGGTAAAAGTAACTATGCATGGAGATGATGTAGTTGCAAGGGACTACAAGATGTTGCAGCTATAAGAAAGCTAGGCCCATGAACATGACCGTGTAGTTTTGCATTTAAGAGTTAACGTACTTTCACATCAATCACTAGTTAAGGGTTAATGAAGGAAACCCCTAGAATGGTTACTGGTAATCTAAGGAAATTTGAGATGATGATCACAGAGGGGATCTAATGGTACATGTACAAGGATACATGTGCAGATATAATGGTTTAATGAAATATGTACATAAATGACATCATAGTAAGTTAAAGGTTGTAGCAGTTAGGTACCCATGCATTCCAGTGGATGGTTGTTTCTTTATATAGTTGTCAATATCAATAAAATATGTTGAAAATGCCAAATTGAACAAGACATAGACATTGTCAATAAATGTACAACAAATGAAAATAAATTAAATGTCGTGAAGAATACATTTCTCTATTAAAAAAGTGTTAGATTTAATAGAGAAATGTATTGTTCTAAAAAATTATTATAAATTATCACAATTCGAATATAATCTTCTTGAAGTCATTAGTTTCAAATGTAAAAGTAAGTTGGAATTAAATAGACATCATTATCCTCCAAATTAATATGGTTATTTTTATATTGATCTCTTTATGATTCCATTACTATAAATGTGGAAATTTTATATATTTCAAGCAAAAATACATATATGATTAATAAAATAATATTATCTTATTTTTCTATTTCTATATAAAGTGTTGACCTTTTATTTCTTATTATAATATTTTGTTTTCATCCTAAAAATGTGTATACATTATAACGATATATAAGGATATGTACAAAATTGGTTAGTAGTTGTGAATGATATACATTTTAGTTTTTGAGATAATCTCCACAAAATTATTACATTAAAGCAACAAAATATATGCGTTAGGAAATTTATATCTTTTTAAGTTAAACATATTTATATAAATTTTGATATTCAAGTTAAAATATTTATATGTACAAGATAAAAGTTATTCTTGGAGTTATGTCATTTTAAAAGGTGTTTATACAAAGCTTTAATAATAACATCTTATTTACTAGTGAGATTTTAAAAATCCTATATAACTTCATAAATCATCAAAATTATAATCATCAGAGATTTTAATAATATTTAAATATTAAGATATTAAAATAATTATAAATAATTTGTATTTTGAAAGTAGAAATTAACCATAATTTTAATGAATATTAATTAAAATTTTCTTAAAATAATAATCATATTTGAATAATCATAAAAATTAAATGTTTGATAAATACTTTTAAGCATCAATCTATGATAAACATGAAAACACTTATCTCTTTGTAGGAATTTCTAGGGTAAGTTTCTTAGATAGAGCATCAAAAGACACTACTCACAAGCAGATCATAGATCAGTACACTAGTATTCTTGACATGGTTAAAACCTTCAAAAAAGGAAATAGTCCATGGCTTGAGCCAATGCGACCACTTCAAGAAATTTATTAATGTAAAAGAAAGAAAATTTACATAAAATTCTCTCATGAATGGTCACCTAACAAATGACCCTCCATGCTCTTTAAATAGAGATCATGGACCAGTCGGGTGTTAAGCCATAGATCAAGTATCGGTAATACCTAAGAGAGAATGAATCGTTAGATCACTTCATGTCTAGAACATATCGTGACCATCGGATTAGAAGTTACAAAAAGTACATACTAAATAACACACTTTACCTAACTATACACTAGACTAAGTTATACTTAATTATTTCCTATATGTCGGAATATCCTGACATCCCCCCTTAAGAAAAACTTGGGATAGGATTGAAGGATGTACAAAGATGAAACAATAGGAGAAGGAAGGAGGCATTATAGCACATCCCACCTTAGTGAGAACTTTCTGAACACCAACCATAAATCGAAGTTTAGTAAACTTCACCTCTATGAGAGCCTTTGTAAAGATGTCTGCAACTTGATCATCATTTGAACAATATTTCGTTTCAAGAACATGGTCATGAATGAGATTTTTGATGATGTGTAGTTCAATGTGTTTGTTGCGCTGATGTTGGACTAGATCTTTACATAGTTGAATGACACTTTTATTATCACACCAACGTGTAGTCAGATGTTGTTACTGAAAACCAAACTTTGATAGGATCTGGCGAAGCCACACAGCTTCCTTACTAGCTTCAATGGAACAAAGATACTCTACTTCTGATGAAGAAAGAGAAATGGAAATTTGTTTCTTACAAGCCCATGTAATAGGTCCAAAACCAAGAGTTAAGACATAACCTGTAGTAGACTTCTGATCATCAGGGTCACTAGCCCAATCAGAATCAGTGAAATCAACCAATAGAGGAGATGCTTCCGCAGTATAATGAATCCCAAACTGAATTGTACCTCAAACATAAGTAAGTATTCTTTTAGCTGCTTTCCAATGACTTTCATGTGTTTTTTTCATAAAACGAGCAACAAGGCCAACAAAAAAGGAAAGGTTAGGACAAGTATGGGTCATATACAAAAGTCTTCCAACAAGATGACAGTATAAGGTTGCATCAATGCTAGCGGAAGTACAAGTGACTGAAAGTTTGGCTCTAGACTGAAAGGGAGAAGGGGATGGCTTACAATATTCCATGTGAAAGTGGTGTAAAACATCATAGGAAGACTTGGACAAGGAAATGGAAGTACCTTCTTTGGATTGCAAGAGATAGAGACCAAGAAAATAATGCAAGTGTCCTAATTTTGTCATTTCAAACTACTTTTTAAGGTTGTACTTCACATGGTTTATAAGGTTGGGATCACTACCAGTAAGGATAAGATCATTAACATAAATAACAAGAATAATAAGAGAATTAACCACTTTCTTAATGTAGACAATATTTTCATAATGACACTTAGAAAAGCAAGTATCTAAAAGAAAGCTATCCATTTTGACATACCAAGCTTGAGGGACTTCATTGGGACCATAAAGAGATTTCTTAAGTTGATATACAAGGCTGGAGTCTGTTTGTATCAATCCAGGAGGTTGTTCCATATATATTTTTTCATGCAAGTCCCCATGCAAGAAGGCAGATTTAACATCCATCTGATGGACTTCCCATTTAAAAGAGGCAGCAAGGGAAAGAACAAGGCAAATAGAGTTCATTTTTGCAACAGGGGAGAAGGTTTCAGTATAGCCAATGCCTTCAACTTGTGAAAAACCCTTAGCAACAAGACGAGCTTTATGTTTATTAACTTTTCCATTTGGTCTAAACTGGGTTCTATAAACCCATTTTCATCTAACAAGTTTTCGTCCCTTTGGAAGAGGAATAAGGTCCCATGTATCATTTGCGAATAATGAATGATATTCTTCATTCATAGCTACGTCCCAATCTAGATGTCTTGAAGCTTATACAAAGGTGTCAGGATCATAATACGTTGAAGCTTGAGCCAGTAAAGAAGAGTCTCTATCGAACTGAGAACGTGTACGATGTTGATTTGTAGGGTCACCTACAAGAGCACCTGCTGCATCCCGAGTAGAACAGACCCATTTCGGAAGCTGAGGAGCTGAAGGAGGATCCTGAGAATGTGGGGGAGAATTATCATCCTCGTTGACATCATCTGAAGAAGAAATATTTTCAGAAGTAGAAGGGATAGAGAGAGGTGGCACATCCCCTGAACTAAGCTCGTAGGTTGATATATTTCTAGCAAAATTTACATCTCTTCTAATGATAAAATTTTTGTATTTAGGTTGAAGAAGTCTATATCCTTTTACATCTTTAGAATATACAACAAAAATATATTTTTCACTCTTAGGTTCTAAGGCTTTATGTTTCTCATCTGGAATATGCGCTCATGCTTCACTTCCAAAGACACGAAAGTGACTTACATCTAGTTCAATTAAGCTCCATGCTTCTTCTAGAGTGATATTATTTAAAACCTTAGTAGGAGTGTGATTTACTATGTAATTTTCACAGTTAATTGCTTATGCTCGAAAATTAAGACTAAATCCTTTAGATTGAAGCATACAATTAGCCATTTCCTTTAAGGTGGGATTCTTCCTTTCAGCTACACCATTTTACTGCAGAGTATATGGATCTGTATGTTGTAATTGAATTCCATGCTCAATGCAAAAGTTGATGAATTTGTTGTTAAAATATTCTCCGCCATTATCATATCTTAGCTTAAGAGTTTGATGTCCACATTATTTCTCAACAAAGGCCTTAAAAGGCCAAGAACATGTTAAAGACTTCACTCTTTAGTTTTAATAAGTATACCCAAGTGTGTCTGGAGAAATCATAAATGAAATTTAAGAAATACTTGTAGCTAGAGAGTGAAACAACTGGAAGTGGATCACATAAATCACTATGCAGAAGCTGCAAAGGGGTCGAAGCATGCCAAGAGGCATGTTTTTAAAAAATATTCCAATGATGTTTTCTGAGTACACATCCAAAAGAAACACCACCTCTGCAAGGTACCATAGGAAGACTTGTCACCATATTTTCTTTACATATATTTTGAAGGGAGCGATAGTTTAAGTGACCAAATCGTTCATGCAAAATTTTACTCACTTCATCGTTATAAGCAACAAATACCGAGGGAAGAGTTGATGACCCAAAGTTGTTAAACTTATACAACCTTGAAGAATCATCAGCAATGTCAGTAGCTAAAATCTGTCTAGGATCTCTTAGGTCCTTAATTACAACATCATGAGGTGAAAATTCAATGGTTTTACCTTCACCTGAATGAGTTATACGATATAAAAATAAAAGGTTACAGGATAAGGTAGGAACACATAATACATCATTAAATTCGCCATTTTCAAGATTAATAGCTCCATTCCCTACAACACTAAGATATCTATCATACCAACATATATATTTTTGGTGTTACAATCATTTAAAGAGGAAAACATGGCTTTGTTTTTGGCCATGGGATAAGAAGCTCCAGAATCAATGAGCCACTCATGATAATGAGAAGAAGTAGATACATCTAGTGCTTAACCAGATCGAGATGCTTGACAACCACATGTAGATAGTCATATTCCTGAAGATGAATTTGAAGTTGAAGAGTGTTCCCAATGGATGTTATGCTTCTTCATTGCTGCTTCCAAGGCCTCCATCTTGAGTTTCCACAACTCAAAACTCTGACCATTAAATTTCTTGATCTCTATCTTTCCACTGCTTGCCATCTTCTTTCACCACCAGAATCGATCTCGCAAATCTCCCACTAAATGGGGTCTACCACAGGCCCAAGTGAAACCCCTCAGCAACAAAGGCATCCCCTTGAAGGCAAAACGGCTCTGATACCAAATGTAGGTTTTAACCCTGTACAGAAATAACCTACATATGAATTGTAAAACACATAAAATACATATACACAGAGATTGTCCTGTGGATCCCAAAACCGGGACTACCAGCTTGATTTTCCATTATGTTCCTTTCAATGTTACAATACATATTTATACATGCCGAAGCATCCAATTCAATGGACCAAAAACCATTGCGTCAACCTAATATAGGTAGGTCTGCCCAACCTAATATAGGGTCCAAAAACAAAATTTTCCAGGGCACTGTTACCCTCCTGCTACAGCAGGTTAATCATCTTTCATGATCGAAATTTTTACATGCCAAATATGTCATACTTTGCTTGCTGCAATGCTCCATATTTGCTACAGATGGCCAGAGAAGTATCCATGAGAGTGTGCTAGTCTAAATGCCACTGCTGTGTATCATTTTTGATGAGTTGATCCATTTTTGATGAGTTTTTCAGCTAAGGGAGGTCCAAACAGCTTAATCTTGGTCTCCCTAGGTTTCAATTTCCTGTTGTAGAATATAGAGAATGAACATCTGTCCAAACAGCTTAATCTTGGCAGATTTGTAGATAGGTAGAGAAACAAGGGTGCTCAACAGCTTAATCTGAGCCCCTGGATGCAATAAGTATAGAGTTAGATAGGAGGACAGCAAGAAGAAAAGAACAAAAAGCTGGGTATGCTAGTTCAAGTGCACCCAAACCAAAAAGAAGAGAAAATGCTAGGTGAATAGGCCGGGTAGGTAGCTTTGCGGTTGCAGAATCATGACTTGTGATCCATTTCAGATTTTCAAGTGTCATATCTATTCATATCACAAGTTTGAGGCAGTTTTCCATTTGAAGGACTTCAAGCGGGGCATGTCTGACTTTCCCTTCCTCCTCTGTCCCAACATCACTCACTAACTTCCCCTAAAGAGGTCAAGATCTGCTTGATACCTTTTAGATTCATCATGTTCCATATCATCTGCCTTAGTGAAGATCTGCTTCACTAAAGGAATGTTCACACTTCTTCTATCAGTCATTTTCCCCCATTGATAGCCTAAGACTTCATTCTTAGCGCTTTTTCTCATCATTATCATATTAACTACTAACTTTATTATGTAACTCCCTATCTCTTTTCCCTTCCCCTACTAAAACCATCTCTATAACTCCCCTATATACTTATCCCCTCCCCTTGGTTGAAAAATAACCATATACATCCTTGGGAATTGCTAAGTTTATCTGAAACTCAGCAAGAACCCTCATTGACCCCTCTGACCATCTTCCAAATGCATAAGGACTCATTCCTTTGCATAGTTTCCCTTCATACATATAAAAATCATCTCTTTGGCCTTGGTTTGCCTTTATAAGGCATGAAACCCTCTTTGGCCACTAAACCCCTCTCAAAACCACATCACTTTACCCCTAAGTGCCTTGGGACTCCTTCCAAGGCATAAGAATACAAAAAACATGCAAAAACCATGAAAAACCTACAAAAAAGGATAAAATCCTCCCTTTTTTGGCTATCGGATCCCCTCTGATGCCTTAGAATCCATGCCAAACTATAAAGGAACCCCTTCGAATTCATTTGCCTTGCCTTTTCATAAAAAGCGTGCTCCGATGAGATAAAGGTCTGTTTGATCCCCCTCCGATGCGATATCACTATCGGGAGGGGGCAGTGGCATATATAAGCGAAAGTGGCTAAGTCTGAAGGCATGGGGCACAGCGCCGATGGGCCGGACCTGAAAACATATAAAGTGGACCGGTAATAGTATATCGGGTCCGTGCAGTTCAGCGATCACATATATGTCAACCCTCTGCCCCGCCGATTGCCGAAGTCTCGATATAATCGCAGCCATCCATTTTTGGGCCCTAGATCTGACGGCCCAGATCTTGTCGCGCTGTCCCCCACTTCGCATCGCCCCATATACTGCTCCGATTTGGCGGAGCTGATGAGTTATCAAATGCAGTGTTAAGGGTTTTCGGGTCCGCGGACCCATTCCACTGTTAAAACCGCCGATTTGGGTCCCGCCGATGGGTCGGACCCGAAATAAAATAAAGAGGGCCTGTATAACTTATCGGGTCCGATGGGTTTTGGCGTTTTTATGTGGCAACCCCATGACCCCGCTGATAGCGAATTTCTGAGTTAATCTCAGCCGCCCATTCAGGCCCAGAGATCAACGGCCCATATTTAATCGCATCACTCCTATATGGCTCCGACCAGCGGAGCCGAAAAGTAATAAAGCGTGGCATAAAGGCATATCGGGTCCAAAAGGGTCTGCACTGTGTGCTCCTATATCCCGGAGCTGAAAAATATTACAGGGCAGTTTTAAAGGATTTCGGGTCCGCATATTGATTTTGTTAAAAACCGCCAATATGAAATCGCCGATTGGCCAGACCCGATCTCCATAAAGAAAGGGCATATAAGCATTTCGGGTCCGCGGCATTTCGGAGGTTTTATGTGTTGGGGCCAATGGTCCACCCCGATGCAAGTTAGCGCCAGCCATTGGATCTGCCTTTGCGTGATCCCACGGCCAGGATTTAATCTCCGCTACAGTGCCGCTCCCCCCTATGTTTTTCACAAATTTTACATAGAAATTGGTCTTTTTTCCGTGTAAAAGAAAAGGTGGCATTTGTTCATATTTTCACATATATGCCTGCGCCCGACTCCCGATAGCACAATTCATGCATCCCTAAGCTTTCTGAGATCACTCCAAGGCCCAGCTTTGCTTCAGATAGCCTGTTTCGGCCTCGGCACAGTCGGCAACACTTTTTCCTCCTGTTTGCACCATTTTTTAAAGTTTAAAGCTAGTCTTGATCGGCCAGAGTGCCGATAGCATTCCAATGGCCACGGAGGACATTAGCAGCAGTTATTTTTGCATTAAAAGGCAGAAAGGGGGCGATGGGACAGTCTAAAGAGTATCAGCGGTGAGAAAAGGCCCAGAGTTAGTGCCAAAGTGTATCAGGATGTGGCAAAGAGTATCAGTCCAGTTTTTCAAAGCAGATGAAAGCAAAGCAAGCCCAGCAAAGTCAACAAAGCATCATTCGGCCATTAAGGCTCACCAACACTTCTTTTGTTGCTTTAAAGCCACCTAAAGGCATAGATGAAGGCTTTCAAGGCAGAGTTATTGCAGAGACATTGTTCCTAGTCATATTTTTGGAGCAGCGCTGCTTCCTTAAATGCACAGTTATCACACAGAGGACAGCGCGTGGCTCAAGGAACTCTTTTGATCCATTTTTGAGGCAGCTGCCCCAGCGCAGCACTTAGATAAATGTTTTAAGCATTTACTTCAAGATAAAATAGATTAAAGCACTCATTTTCCTCAGATCTGCCTAAGATCTGCTGTAATAGATATTTTGAGATGCCAGTTACCCCAGCGCAGCTGTTAGATAGATATTTCTGCCATTTACTTCTGTACCAATTAGGTTAAAGGAATTTATTTGAGGAGATCTATACTAGATCTGATGTTTGTAAATATTTTCTATTTAAACCACCCTCTGCACTGTTTTAAGGGTTGGTTGGTCGATAACTTCCTCTAGACTTGCATTGAATTTTCTTAGAGTCTCTATAATCAGAGATCGCTGGAATGTTTGGGAGATGAACTGACTGTTGTGTTTTAATGTCTGAAGAGTGACTATGGAATCCTAACGCTTCTACATAGCCCAATAAGTGTTTCTTATCTCTGTTTACAGTTTATATGTTTTATGCCATCATGGTTTCACTATCTAAAGAGCAGAAAGAAAGAATAGTTCAGAGCTCACTTAGTTGTATTCTGTTCTCAATTTCTGTGATTTATCTATGTTTTCCTCTGAATTAGTCCTGAATATGAATACTGATTTGCTCATATTTACACTAGTTCCTTCATATATGAATGTTGTTTAGGAATCCTTGATTGCTCCTATATAAATGTTCATTCACCTTCCCTCTGTTAGCATAATGAGAGCTACTTAGTTGCCTTTCATTCACTGACCTTCGTTCCATCTTTATTCTAGCTAGATATTGTTTTATGTGTAGCTATCCTGCTCTGTATTCCTCTTGTGACCAAGAAAACGCAACAGCAAGCCTAATCCACGACTCCATGCCCAATGGTTTGAACTTCTCACACTATGCATCCCAACTCTGTTTGAAAGAATCCTCCATCCCACCAAAATCAAAACAAAACCCAAGAAAAACATAACTAGCCTAAAATCAACCCAAAACAAAGCTAAATTATAAAGGGAGAGCCCTCTCTGATTGCAGGTAGGCTAGGACCTACAGTCCAAAGATTGGTTTGTGGTTACCTCGGTGGTATCCTTTAAGGAGCTTTAAGGACAACCTGAGTGATAACATAATGGCGACTCCACTGGGGACTTTCCTTAGATAATTTCATAAAGTTTCACAAAGAAGGTAAGAAGACTCCACTGGGGAACATCCTCAGATAATTTCACAAATCAAGGTGGAAAGCTCCACTGGGAAGGAACCAGACCTTCAAAAGTTTCTTTCCAACCCTTATATTCTTAGAAAAATCCCCAAAAAATAGGCTAGAAGCTGGCTCCCAAAAAGAATTCACGTTATACAAGGTCAAATCCAGACCCAAATCCCCCAGCAGCTTTTGAAAATCCCAATATAATCCCAAGGAACCTCAGGAAGCTAGAGCGAAGAGAGGATTTTGCTGATAATAGTCTTGACCAGTTCACCCACGCTGTGGCCCAACCCCTGTCAAAGTTTTATTTCGTTCAACCCCTAGTTCCCATTGTTCTTCATCCACCTCTCAAATCACTCCTTCCACACCTCCATTCACTACACATACTACCACTACTACTCCTATTATCCCAGTTGTTCCTACTGTCCCTCTTATCCCTGTGAATATGGCTAACAGATATGCACCTTTACAGCTGCATGCAAATCCCGGGGCTATGCCTCAGGATTACCAAACTAAAATCACATATTTTGATGGCACAAGTGCTTGCACAGCCCTTCAGCATACAAAGAAAATGCAGGATTACTTTGAAAGCTATGAGATTGACGATGATGGTGTGAGAATGAAGATTTTTGTCCAAAGCTTGTCAGGTGATGTCAGGACTTGGTTTAGAGCACTTCTAGCCAATTCCATAACAGACCCAGAAACCTTATACCAGTCATTTATCAACAGATGGGAGAAAAAGAAAGACCCTTTGCACATACTAGCTGAATATGATACAATCAAAAGAGGTCCACAAGAAACTGTCTTGGACTATTGTGCAAGGTTCAATAGCGTTTATAATGCTATCCCACAAAACTTAAGGCCCCCACTTGACCTTGCCTTATATAAATTCCCTGATGGATTCGACCTAGATATGGCCTACCAATTAAAAGAAAGAGCCCCTAACAGCCTTGCAGACATGCAAAATGTGGCTATCACTGTGGAGGCAACTTTAATTGCCAAAAGGAACAGAGCTAGAACTGAGAGAAGAACCACCTTCAAGGAAGAGCCCTCAGCCTTGGATCAAAAGCTAGATGCTATTATCAATGGCATGCACAGGCTGGGAGATAGAGTAGAGAGTGTTGAGAGGAAATCTTCATGGGAAGGACAACAACCCAATACCATAAGGAACCCAAATTTCAGGAACACTCAGAACTCAAACGCTGGTAGATCTAGCTCAGACCATGATATAAGACCTCCTTTCCAAGAAAATTATACAGAAGCATCCACATGTAGTGATGCCATAGAGGACACTCACATGAACTTGGTGGATTTGAAGGGTGAGCAACAAATTTTCCTAACTCAACAAGACCAAGATGACCATGAGATAAATCAATTTCAGACTAACTCTGGTGAGTCTTTTGACTTTAAACAAGGTTATGATTCAGCTATTTAAGAAGTCCACAAACAGTATAAGCTGAGGACAAGAACCATAGATGTGCCCGAAAAAGTTAAACCAAAGGAGGGCAAACAGCCCAACCAGATTAGAGGCAAGGCTATTATAACAGAAACAGCTAATATAACTGTCCCAAACCCACACCAAGTGACTGTAGAGGACATAACAGACATACAACCTTTTGTTGATCAGCCTCTGCCACCTTCTCCCTCGAAAGAGAACTTGAACAGCACTCCTAAAAGCCTTCCCAAAATAGAAATACCGCAAGGTATCACTCACCATAACACTGATAATCAAGAGGAAAATGCAGAAAATACACTTGAAAAGGGGAAATCTGCTATTGCCAACACAAAGATTCCATTGGAGAAACCATTCAACTTAGAAGCAGAAATAAGAAAACTTTAGATTTCCATCCCTTTATCTGAACTTGCAAAGCATGATGTGTATAGGCAACAAATCGAAAGATCACTGCAAACGCCAGAGGTCAGGGATGATGTGAATGTTTTAGATGATACACCTGAGTTGTTTTTGGTCCAGAAGTTGATGGCAAATCAGCACATGGAGCTGTTCTACCCTTTTATGTCAGTCTGCACATACATGATAAAGTTTTACATAATGTAATGTTTGACTCAAGTGCCTCACACAACCTTATGCCCAAAGCTGTAATGGAGAAGCTAAACCTTGATGTAACAAGACCCTACAAAGATCTATTCTCCTTTGACTCAAGTCAGGTCAAGTGTTTAGGCTTAATCAAAGACTTATGTGTCTCCTTAGTCCAATTTCCCAACAAGACAATCCTAATGGATGTGGTGGTTGCTAACATACCACCAAAGTATGGCATGCTGTTGTCAAGATCTTGGGGGGCAAAACTCCAAGGATCTCTCCAATTAGACCTCTCCTATGCCACTATTTCAGTCTTTGGGCAACCAAAGAGACTGTATAGAGAAACACTGATGAAGTATATGGTACGTAGTGAGGAAAAGCCCCAGAATTTCCCTATCTATTCAATCCATTCTGATATGGATTCTTTTATTTTGTTTAATGATGAAACAAGTCCTCCAACTGATGATAAGCCTATGGCTTTAGTACAACAAGCACACATCAATGAAGAATCAGTTGCACATACCCATGAGACTGTCACAATAGCCAATGCAACCAATACACAAGAAAAACCTCCCAAAACACAAGACTCAGGTCTGCCCAATCCTAAAATGACTGGAACTCTTAATACTAACCACAAGCAAGAAATCACATGGTATTTAGAGTTTGATGGCTCTGTTAACAAGTTAGGAGCAGGGGCAGGAATATGGATTCACAATACACATAACAACCATGCAGAGGGTCATTCTTATAGACTGAATTTCAGATGCACCAACAACATGGCAGAGTATGAAGCTCTCCTTTTAGGCCTTAAGCTGCTCAAAGCTTTAGGAGCTGCCAAAGTTTGCATTCTAGGTGACTCAAACCTAGTAATCCAACAAATGAAAGGAAACTTTGTTACCAATGATAGAAGGCTAAGAGCTTATAGGACTGCTGCCACTTCAATACTTGATACCTTCACTGAATCCAAACTTGCTAAGATTTCTAGAAGCAATAACATGCATGCTCACAGCCTAGCTACTTTTGCTAGCACTTGCAAGCTTCCTTTTGAGTCCAATCACCACTTTACTGCTGAGATAAAGCACAAGCCCACTGTCCCTAACAATGTTAAAGGTTGGCAAGTGTTTGAGGATGATGCTCAAATCAACAATTTTCTTACCTTACAGCATGAGTTTTCAGGCCTAAACATTGATATGGATGCTATGGATGATCCACTGCAAGAAATAAACTAAATACATCAAATTGTAACAGCTGAAACAACTAGAAAATTGCTACAGCCAACCACCTTTGATGAAGAAAACATAGAAGAGCTGAAACAGATGCATTTGGAGGAAATAGCCAAAACAGAGGCCGAAATCATTGATCTAAAGGACAATTTTCTCCCGGTTGGCCTCACTCCACTAGAAGACATGTTTGATGCAAATGATGTCCCCAGAAAACCAAAATTGCAACCCATAAACACTGAGATAGAAGAACATAACATTGGGACAGCAGAGAACCCGAAAATGATCAAACTGTCCAAAAATTTACCAGCTGATCAAAAGCCCAAGTATGTGCATTTGTTCAAAGAATTCCAAGATGTATTTGCTTGTATTTATGAGGTCTTGAAGTCCTATGACACCTCAATTATTCAACATACCATTCCCTTAAAGCCAAATCAAAAGCCCTTCAAACAGAAACTAAGGAGAATCAATCCTGTGCTTCTCCCTTTGATTGAGACAGAAGTGCAAAGAATGTTTGAAGCAGGTATCATAGCACCCATTAGATTTTCTGAATGGGTATCCAATCTTGTTCCCACAAGAAAGAAAATAGGTGAGATTAGGCTTTGTGTAGATTTGAGAAACTTAAACCAAGTCTCCCTTAAAGACCACTACCTATTGCCCAAATGGACCACATCCTACAAAGAGTAGTGGGGTCATCTAAAATCTCTTTGCTAGATGGCTTTTCAGGTTTTAATCAAATACTGGTTCACTCGGATGACCAAGACAAGACAGCCTTTACCACACCGTGGGGAACATTTAAGTATGTTAAAATGCCTTTCGGCCTAAAGAACGCAGGTGCCACCTTTCAAAGAGCCATGGACATTGCATTTGCCAAGGAAATCCATGATTTCTCGGTTGTCTATCTTGATGATCTTACCCCTTTCTCCAAATCTAATCAAGAGAACCTAAGACATTTGAGACAAGTGTTCCTAACATGTAGGAAATATGGCATTTCCTTGAACCCCAAGAAGTCTTTATTTGGCCTTGAAGAAGGCAAATTACTTGGACATATCATTTCAAAAGATGGGATTAGAATTGATCTGGAAAGGATCCAAGCCATATTGCAAATCCCATATCCAAGAAACATAAAAGAGCTACAAGCATTCCTAGGAAAGATCAATTTCCTAAGGAGATTTATCCCGAATCTAGCCGAGCTGATAAGACTATTGAGCAACATGTTAAAGAAGGATGCCAAGGTAAAATGGTCTCTTGAAACCAAGCAAGCATTTGAGAGTATCAAAGTTGCCTTAACTCAAGCCCCAGTCCTCACAAGTCCTCAATTTGATAGGGACTTTATCATATTTTCATTTGCATCTGATAATACCATAGTTGTTGTCCTATTGCAAAAGGGTGACCAAGGAAATGAAAAGCCAATTGCTTTTTTCAGCCGAGCCTTAAGAGATGCACCCCTGAAGTACCAAATCATGGAGAAGCAGGCCTATGCCCTTGTTAAAGCAACCAAAGACTTCAGAATTTACATTTTATATTCACACGTGATTGCCTATGTCCCAAATGCTGTTGTAAAAGACATATTAACTCAAGAAGGGTTAGAAGGCAAAAGAGGCAAGTGGATTGCTAACATTCTTGAGTATGACATAGAAATAAAACCAACCAAGCTAATAAAGGGACAAGGTTTAGCCAAACTAATGTCCGAAACAAACTTGCAAGCCTTAGACATCATCCAACTGCACAATGAACAGGAGCTGGTGACTCCACAGATCAATGACACCTTTCTACAATCCCCATGGTATGTTGATATATGCTTTGTATTGTTAAACCTGTTTGCTCCCCCAGGATTGTCCAAGACCAAGAAGAGATTTTTAAGAATGAAGGCTGTGAAATTTTGTGTCTTAGATGGTGCTTTCTTTTGGAAGAATCATGAAGGCATATTGCTTAATTGTTTGACCATGTATGAAACTAATAATGTCATGAAAGAATTCCATGCAGGGGACTGTGGAGGACATCTATATTGGAAGTCCACTGCTGATAAAATTTTAAGGGCTGGTTTCTATTGGCCCTCTTTGTTTGCAGATGTAAAGAAGTTTTCTATTTCATGTCACAAATGCCAAATCTTTGAGGGCAAAAGAAAGCTGTTGCCCTTGCCCCTTAAGCCCATCTCAACCGAAAAGCCTTCTCAACAATGGGGTCTTGACTTCATT
Organism: Pinus tabuliformis; assembly: GCA_031772625.1. Taxonomy (NCBI): domain Eukaryota; kingdom Viridiplantae; phylum Streptophyta; class Pinopsida; order Pinales; family Pinaceae; genus Pinus; species Pinus tabuliformis. The sequence goes on along the minus strand of CM062817.1, from coordinate 164,832,381 downwards.
GGAGAAATCCATCCCTCTTCCTCAAGTCAGCAGAAGTGGATTCTAACTGCCACCGACTATTTCACCAAGTGGATTGAAGCCATTCCATGCAAGCAGGCCAATGACACCACCATTATCCAATTCCTTGAGTGCAATATCCTTTCTAGATTTGGTTGCCCTGAGAAGATCATCACTAGCAATGCCACTACTTTCAAATCCAAAAAGATGATCAATTTTTGCCATAAATTCCATATCACTTTAGGCCATTCCACAGCCTATTACCCTCAAGGTAATGGCTTAGCCGAGTCATCTAACAAGAGCCTGATCAGTATTATCAAGAAGATCTTAGAAGAAAACAAGAAGAACAGGCATAGAAAGCTCACAAATGCCGTATGGGCAGACAGATTGTCAACCAAGAAATCCATTGGGATGAGCCCTTATGAGCTAGTATATGGCATGGAGGCCAGATTTCCTTCATCACTGGGCATTACTATAATCAAGCTGCTGCAAGAGATTCAAGTTGAGCCAAATGATATACAAAGGAGGATAAACGAAACAATCCATTTGCAGCAGACAAGAGAGCAGGTCTATGACAGAGCTCAAATTATGCAAGAAAAAGTCAAAAGGATGTTTGATAAGAGAACTAAGGCTGAGAATTTCTGTGTTGGCAACAAAGTTCTAAGGTGGGACTCACGAAGAGAAGACAAGGGAAAACATGCAAAATTCGATTTCCTTTGGAGAGGGCCATTTGTTATTTCTGCTGTTTAGGGAAATAACACATATTTCCTCAAATTTGAAGAGGGCAGCACTGCTGAAGAAGGCCCTGTAAATGGCCGTATACTGAAGCATTATCATGATCCCTTTTGTTGAACATAACGCAGCTTTGTATATATCTCTTTGTACATTGATATTTGTATATATCAGCACTTTTGTTTTTATTTTGTATAAACAGTCCGATTGTTAGAGGAGTAGCAACAAAGTTTGTGAAGACATAGCCAATGCAGGTCCTCTATTTTTAATCTTTATCTCTGCAGTAATCTCAGCAACACAGCAAGAGCAGCGCTGTCATGTCATAGTGATTTATGTTAAAGAGAAACTGTTTTCAGCTTGTAGTCTTCAAGTCAATAGTATCAAAAAGAAAGGAGGATTTTTAGTTTACTTCAGCACCCTTTCAAAGACAAGAAAAGAAGAGCTCCAATTTTATTCCCTTTTTTGTGTTTATTTCATAAGGCGGTGCTCAAGCAAAAGTGTATGCAATATCAAGCACGCAGAAGAAAGCAGGCGATGCTTTATTTTTCACAGTGTTTCAGTTAAGGAGGAGTGCTGCATTCAGAAGTTAAAGTTCTAGTCATTCAGAAATTAGCATAGAAGAAATTTTCTATTAACAGCAACTACAGAGAATCAAGGCATTCTGACCTGCTGTTCTTGGCTTGTCACAAGGAAAAGCCATCCCCAAGTGGAGCCACTGTTAGCCTCCTGCTACAGCAGGTTAATCATCTTTCATGATCGACATTTTTACATGCCAAATATGTCATACTTTGCTTGCTCCAATGCTCCATATTTGCTACAGATGGCCAGAGAAGTATCCATGAGAGTGTGCTAGTCTAAATGCCACTGCTGTGTATCATTTTTGATGAGTTGATCCATTTTTGATGAGTTTTTCAGCTAAGGGAGGTCCAAACAGCTTAATCTTGGTCTCCCTAGGTTTCAATTTCCTGTTGTAGAATATAGAGAATGAACATCTGTCCAAACAGCTTAATCTTGGCAGATTTGTAGATAGGTAGAGAAACAAGGGTGCTCAACAGCTTAATCTGAGCCCCTGGATGCAATAAGTATAGAGTTAGATAGGAGGATAGCAAGAAGAAAAGAACAAAAAGCTGGGTATGCTAGTTCAAGTGCACCCAAACCAAAAAGAAGAGAAAATGCTAGGTGAATAGGCCGGGTAGGTAGCTTTGTGGTTGCAGAATCATGACTTGTGATCCATTTCAGATTTTCAAGTGTCATATCTATTCATATCACAAGTTTGAGGAAATTTTCCATTTGAAGGACTTCAAGCGACGCATGTCTGACTTCCCCTTCCTCCTCTGTCCCAAAGTCACTCACTAACTTCCCCTAAAGAGGTCAAGATCTGCTTGATACCTTTTAGATTCATCATGTTCCATATCATCTGCCTTGGTGAAGATCTGCTTCACTAAAGTAATGTTCACACTTCTTCTATCAGTCATTTTACCCCATTGATAGCCTAAGACTTCATTCTTAGCGCTTTTTCTCATCATTATCATATTAACTACTAAATTTATTATGTAACTCCCTATCTCTTTTCCCTTCCCCTACTAAAACCATCTCTATAACTCCCCTATATACTTATCCCCTCCCCTTGGTTGAAAAATAACCATATACATCCTTGGGAATTGCTAAGTTTATCTGAAACTCAGCAAGAACCCTCGTTGACCCCTCTGACCATCTTCCAAATGCATAAGGACTCATTCCTTTGCATAGTTTCCCTTCATATGTATAAAAATCATCTCTTTGGCCTTGGTTTGCCTTTATAAGGCATGAAACCCTCTTCGGCCACTAAAACCCTCTCAAAACCACATCACTTTACCCCTAAGTGCCTTGGGACTCCTTCCAAGGCATAAGAATACAAAAACCATGCAAAAACCATGAAAAACCTTCAAAAAAGGATAAAATCCTCCCTTTTTTGGCTATCGGACCCCTTCCGATGCCTTAGAATCCATGCCAAACTATAAAGGAACCCCTCCGAATTCATTTGCCTTGCCTTTTCATAAAAAGCGTGCTCCGATGACATAAAGGTCTGTTTGATCCCCCTCCGATGCGATATCGCTATCGGGAGGGGGCAGTGGCATATATAAGCGAAAATGGCTAAGTCTCAAGGCATGGGGCATAGCACCGATGGGCCGGACCCGAAAACATATAAAGTGGACCCGTAATAGTATATCGAGTCCGCGCAGTTCGGCGATCACATATATGTCAACCCTCTGCCCCGCCGATTGCCGAACTCTCGATATAATCGTAGCCATCCATTTTTGGGCCCCAGATCTGACGGCCCAGATCTTGTCGCGCGGTCCCCCACTTCACATCGCCCCATATACTGCTCCGATTTGGTGGAGCCGATGAGTTATTAAATGCATTGTTAAGGGTTTTCGGGTCTGCGGACCCATTCCACTGTTAAAACCGCCGATTTGGGTCCCGCCGATGGGTCGGACTCGAAATAAAATAAAGAGGGCCTGTATAACTTATCGGGTCCGATGGGTTTTGGTGTTTTTATGTGGCAACCCCATGACCCCGCCGATAGCGAATTTCCGAGTTAATCTCAGCCGCCCATTCAGGCCCAGAGATCAACGGCCCATATTTAATCGCATCACTCCTATATGGCTCCGACCAGCGGAACCGAAAAGTAATAAAGCACGGCATAAAGGCATATCGGGTCCGAAAGGGTCCGCACTGTGTGCTCCTATATCCCAGAGCTAAAAAATATTAAAGGGCAGTTTTAAAGGATTTCGGGTCCGCATATTGATTTTGTTAAAAACCGCCGATATGAAATCGCCGATGGGCCGGACCCGATCTCCATAAAGGAAGGGCATATAAGCATTTCGGGTCTGCGGCATTTCGGAGGTTATATGTGTTGGGGCCAATGGTCCGCCCTGATGCGAGTTAGCGCCAGCCGTTGGATCTACCTTCGCGCGATCCCACGGCTAGGATTTAATCTCCGCTACAGTGCCGCTCTCGCCTATGTTTTTCACAAATTTTACATAGAAATTGGTCTTTTTTCTGTGTAAAATAAAAGGTGGCATTTGTTCATATTTTCACATATATGCCCGCGCCCGACTCCCGATAGCGCAATTCATGCATCCCTAAGCTTTCTGAGATCGCTCCAAGGCCCAGTTTTGCTTCAGATAGCCAGTTTCGGCCTCGGCACAGTCGGCAACACTTTTTCCTCCTGTTTGCACCATTTTTTAAAGTTTAAAGCTAGTTTTGATCGGCTAGAGCACCGATAGCATTCCAATGGCCACGGAGGACATTAGCAGCAGTTATTTTTGCATTAAAAGGCAGAAAGGGGGCGATGGGACAGTCTAAAGAGTATCAACGGTGAGAAAAGGCCCAGATTCAGTGCCAAAGTGTATCAGGATGCGGCAAAGAGTATCAGTCCAGTTTTTCAAAGCAGATGAAAGCAAAGCAAGCCCAGCGAAGTCAACAAAGCATCATTCGGCCATTAAGGCTCACCAACACTTCTTTTGTTGCTTTAAGGCCACCTAAAGGCATAGATGAAGGCTTTCAAGGTAGAGTTATTGCAGAGACATTGTTCCCAGTCATATTTTTGGAGCAGCGCTGCTTCCTTAAATGCATAGTTATCACACAGAGGACAGTGCGTGGCTCAAGGAACTCTTTTGATCCATTTTTGAGGACGCTTCCCCAGCGCAACACTTAGATAAATGTTTTAAGCATTTACTTCAAGATAAAATAGATTAAAGCACTCATTTTCCTCAGATCTGCCTAAGATATGCTGTAATAGATATTTTGAGATGCCAGTTACCCCAGCGCAGCTATTAGATAGACATTTCTGCCATTTACTTCTGTACAAATTAGGTTAAAGGAATTTATTTGAGGAGATCTATCCCAGATCTGATGTTTGTAAATATTTTCTATTTAAACCACCCTCTGCACCGCTTTAAGGGTTGGTTGGTCGATAACTTCCTCTAGACTTGCATTGTTTTTTCTGAGAGTCTCTATAATCAAAGATCGCTGGAATGTTTGGGAGATGAACTGACTGTTGTGTTTTAATGTCTGAAGAGTGACTATGGAATCCTAACGCTTCTACATAGCCCAATAAGTGTTTCTTATCTCTGTTTACAGTTTATATGTTTTATGCCATCATGGTTTCACTATCTAAATAACAGAAAGAAAGAAAAGTTCAGAGCTCACTTAGTTGTATTCTATTCTCAATTTCTGTGATTTATCTATGTTTTCCTCTGAATTAGTCCTGAATATGAATACTGATTTTCTCATATTTACACTAGTTCCTTCATTTATGAATGTTGTTTAGGAATCCTTGATTGCTCCTATATAAATGTTCATTCACCTTCCCTCTGTTAGCATAATGAGAGCTACTTAGTTGCCTTTCATTCACTAACCTTCGTTCCATCTTTATTCTAGCTACATATTGTTTTATGTGTAGCTATCCTGCTCTGTATTCCTCTTGTGACCAAGAAAACGCAACAGCAAGCCTAATCCATGACTCCATGCCCAATGGTTTGAACTTCTCACACTATGCATCCCAACTCTGTTTGAAAGAATCCTCCATCTCACCAAAATCAAAACAAAACCCAAGAAAATCATAACTAGCCTAAAATCAACCCAAAACAAAGCTAAATTATAAAGAGAGAGCCCTCTCTGATCGTAGGTAGGCTAGGACCTGCAGTCCAAAGATTGGTTTGTGGTTACCTCGGCCGTATCCTTTAAGGAGCTTTAAGGACAACCTGAGTGATAACATAATGGTGACTCCACTGGGGACTTTCCTCAGATAATTTCATAAAGTTTCACAAAGAAGGTAAGAAGACTCCACTGGGGAACATCCTCAGATAATTTCACAAATCAAGGTGGAAAGCTCCACTGGGAAGGAACCAGACCTTCAAAAGTTTCTTTCCAACCCTTATATTCTTAGAAAAATCCCCAAAAAATAGGCTAGAAGCTGGCTCCCAAAAAGAATTCACGTTATACAAGGTCAAATCTAGACCCAAATCCCCTAGCAGCTTTTGAAAATCCCAATATAATCCCAAGGAACCTCAGGAAGCTAGAGTGAAGAGAGGATTTTGCTGATAATAGTCTTGAAGCAGTTCACCCACGCTGTGGCCCAACCCCTCTCAAAGTTTTGTTTCGTTCAACCCCTAGTTCCCCTTTTTCTTCATCCACCTCTCAAAGCACTCCTTCCACACCTCCATTCACTACACATACTACCACTACTACTCCTATTATCCCAGTTGTTCCTATTGTCCCTCTTATCCCTGTGAATATGGCTAACAGATATGCACCTTTACAGCTGCCTGCAAATCCCGGGGCTATGCCTCAGGATTACCAAACTAAAATCACATATTTTGATGGCACAAGTGCTTGCACAACCCTTCAGCATACAAAGAAAATGCAGGATTACTTTGAAAGCTATGAGATTGACAATGATGGTGTGAGAATGAAGATTTTTGTCCAAAGCTTGTCAGGTGATGTCAGGACTTGGTTTAGAGCACTTCCATCCAATTCCATAACAGACCCAGAAGCCTTATACCAGTCATTTATCAACAGATGGGAGAAAAGGAAAGACCCTTTGCACATACTAGCTGAATATGATACAATCAAAAGAGGTCCACAAGAAACAGTCTTGGACTATTGTGCAAGGTTCAATAGCGTTTATAATGCTATCCCACAAAACTTAAGGCCCCCACCTGACCTTGCCTTATATAAATTCCCTGATGGATTCGACCCAGATATGGCCTACCAATTAAAAGAAAGAGCCACTAACAGCCTTTCAGACATGCAAAACGTGGCTGTCACTGTGGAGGCAAATTTAATTGCCAAAAGGAACAGAGCTAGAACTAAGAGAAGAACCACCTTCAAGGAAGAGCCCTCAGCCTTGGATCAAAAGCTAGCTGCTATTATCAATGGCATGCATAGGCTGGGAGACAAAGTAGAGAGTGTTGAGAGGAAATCATCATGGGAAGGACAAAAGCCCAATACCATAAGGAACCCAAATTTCAGGAACACTCAGAACTCAAACGCTGGTAGATCTAGCCCAGACCATGATAAAAGACCTCCTTTCCAAGAAAATTATATAGAAGCATCCACATTTAGTGATTCCATAGAGGACACTCACATGAACTTGGTGGATTTGAAGGGTGAGCAACAAATTTTCCTAACTCAACAAGACCAAGATGACTATGAGATAAATCAATTTCAGACTAACTCTGGTGAGTCTTTTGAGTTTAAACAAGGTTATGATTCAGCTATTTATGAAGTCCACAAATAGTATTAGCTGAGGACAAGAACCATAGATGTGCCCGAAAAAGTTAAACCAAAGGAGGGCAAATAGCCCAACCAGATTAGAGGCAAGGCTATTATAACAGAAACAGCTGATATAACTGTCCCAAATCTGCACCAAGTGATTGTAGAGGACATAACAGACATACAACCTTCTATTGATCAACCTCTGCCACCTTCTCCCTCGAAAGATAACTTGAACAACACTCCTAAAAGCCTTCCCAAAATAGAAATACCGCAAGGTATCACTCACCATAACACTGATAATCAAGAGGAAAACGCAGAAAATACACTTGAAAAGGGGAAATCTGCTATTGCCAACACAAAGATTCCATTGGAGAAACCATTCAACTTAGAAGCAGAAATAAGCAAACTTAAGATTTCCATCCCTTTATCTGAACTTGCAAAGCATGATGTGTATAGGAAACAAATCGAAAGATCACTGCAAACGCCAGAGGTCAGGGATGATATGAATCTTTTAGATGATACACCTGAGTTGCTTTTTGGTCCATAAGTTGATGGAAAATCAGCACATGGAGCTGTTCTACCCTTTTATGTCAGTCTGCACATACATGATAATGTTTTACATAATGCAATGTTTGACTCAGGTGCCTCACACAACCTTATGCCCAAAGCTGTAATGGAGAAGCTAAACCTTGATGTAACAAGACCCTACAAAGATCTATTCTCCTTTGACTTAAGTCAGGTCAAGTGTTTAGGCTTAATCAAAGACTTATGTGTCTCCTTAGTCCAATTTCCCAACAAGACAATCCTAATGGATGTGGTGGTTGCTGACATACCACCAAAGTATGGCATGCTGTTGTCAAGATCTTGGGGGGCAAAACTCCAAGGATCTCTCCAATTAGAACTCTCCTATGCCACTATTTCAGTCTTTGGGCAACCAAAGAGACTGTATAGAGAAACACTGATGAAGTATGTGGTAAGTAGTGAGGAAAAGACCCAGAATTTCCCTATCTATTCAATCCATTCTGATATGGATTCTTTTATTTTGTTTAATGATGAAACAAGTCCTCCAACTGATGATAAGCCTATGGCTTTAGTACAACAAGAACACATCAATGAAGAATCGGTTGCACATACCCATGAGACTGTCACAACAGCCAATGCAACCAGTACACAAGAAAAACCTCCCAAAACACAAGACTCGGGTCTGCCCAATCCTAAAATGACTGAAACTCTTAATACTAACCACAAGCAAGAAATCACATGGTATTTAGAGTTTGATGGCTCTGTTAACAAGTTAGGAGCAGGGGCAGGAATATGGATTCACAATACACATAACAACCATGCAGAGGGTCATGCTTATAGACTGAATTTCAGATGCACCAACAACATGGCAGAGTATGAAGCTCTCCTTTTAGGACTTAAGCTGCTCAAAGCTTTAGAAGCTGCCAAAGTTTCCATTCTAGGTGACTCAGACTTAGTAATACAACAAATGAAAGGCAACTTTGTTACCAATGATAGAAGGCTAAGAGCTTATAGGACTGTTGCCACTGCAATACTTGATACCTTCACTGAATCCAAAATTGCTAAGATTTCTAGAAGCAATAACATGCATGCTCACAACCTAGCTACTTTTGCTAGCACTTGCAAGCTTCCTTTTGAGTCCAATCACCACTTTACTGCTGAGATAAAGCACAGGCCTGCTGTCCCTAACAATGTTAAAGATTGGCAAGTGTTTGAGGATGATGCTCAAATCAATAATTTTCTTACCTTACAGCATGAGTTTTCAGGCCTAAACATTGATATGGATGCTATGGATGATCCACTGCAAGCAATAAACCAAATCCAGCAAACTGTAACAGCTGAAACAGCTAGAAAATTGCTACAGTCAACCACCTTTGATGAAGAAAACATAGAAGAGCTGAAACAGATGCATTTGGAGGAAATAGCCAAAATAGAGGCCGAAATCATTGATCTAAAGGACAATTTTCTCCCGGTTGGCCTCACTCCACTAGAAGACATGTTTGATGCAAATGATGTCGCCAGAAAACCAAAATTGCAACCCATAAACACTGAGATAGAAGAACATAACATTGGGACAGCAGAGAACCCGAAAATGATCAAACTGTCCAAAAATTTACCAGCTGATCAAAAGCCCAAGTACGTGGATTTATTCAAAGAATTCCAAGATGTATTTTCTTGGAGTTATGAGGACTTGAAGTCCTATGACACCTCAATTATTCAACATACCATTCCCTTAAAGCCAAATCAAAATCCCTTCAAATAGAAACTGAGGAGAATCAATCCTGTGCTTCTCCCTTTGATTGAGACAGAAGTGCAAAGAATGTTTGAAGCAGGTATCATAGCACCCATTAGATTTTCTGAATGGGTATCCAATCTTGTTCCCACAAGAAAGAAAACAGGTGAGATTAGGCTTTGTGTAGATTTGAGAAACTTAAACCAAGTCTCCCTTAAAGACCACTACCCATTGCCCAAAATGGACCACATCCTACAAAGAGTAGTGGGGTCATATAGAATCTCTTTGCTAGATGGATTTTCAGGTTTTAATCAAATACTGGTTCACCCGGATGACCAAGACAAGACAGCCTTTACCACACCGTGGGGAACATTTAAGTATGTTAAAATTCCTTTCGGCCTAAAGAACGCAGGTGCCACCTTTCAAAGAGCCATGGACATTGCATTTTCCAAGGAAATCCATGATTTCTTGGTTGTCTATCTTGATGATCTTACCCCTTTCTCTAAATCTGATCAAGAGCACCTAAGACATTTGAGACAAGTGTTCCTAACATGTAGGAAATATGGCATTTCCTTGAACCCCAAGAAGTCTTTATTTGGCCTTGAAGAAGGCAAATTACTTGGACATATCATTTCAAAAGACGGGATTAGAATTGATCCAGAAAGGATCTAAGCCATATTGCAAATCCCATATCCAAGAAACATAAAAGAGCTGCAAGCATTCCTAGGAAAGATCAATTTCCTAAGGAGATTTATCCCAAATCTAGCCGAGCTGATAAGACTGTTGAGCAACATGTTAAAGAAGGATGCCAAGGTAAAATGGTATCTTGAAACCAAGCAAGCATTTGAGAGTATCAAAGTTGCCTTAACTCAAGCCCTAGTCCTCACAAGTCCTCAATTTGATAGGGACTTTATCATATTTTCATTTGCATCTAATAATACCATAGCTGCTGTCCTATTGCAAAAGGATGACCAAGGAAATGAAAAGCTAATTGTTTTTTTTAGCCGAGCCTTAAGAGATGAACCCCTGAAGTACCAAATCATGGAGAAGCAGGCCTATGCCCTTGTTAAAGCAATCAAAGACTTCAGAATTTACATTTTATATTCACACGTGATTGCCTATGTCCCAAATGCTGTTGTAAAAGACATATTAACTCAAGAAGGGTTAGAAGGCAAAAGAGGCAAGTGGATTGCTAACATTCTTGAGTATGACATAGAAATAAAACCAACCAAGCTAATAAAGGGACAAGGTTTAGCCAAACTGATGTCTGAAACAAACTTCCAAGCCTTAGACATCATCCAACTGGACAATGAACAGGAGCTGGTGACTCCACAGATCAGTGACACCTTTCTACAATCCCCATGGTATGCTGATATATGCTTTGTATTGTTAAACCTGTTTGCTCCCCCAGGATTGTCCAGGACCAAGAAGACATTTTTAAGAATGAAGGCTGTGAAATTTTGTGTCTTAGATGGTGCTTTATTTTGGAAGAATCATGAAGGCATATTGCTTAATTGTTTGACCATGTATGAAACTAATAATGTCATGAAAGAATTCCATGCAGGGGACTGTGGAGGACATCTATATTGGAAGTCCACTGCTGATAAAATTTTAAGGGCTGGTTTCTATTGGCCCTTTTTGTTTGCAGATGTAAAGAAGTTTGCTATTTCATGTCACAAATGCCAAATCTTTGAGGGCAAAAGAAAGTTGTTGCCCTTGCCTCTTAAGCCCATCTCAACCGAAAAGCCTTTTCAACAATGGGGTCTTGACTTCATTGGAGAAATCCATCCCTCTTCCTCAGGCCAGCATAAGTGGATTCTAACTGCCACCGACTATTTCACCAAGTGGATTGAAGCCATTCCATGCAAGCAGGCCAATGACACCACCATTATTCAATTCCTTGAGTCCAATATCCTTTCTAGATTTGGCTGCCCTGAGAAGATCATCACTGACAATGCCGCTGCTTTCAAATCCAAAAATATGATCAATTTTTGCCATAAATTCCATATCACTTTAGGCCATTCCACAGCCTATTACCCTCAAGGTAATGGCTTAGCCGAGTCATCTAACAAGAGCCTGATGAGTATTATCAAGAAGTTCTTAGAAGAAAACAAGAAGAACTGGAATAGAAAGCTCACAAATGCCCTATGGGCAGACAAATTGTCAACCAAGAAATCCATTGGGATGAGCCCTTATGAGCTAGTATATGGCATGGAGGCCAGATTTCCTTCATCACTGGGCATTACTATAATCAAGCTGCTGCAAGAGATTCAAGCTGAGCCAAATGATATACAAAGGAGGATAAACCAAACAATCCATTTGCAGCAGACAAGAGAGCAGGTCTATGACAGAGCTCAAATTATGCAAGAAAAAGTCAAAAGGATGTTTGATAAGAGAACTAAGGCTGAGAATTTCTGTGTTGGCAACAAAGTTCTAAGGTGGGACTCACGAAGAGAAGACAAGGGAAAACATGCAAAATTCGATTTCCTTTGGAGAGGGCCATTTGTTATTTCTGCTGTTTAGGGAAATAACACATATTTCCTCAAATCTGTAGAGGGCAACACTGCTGAAGAAGGCTCTGTAAATGGCCGTATGTTGAAGCATTATCATGATCCCTTTTGTTGAACATAACGCAGCTTTGTATATATCTCTTTGTACATTGATATTTGTATATATCAGCACTTTTGTTTTTATTTTGTATAAACAATCTGATTGTTAGAGGAGCAGCAACAAAGTTTGTGAAGACACAGCCAATGCAGGTCCTCTATTTTTAATCTCTGTCTCTGTAGTAATCTCAGCAACACAGCAAGAGCAGCGCTGTCATGTCACAGTGATTTATGTTAAAGAGAAACTATTTGCAGCTTGTAGTCTTCAAGTCAACAGTATCAAAAAGAAAGGAGGATTTTTAGTTTACTTCAGCACCCTTTCAAAGACAAGAAAAGAAGAGCTCCAGTTTTATTCCCTTTTTTGTGTTTATTTTATAAGACGGTGCTCAAGCAAAAGTGTATGCAATATCAAGCACGCATAAGAAAGCAGGCGATGCTTTATTTTTCACAGTGTTTTAGTTAAGGAGGAGTGCTGCATTCAGAAGTTAAAGTTCTAGTCATTCAGAAATTAGCACAGAAGAAATTTTCAATTAACAACAACTACAGAGAATCAAGGCATTCTGACCTGCTGTTCTTGGCTTGTCACAAGGAAAAGCCATCCCCAAGTGGAGCCACTGTTAGCCTCCTGCTACAGCAGGTTAATCATCTTTCATGATCGACATTTTTACATGCCAAATATGTCATACTTTTCTTGCTGCAATGTTCCATATTTGCTACAGATGGACGGAGAAGTATCCATGAGAGTGTGCTAGTCTAAATGCCACTGCTGTGTATCATTTTTGATGAGTTGATCCATTTTTTATGAGCTTTTCAGCTAAGGGAGGTCCAAACAGCTTAATCTTGGTCTCCCTAGGTTTCAATTTCCTGTTGTAGAATATAGAGAATGAACATCTGTCCAAACAACTTAATCTTGGCAGATTTGTAGATAGGTAGAGAAACAAGCGTGCTCAACAGCTTAATCTGAGCCCCTGGATGCAATAAGTATAGAGTTAGATAGGTGGATAGCAAGAAGAAAAGAACAAAAAGCTGGGTATGCTATTTCAAGTGCACCCAAACCAAAAAGAAGAGAAAATGCTAGGTGAATAGGCCGGGTAGGTAGCTTTGTGGTTGCAGAATCATGACTTGTGATCCATTTCAGATTTTCAAGTGTCATATCTATTCATATCACAAGTTTGAGGCAGTTTTCCATTTGAAGGACTTCAAGCGAGCCATGTCTGACTTCCCCTTCCTCCTCTGTCCAAAGTCACTCACTAACTTCCCCTAAAGAGGTCAAGATCTGCTTGATACCTTTTAGATTCATCATGTTCCATATCATCTGCCTTGGTGAAGATCTGCTTCACTAAAGGAATGTTCACACTTCTTCTATCAGTCATTTTCCCCCATTGATAGCCTAAGACTTCATTCTTAGCGCTTTTTCTCATCATTATCATATTAACTACTAACTTTATTATGTAACTCCCTATCTCTTTTCCCTTCCCCTACTAAAACCATCTCTATAACTGCCCTATATACTTATCCCCTCCACTTGGTTGAAAAATAACCATATACATCCTTGGGAATTGCTAAGTTTATCTGAAACTCAGCAAGAACCCTCATTAACCCCTCTGACCATCTTCCAAATGCATAAGGACTCATTCCTTTGCATAGTTTCCCTTCATATGTATAAAAATCATCTCTTTGGCCTTGGTTTGCCTTTATAAGGCATGAAAACCTCTTCAGCCACTAAACCCCTCTCAAAACCACATCACTTTACCCCTAAGTGCCTTGGGACTCCTTCCAAGGCATAAGAATACAAAAACCATGCAAAAACCATGAAAAACCTTCAAAAAAGGATAAAATCCTCCCTTTTTTGGCTATCGGACCCCTTTCAATGCCTTAGGATCCATGCCAAACTATAAAGGAACCCCTCTGAATTCATTTGCCTTGCCTTTTCATAAAAAGCATGCTCCGATGAGATAAAGGTCTGCTTGATCCCCCTCCGATGCGATATCGCTATCGGGAGTGGGCAGTGGCATATATAAGCGAAAATGGCTAAGTCTCAAGGCATGGGGCATAGCGCCGATGGGCCGGACCCGAAAACATATAAAGTGGACCGATAATAGTATATCGAGTCTACGCAGTTCAGCGATCACATATATGTCAACCCTCTGCCCCGCCGATTGCCAAAGTCCCGATATAATCGCAGCCATCCATTTTTGGGCCCCAGTTCTGACAGCCCAGATCTTGTTGCGCGGTCCCCCACTTCACATCGCCCCATATACTGCTCCGATTTGGCGGAGCCGATGAGTTATCAAATGCAGTGTTAAGGGTTTTCGGGTCTGCGGACCCATTCCACTGTTAAAACCGCCTATTTGGGTCCCGCCGATGGGTCGGACCCGAAATAAAATAAAGAGAGCCTGTATAACTTATCAGGTCCGATGGGTTTCGGCGTTTTTATGTGGCAACCCCATGACCCCGCCGATAGCGAATTGCTGAGTTAATCTCAGCCGCCCATTCAGGCCCAGAGATCAACGGCCCATATTTAATCGCATCACTCCTATATGGCTCCGACCAACGGAGCCGAAAAGTAATAAAGCGCGGCATAAAGGCATATCGGGTCCGAAAGGGTCCGCACTATGTGCTCCTATATCCCGGAGCTGAAAAATATTAAAGGGTAGTTTTAAAGGATTTCAGGTCCGCATATTGATTTTGTTAAAAACCGCCGATATGAAATCGCCGATGGGCCGGACCCGATCTCCATAAAGAAAGGGCATATAAGCATTTCGGGTCCGCGGCATTTCGGAGGTTATATGTGTTGGGGCCAATGGTCCACCCTGATGCGAGTTAGCACCAGCCGTTGGATCTGCCTTCGCGTGATCCCACGGCCAGGATTTAATCTTCGCTACAGTGTCGCTCCCGCCTATGTTTTTCACGAATTTTACATAGAAATTGGTCTTTTTTCTGTGTAAAAGAAAAAGGCGGCATTTGTTCATATTTTCACATATATGCCCGCGCCCGACTCCCGATAGCGAAATTCATGCATCCCTAAGCTTTCTGAGATCGCTCCAAGGCCCAGTTTTGCTTCAGATAGCCAGTTTCGGCCTCGGCACAGTCGGCAACACTTTTTCCTCCTGTTTGCACCATTTTTTAAAGTTTAAAGCTAGTTTTGATCGGCCAGAGCGCCGATAGCATTCCAATGGCCACGGAGGACATTAGCAGCAGTTATTTTTGCATTAAAAGGCAGAAAGGGGGCGATGGGACAGTCTAAAGAGTATCAGCAGTGAGAAAAGGCCCAGATTCAGTGCCAAAGTGTATCAGGATGCGGCAAAGAGTATCAGTCCAGTTTTTCAAAGAAAATGAAAGCAAAGCAAGCCTAACAAAGTCAACAAAGCATTATTTGGCCATTAAGGCTCACCAACACTTCTTTTGTTGCTTTAAAGCCACCTAAAGGCATAGATGAAGGCTTTCAAGGCAGAGTTATTATAGAGACATTGTTCCCAGTCATATTTTTGGAGCAGCGCTGCTTCCTTAAATGCACAATTATCACACAGAGGACAACGCATGGCTCAAGGAACTCTTTTGATCCATTTTTGAGGCAGCTGCCCCAGCACAACACTTAGATAAATGTTTTAAGCATTTACTTCAAGATAAAATAGATTAAAGCACTCATTTTCCTCAGATCTACCTAAGATCCGCTGTAATAGATATTTTGAGATGCCAGTTACCCTAGCGCAGCTGTTAGATAGATATTTCTGCCATTTACTTCTGTACAAATTAGGTTAAAGGCATTTATTTGAGGAGATCTATCCCAGATCTGATGTTTGTAAATATTTTCTATTTAAACCACCCTTTGCACTGTTTTAAGGGTTGGTTGGTCGATAACTTCCTCTAGACTTGCATTGTTTTTTCTGAGAGTCTCTATAATCAAAGATCGCTGGAATGTTTGGGAGATGAACTGACTGTTGTGTTTTAATGTCTGAAGAGTGACTATGGAATCCTATCGCTTCTACATAGCCCAATAAGTGTTTCTTATCTCTATTTACAGTTTATATGTTTTATGCCATCATGGTTTCACTATCTAAATAGCAGAAAGAAAGAATAGTTCAGAGCTCACTTAGTTGTATTCTGTTCTCAATTTCTGTGATTTATCTATGTTTTCCTCTGAATTAGTCCTGAATATGAATACTGATTTGCTCATATTTACACTAGTTCCTTCATATATGAATGTTGTTTAGGAATCCTTGATTGCTCCTATATAAATGTTCATTCACCTTCCCTCTGTTAGCATAATGAGAGCTACTTAGTTGCCTTTCATTCACTGACCTTCGTTCCATCTTTATTCTAGCTAGATATTGTTTTATGTGTAGCTATCCTACTCTGTATTCCTCTTGTGACCAAGAAAACGCAACAGCAAGCCTAATCCATGACTCCATGCCCAATGGTTTGAACTTCTCACACTATGCATCCCAACTCTATTTGAAAGAATCCTCCATCCCACCAAAATCAAAACAAAACCCAAGAAAATCATAACTAGCCTAAAATAAACCCAAAAAAAAGCTAAATTATAAACAGAGAGCCCTCTCTGATTGCAGGTAGGCTAGGACCTGCAGTCCAAAGATTGGTTTGTGGTTACCTCGGCCGTATCCTTTAAGGAGCTTTAAGGACAACCTGAGTGATAACAGGCACTACCGCGGACACCATAGAGTGGGGTTACCTGCACCCCTCAAACCCCCTGTGACCCCCCCCCCCCCCTGCCGCTACACAATCAACACAATGAAGGGGGTGCTCCACCCCCCTTCTAACCCCCGGTTAACTACATGGGCTAGTCTTGGAAGGAATATAACACAACCCAACAGACGGTGATCTCGACAATCAATTAAGAATCCTCCAAGGTTTTCACTCTAAGATGGGTATGATTATTAACATTAACAAGAATAAAGTCATGATAATTAAATCCAAAAGGATTATCTGTGGCAATTTCGTTTAAAGAGGCTACATTGGTTCAAAATATAGTGAGATCTCTACCTACTAAATTTAATCCCAAGGTATCACAAATTAAAAAAACAACCAGCTTTGAGACACTAACAAGGGATCCACTACTTGGTTCCTTGTCAACATATCAAATGAGGATAGCTAAAGGAAAGGCACCTACATGTGATGCAACTTAAAAAAAAAAAAATTGCTTAAGAACAAGAGGGTTCATGCTCATATTTAGATGAAGAAGAAGCAAAGTTCGTGAGAAGGTTGAAGAAAGGAACAAGTAAGTATAACAAAAGACTTCCATTTAAATGCTTTAAATGTGGTAGTGTTAGGGCCCTATAATACTAGTGATTCCCCCATTACTATTGTCATTTTATCCCTTATTGTTATTGTTGTGCCCCTATTGTGCCCATATTGTTATTATTGTGCCCCATAGAATCCCACTATTGTTATTTTTGTTCCTTTATATTATTATTGTTAGGTTGGCTTGGTTATATTGTGACCCTTGAGACTCCTATATATAGAAAGGAGGTTTTGTCATTTGAATCATCCAAGAATTATTCATTTTTGTAATGTAAAGGAGGTTGCCCCTTTGAAGAGTCTTATTTCTAAGGTGTTCATCTATTTTTTCTATCTTTTTGTGAGCTGGTTTCATAACATTTGGTATCAGAGCTTTGGATTCTAGGGTTTTTCCGCTCCAAATAGGTCATCGCGGAATTTTCACTATAAATTTTTTTCTGCGATGTTTTAGAAGCGAACAAAAAAATCTTGCTAAACCTGGGGTCCAACTTTCATATTTTGTCTAGCTATATTTTCGGAGATATGATTTGAGGAAGTTATGGTTTTTGCAAGCTCCAGAATTTCATCCAAAATAGGTCATCGTGGAATTTTCGCTATAATGCTTGTGATATGAAGTTTCATAAGTTAAAAAAAAAACCATTTGAGAAGAAATTGTTCTAAACCTTAGCACTGAATTTTAGATCCTGTCTCACTATAGTTTAGGAGATATAATCTGAGGAAGTTAGGGATTTTACAAACCCTCGAATTACATGCCAAACAGGTCACCTTGGGAAAATGGTCATAAATTTCTCTCAAAGCATCAGATTTAATTTTCGTAAGAAGTTACAGAAAAAGAACGGACTGTAGTTTCTAGGGTACCATGTTCAGAACCTACAGTTGAAACAAGGACCCACAGCATGTCATACACATCTTCTCTACTGAACAAGTCTATACTCAGGTCATCGTGGGAGATTTGACATAACTCTTTAGTGGAGAATCCAATCTTGATCAGAGTTGCGGAGTTAGAAATATTACTCAGAGGGTTACCACAGGAAAAAATTTTAGACCTTGGAGATCCAAAGTTATCGAAATACGTCATATTCAACATCAAGCTCCTACAAAGTGAAAAAAAAAGGTGTGTATTTTTTTTTTAATTTTTGCATAAGCTTGGTTTGAAAAATTAGTTTTAAGGAATTCAAAGGGCATAGTGAAGAATTATTATCAGTAATTGATGCCCCGAAGAAAGAAAATGGAAACACCTAGTAAGGAACCTGAAGGATATAGCATGACTCATGAAGAAGAGGAAGAAATGCAACATGATATATCAAAATTATGATACCAAGTGCAACAAATGTCACTCGCACAAAAAGTAACAAAATCTAAGATATATGGTTTAAAGAAAGACGTAGAAGCTAAGATGTATGGTGTGGAAGCTAAGATGGATGGTTTAAAGAAAGGTGTGGAAACTAAGATGGATGGTTTAAAGAAAGGCGTAGAAGCTAAGATGAATGACGTGGAAGCTAAGATGGATGGCGTGGAAGCCAAGATGGATGGCATGGAAGCTAAGATGGACGATTTGAAGATAGATTTGAAGACAGATTTGAAGACAGATTTGACAAAGTTTCTACAAGAAATGCTTAGTAATGGCAAAAGGGTAGTAAAGGAAACTCATGATGAGAACAAAATAACTGTTAATCATGATTTAATAGACTCTAACATTGGATCGAAGAACCACCATGTTCCAAAGATCAACATGAGGAATTTTGATGGCAAGGATCCTAGAACATGGATACTACGGATGAAGCAATTTTTCGATCTCCATAATGTGCAAAACACACAAAAGGTACGCATTGCAACTTTATATTTGGAACCAAATTAGTTTGTATGGTATTGATGGCTTTGCTCTCATAAACAAATTGTCACTTGGGCTATTTTTACGAATGAAATGATAGCACATTATGAGGATACAAAAAGCAACACTTTTTTTAGCCAATTGATAAATTTCAAACAAAAGGGTTCAATGATGGAGCACATTGAGGACTTCCAAAAATTGAATATAAGGGTAAAAGATATTCCGAAGGAGCAAACAATTGATGTGTTCATAAGGACTTTAAAAGATAACATGCAGCATGAGGTTCACCTTTGGGAACCAGATTCATTGGAGAAGGCATTTAAGTTGGAAAGAAAAATGGAAAGTAAAATTATGCCAACAAGGAAGCCTACCACTCACAATCATAAAGATGGAAGTGTTGCCGCCCCTAGCCATCCACAACCTACAAGCTTGACACCACAACAATTTGAAGAAAAAAGAGCAAAAGGGCTTTGTTATAGTTGTGATAGAAAATACACTAAAGGTCATATGTGTGCTGAGAAGAAATTATTTTACATAGATTGTGAAGAGGAGGAAGAAAAGGAACAAGAAACATCACAAGAAGAGGATATACACCAGGAAGAAACCCTAAAAAAAGAAGAAATGAATCCAACCATATCTTGTAATTCATTGGCTGGAATTACCACTCCTCAAACTATCAATATAGAAGGGCATATCAAGAAGAGAAATGTAATAGTGTTGATTGATTCGGGAAGTACCCATCATTTTGTTCATTGTAAGATAGCCACAGAATTGAATTTCTTCCTATATCTAGCACCAGAGTGTCAAGTGATGGTTGCATGTGGAGGAACCATAAATTGCTCAGGAAAGTGCCATAATATCAAGCTATCCATGGGAGAATATGTCTTTAATAGCCCAATGCTTTCCATTCCAATGGGTGGTGCTAATGTTGTACTAGGAGTCCAATGGCTACGATCCTTGGGTACAATAGCTTTTAATTTTCAAGAACTTTTCATGAAATTCTCTTTAGAAGGAAAGGAGGTTGAATTAAGGGGTATCGCAGGGAAACCAGGAAAGATAATTAGCTCTAACGGAATTACAAAGCTTCTAAAGAAATAACAACGAGGCATAATTGCACAATTATGTTCACTAGAGTTTCCCACATCGAAATCATCCATTTCTCCAGATCTCCAAAAAGTCTTGGAAAATCATTCCAAGGTATTTGAAACTCCCAAAGGCCTCCCACCTATTCGTGATCATGATAATGCTATCAATTTGATCTCAAGAAGTGTTCCTCCAAACATCAGGCCTTACAGATATCCCTATGTCCAAAAGAGTGAAATTGAACGTATGGTTGCAGAAATGCTAGAGGCTAGTATAATTAAGCCTAGTCAAAGTTCTTTCTCTGCCCCAGTAGTATTGGTTCACAAGAAGGATAGATCATGGCACATGTGTCTGGATTATAGGGAGCTCAACAAGCTCACTATTAAAGATAAATTTCCCATTCCTGTCATTGATGAATTATTGGATGAATTTCATGGATCTTTACTTCATCAAGTTGAATCTTCGTTCAGGATATCATCAAATCAGAATGAAGACTGATGACATTCCAAAAACAACATTTAGAACTCATGAGGGTCATTATGAATTTTTGGTCATGCCTTTTGGCCTTACTAACGCACCTTCTACATTTCAAGGATTGATGAATTCCATTTTCAAATTCTTCCTTATAAAATTTGTGTTAGTATTTTTTGATGATATGCTAATCTACAACAAGTCTTGGAAGGATCATGTCCAACATGTTGACATGGTGCTCAAACTATTGGAGGAGAAACAATTATATTCAAAAATCTCTAAATGTTTCTTTGGAGTACAAGAGGTGGAATATCTGGGTCATATTATATCTCATGAAGGTGTTAACGTAAACCCTAGAAAAATTAAAACCATTAGGGAATGGAAAATTCCCACATCCATAAAGCATCTACGAGGATTTCTCAGGTTGACAGGGTATTATCACAAGTTTGTTAAGAATTATGGGAGAATAGCAGCACCTCTAACAACATTATTGAAGAAAGATGCATTCTCATGGACTCCAAAAGCAACGAAGGCCTTTGAACATCTTAAAGACGCAATGTGCCAAGAAGCAGTCTTAGCTACACTAGACTTCACGAAAACCTTTATTGTGGATTGTGATGCCTAAGGAAATGGAATTGGTACAATTTTAATGCAAGAAGAAAGATCCATTTCTTTTGAAAGTCATCCAATCAAAGGAAAGTATTTACACAAAGCTATTTATGAGAAGGAAATGTTGGCAATACTACATGCACTTAAGAATCGGCAACCCTACCTAATCCGAAGACACTTCAAGGTAAAAACATATCATGATAATCTTAAATAATTTTTAGAACAAAGATTATCCTCAAAAGAGCAGCAAAAATGGGTTACAAATAAGTTGGGATATGACTTTGAATCATCTACAAAAAAGAGAAGCAAAATGTTGTGGCAGATGCACTCTCAAGATAATATGAGGATGTGGAAGCATTTCTTTGCGCCATTTCTATTATCCAACCAGATTGGATAAATGAAGCAAGGGATGAATAGAAGAATGATGAGGAAGTGTGGGCACTCATTCAAAATATACAACAAGATCCCAGTACATCTGAGACATTTAGCTGGAAAAATGATTCATTGTGGTACAAGGATCGATTATACCTATGTAAGAATTCCCAACTCAAACAAAATATTCTTAGGGAATTGCACGCCACTCCCTTAGGAGGGCACTCAAGATTTCTAAAAACGTATCACATGGTTAAGAAGGATTTTTTTTTTGGATGGCCTTAAATTGGATATTCAAAAGTTTGTTGCGGAATGTTTGGTTTGCCAAAAAAACAAAGTTGAAACAATTAAGACCCCAGGACTATTAAAACCTTTATCCATTCCAAGCCAACATTGGGAGGAGGTTTCAATGGATTTTATCACAGGTTTACCCAAGTCAGAAGGAAAGAGTGTTATCATGGTAGAGTGGGGCACTATGCCTTAAAATGTCCATATAATAAAGAAGAAAATATGTTTAAGGGGAAAGAAAAGAACAAGTTTAATAAAATGAAGAAAACAAATAATTTCAAAAAGAAGATCTTATATGCACAAGAAGATAGTAGTGCATTTTAAGGTTCTAGAGAATCCTCTTATTAGGATTGAGTTAGCGAATATAAACTGATGGCCATAAAAACCTTGGAAAAAGAACATAATGAATGTGAAGAAGAAGAAGAATGAAGGTGAGCTAGACCTTGAGGGCGAGTTAATTAGTACCTTGAAATAAATAGATATACTATAAAAAAAATAAGAAGAAACGTAAGGAAATGCTATTGAAATATGCTAAAGAACTAATGTCTCAGGAAATAATTCAATTGAAACTTCAACTAGAAGAAGTCAGGAAGGTGGAGGATATTTTGTTACAGAAATGAAAAGAGAAAAGCAAGGAGTTTGAAATACTGGAAGAATCAATAACAATACTAAAGAAAAAGATATAAATAGCACATATTGATTTGAATATAAATCTTCAACATTTAAAAGTATTTTAAAAATTAGATGTGATGCTAAATTCTCATAGATATCCACTTATGAAGGTTGTGTTAGGATATGAAGGTAAAACTGGTGATAGAAAGACAAAAGACAAAAGGACTATTAGTTTTGTAAAAAAATTCAAAGGAGATAATGACAATCCACATTCGCCTAAGAATAAAGAGGTCAACATCACACCTAACAATAAGTCAAGATTACACCTAAGGATCAGTATCAAAGAACTATTTCTAGTCAAATGCATCAGACAAAAGGATTGGACAAATAGATAGTAAGCTACCAAAGACCATAATTCTTCAAGAGACAAAGTCATCAAATGCCAAGAAGGATCTATTCTGAAGTATTATCCATTCCTAGGCATGGAAACATTTTCTATATATACTTTTACTTTTGTAAAAATGTTGAACAAAATTTTATAAGTTGCAGAGCATATGTCAAAAGAAATCAAATGAGAAACCCTAGAAGAAGTCAAGTGAGCAATAAATATCAAAATATGAAAATAAACATGAATCGAGAAGGGACCCCATTTTCTCCACTTTATGATATCATTGAATGTTACTATTTTCACAATTTTAGGCATAAGTCATATGAATATCAACTTAGAAACAATAGGTCCCAATCTCAAAAAAAAATGTAGGAGAAAAGAACATATGCAATGGAGAAAGAAAAAGGAAGAAAATAATACTAATAATTGTGGTCTAGTCTTGTATGCTTAGAATTAAAATAGTCAATACTATGTTGAAAATTGTTTTTTTAGACATGCGATAGGGGATAAAATTAAGTTCTTATCTTAAAATGAAAATAAAATAGTGAATGTCACATTCAGAAATGATGAAGTAGGAAAAATTAAAGGAAAGCCTACAACTAATTTGAATAATGGCAGAGCAAAGGCTCAGGATGTATTGTTTGTTGAAAGATTGAAACATAATTTGTTGAGCGTTAGTCAGATGTGTGATATAGGTTGTGATGTCCTCCTCAAAGCTCAATATTGTGAGATAAGGTCAAAAACAATAAGGATGGTATTAGCCAAAGGAGTTTGAAAAAAAAATAATGTATATATCTTGAAAGAAGAAAATGGAGAATGTTACTTGGGAAGAAAAGATCAATCCTGGTTGTGGCATAGGAGACTAGGACGTATAGATTTTGATCATATTATTTAACTTAAGAAAAATAGAGTAATAAGAGATGTTCCTGAGATAAGGAAACCTCAAAATTCTATTTGAAAATGTTGCCAAATGTGGAAAAAAAACTTGAATTCCATATAATCCCAAAGATCAATTATCTATTTGAAAGCCATTGCGATTGGCATATATGGATTTGTGTGGTCCTTCCATACCAAAATCTCATGGAGGAGAGAGATACTTCATGCTTCTAATTGATGACTATTCCAGATTGACATGGGTAGAATTTGTAAGAAACAAGTTAGAAGAGTTTTAGAAGTTTAAAGTCTTCAAGGCATTAGAAAAAAACTAAACATGTTGAAAGATAAAGTGCATATTATCAGACAGAGGTGGTGAGCTTACATCTGATGAATTTGCAGACTTCTATGATGAGCTTTGAATAAGAAGATAGTATACCATTACAAATTCGCTTTAGTAGAATGAAGTGGTTGAAATACAAAACATGTATACATACAACAAATGGATAGAGCCATGATGTAGGTGTTGACCTAGATTGTCATTGATGTCAATATGGAAATATTATAATGTGAGGCGAAGGAGAAGTAGAGAAGATCTGTGAAGAAAGAGGAACAGAGAGGAACACGCATCAGGAGGAGAAGCTAGTGGAAGAGCAGTTAATAGAGGAGCCATAGGATGCGATATCAGAGGAATATCAGAGAAGAGCTATTGGAGCAGTGCATCAGAAGCCATCACGAAGTCATATCAGACTAGAAAAGAGTAGAGGAGTATATATCGAGTTAAAGTATATAACCACATATATCGGGTTAAAGTATATAATATGGGGTTAAAGTCATAGTGAATGCACGTGGTTATATTCCAAAAGGTGGATTTGTAATAGTGGTAGTGGTTTTCGGGCGGACGTTAGGCGGTAAGTGGTATTTAGAGGAGAGTGCTCGATTCCATTAACTGAGCGACACGTAGCACAAGGGTGGAGAGAGAAAACCACTTTTTCGAGTGGTTATTTCCCTTGCAAATTTCTCACAGTAAATTCATGTAGGCCATTGGATCCAGCGTGGGTTGATCGATGGCGAAGGATCAACGGACGGTTTTGGGTTGATTGGGTTAAGTGTTGACCATCGGATCGTGAGTAGATCAATGGTGGAGGATCACTAAGGAATACCGCTTAATATCATATCATAAGTTATAAAGGGATGGCACATTAAATATGCAATTGCGATATATATATATATATATATATATATATATATATATATATATATATATATATATATATATATATATATATATATATATATATATATATCTATATTATATAGATGCGATACAATACTTGGGCCCAAGGATTCCATTGTAATACACTTTAAAGTTACATCACATCTACCATATTGCAAGACTATTGTAAAGCCTTGCCACATTGAAAGTGCTGATTGCGATAATACATGGACCCAACGGATGTATTAACAAACATTTAATATCATATCGCGTCCGCCTCAATGGAATTATCATATCATAAGTCTTAACGGGATGCCACATTGAAACAGTCGATTGCGATATACAGTTTCAGACCCGATGGTCCTATTATATCACGCCCTAATGCTATATTGCATCCACCGTATCGGGAGTTATGTATCACAGTGTTTAAGGCCTTATCATGTTAAAAATCCGATTGAAATATATACATATGGACCTGATGATATATAGGTCCAGCTATATAAATATTTGAAGTATAGTTAAGTGTTTCGGAGCAGGGTTTTCCGTGTATTTCCTGTGCATCCTTGTATTCTGATATATTATATGGTCATGGGTTTAAAGGATTAAGGCCTTGTCATATTAAAGCGGCGATTGCGATAAAAGGATGACATGGCATGTGGGACCTATATATGACTATAGTCTCTCTTATATGGTTTCCATGAACAATTAATGTATATTGTATGAATATTAAAAAAGGGCCTCTCTGATATTTTTTTAATATGAAACACTATTGTAATTCAGCCCCTCTTCCACATTAACATGTCCTATGTGTATTGATGGATTTGAAGAGACAGAGGAAGCCGAAGAGTGAATGCAAAGGAAGCTAAAAGATCAAGTGAGTGTTGAGGAAGCTGAAGAGCCAACGGAGAAGGAAGCCAAAGGTCAGAGGTATCAAGAATATAAAACAGAGAACTAGGAAATTTTGGGGTTACTAGCAAACTGTAAGAAAATAAAGGAAGCTTTATCTTTGACAGAAATGGAAGGAACAGGAGGACAGAAGTAAGTCATAGGCCCAGCAGGGTTGGGAGCAGAGAATTACAACCAAATAGATCCAGACAATTTACAGCAGAGGGTTGGAGCCCCTTGAGGTTGGTGCCTTGGAACTGAAAGGATTGGTGTCCTGGGAGTTGGTGCTCCTAAATTCAAGGTTGGTGCCTTCACAAGATAGAGTTGGTGCTCTAGAGATTGGAGCCTCACAAAGAATCCAAGTTAGTGCTTGGAAACTGATTGAGATCATATATCTATATATATATATATATATATATTGTACTTGATTTATTGCAAAGATCACATTAATAAAAGCATCTATTCCTATTATCTATTTTTGTGTTCCAAATATAAATGTTTTTAACTGATAAAATTAATAATTGAAAAAGAAATATTGAGTCACCCCCCCTCTCAGTATTTCCAACAATTGGTATCAGAGCAGGCTTCTTCATATCAACCTAACAGCTTGAAGAAGGATTCTTAGTCATGATGAGAAATCAAGAAGTGTCAGGAAGACCTCCTCTATCCGATGGCGCAAATTTTGGTTTCTGGAAAAAGAGAATGTCCTACTACTCAATGTCCCTTGGACCTAAAGTTTGGAATTCGGTCTTGAATGAGTACATAGCTCCTTCCACTCTTCCAACAAATCAAGATGAGAGGAAAGTCTACGTTGCAAATGCAAAATCCTTAAACTACATCACTAGTGGAATCACTAATTCTGAATTTACAAAAGTCATGAATTGTAACTCTGCCAAAGCAATATGGGATAAGCTAATTAGCTTATACGACGGGGAATCCAAAGTAAAGAAGGAAAAGCTTCAAACTCATAGAAGGCAATTTGAAAGTCTGAAAATGGATGATGAAGAAGATATTGCATCATACTTTCTCCGAGTAGCTGAAGTGTTCAACTCTCTTAAAGGATTCGATGAAAACATTGAAGAAAGTGCCATTGTTCAAAAGGTCTTAAGATCTCTCCCAGACAGATTTGACTCCAAAGTAAGTTCCATAGAAGAAGTGAAGGATCTAGATACTCTCAAGATGGATGAACTCCATGGAATCCTCATTGCCTATGAGATGAGGAAAGGTTGCCCAAGTTCCAAAGATGCAGCATTCAAGCCCTCAAAATAAAAAAAGAGGAAAGAATGGAATGTCAGTAGTGATGACTCGGATGTTGAATCCGAATTGGCGCAATTTGTATGAAGACCAAAGAAAGGATCTAAGGTAAAAGGTAAATACCCTCTTATTTGTTCAAATGTGGAAAAATAGGTCATTATGCTACAAAATGTCCTCATAAGCATGATAGTGACGATGAAGAAAATTCTAAAAGGATGGTATACAAAAAGAAAGAGTTCAATAAGAAGAACTTCCTCTCTAAGCAAGATGAGTCTGGTGAAGATGAATTTGTAGTCATCAAAAAGAAATCAACTAACTAGTTCCCTCAGCGCAAAGGAGGTAATGAAGAATCAGATGAAGAAAATGATCATGCTGGAAGCAAAGAAGTATTATTCATGGCATTCATAAATGATGATGACTTAGGGCTATATGGAAATGTAGATGAATTTTTAATAAGTGCAATTCAAGAAAATGAGAAATTATGGAATAAAATCATTTCTCTCAAGGTAGAAAACGAGGAAATAAAAAGAAGGGAAGATATCTTGAAAAATAAGCTAAAAGAAAAATAAGAAGCTTGCAAAGAATGTGAAGTTGAAAAAGTATCTTTGAGGAAGGAACTGGTGCAAGTTAAAAAGGGTTGGAAAAGCTCTCAAATACTTGACACTATCCTAAATAATCAAAAACCTTAACACGATAAATTTGAAATATGTTTTAAAGGGGAATCATAAAGTGCTAAGAATAATGCGAAAAGCTATGTTGACGTACCTTCCAGCAACCCAAAAGAAGAAAGATTATTTCATCAAAGGCTCATCCCAAATCCAAAGAATGAAGAGAGAGTAACTCCAAGGAAGAATGTTGATTCAATTCATGGATTTTACAACAGATACAAAACGTTATCTTATCAAAGGCCCATCTCAAATCCAAAGAATAAAGCGGGAGTAACTCTAAGGAAGAATGTTGATTCAAATCATGGCTATTACAACAGGTACAAAACAATCTTTTTTGGGCATTGTTTTCATTATAAAAAAATTTATTCATCAAGCTAGACATTGCATGGCTCGTAAGAATGACACATAAAAAATGAAGGATCAAATAAAAAAACCATATGGCCCCAAAGGGCAAGGACAAATAAAAAGCTACAATTATTTTGATCCCTTGGCCAAATTTGATTTGATTTGCTCATTATGTAACAATAATGGACACAATGAACAAAATTGCCCACTCAAAAGAGGAAAAGCAAGAAGTGAGAATCCCAACACGGATAAATGTGGCCTAGCTCTATGTGCCCAAAATGATGAAAATCATTGGTTTGTGGATAGTGGGTGCTCCAAACACATGATAGGGGACAAAAGGAAGTTTGTCTCGTTAAACAAAAAGGAAGGAAATGTATCCTTTGGAAGTGGATCTGAAAAATTGCTAGAAAAGGAACTGTTACTCTTATTAATGGAAAAGGAAAAGCTCAAAATGCTTTGCTAGTAAACGGGCTCAAACACAACCTCCTGGGAATTAGCCAAATCTGTGATCAAGGACATAATGTTGTATTTAGCACCAAACACTATGAAATAAGAAGGTCTACCTCAGGGGAACTTGTGGCAAAAGGGGTTAGAACACCATACAACATCTACATTCTGAACAAGATTCAAGAAGACAAATGCTACTTAAGTCAAACAGATGAAATTTGGTTGTGGCATAAGTGACTTGGACATACAAGCTTCGATAACCTGATCAATATCAGCAAGATTAAAGCAGTATGAGACATTCCAAAGTTATTCAAACTGAATCAAGGAATATGTGGTCCATGTCAACATGGAAATCAAACGAGAACCAGCCACAAGACCGAGGAGTTTTCAACATCAAAGCCTTTGAAGATCATCCATACTGATTTATGTGGACTAACTAGAACTCCGGGACTCCAAGGAGAAAGGTACTTTGCCTTATTTGTTGATGATTATACTAGAATGATGTGGATATATTTTATAAAATATAAATCCGAAGCATTTGAGTGTTTTAAGAATCTTAAAGCTCTTGTAGAAAATGAAAAGGA
This sequence comes from Pinus tabuliformis, assembly GCA_031772625.1. Taxonomy (NCBI): domain Eukaryota; kingdom Viridiplantae; phylum Streptophyta; class Pinopsida; order Pinales; family Pinaceae; genus Pinus; species Pinus tabuliformis. Next base: position 164,803,343 of record CM062817.1, on the reverse strand, counting down.
TTCAAAGATTAAGTGCCTCAGAATAGATAGAGGGGGAGAATTCACATCAAAAGAATTTAATGAATTCTGTAAAATACATGGAATTAAAGAGAACTCTCTACTGCCAGAACACCCAAACAAAATGGGGTAGTTGAAAGAAGAAACCGAACAATTCGAGAAATGGCTAGAACAATGTTAATAGTAGCTGACTTACAACCAAAATTCTGGAGAGAAGCAGTCAGGACAACTTTCTATACCCTAAATTGAACTCAATTAATACCAAATAATGAAAAGACTCCTTATGAATTATGGAAATGAAGACCTACTTCATTAAATTATTTTAAGATTTTTGGAAGCAAGTGCTTCATAAAAATCAATGATGGCTCACGAGGAAAGTTTGATTCTTGGGTTGACAAAGGGATCTTCCTTGGATATTCTACACGGAGCAAAGCCTACAAGTGCTACGATAACTGACTATGGAAAATAGTGGAAAGCATTGATGTGAAGATTGATGAAGACCTTCCAGAGAAAGAAATTGAAGAACATGAAGTTGATCCTCTCATTGAAGAAGAAGAACCTAAAGAAGAAGAAAAAAATCAAGAAATACCCAAGGAAAAAGAACCATCTCAAACTCCCTCAAAGATGAAAATTCTCCAAAAATATCACTCGAAAGAGAAGATTATTGGCAATATAGATGAAGGGATGCAAACTCGAAGAAGGATGACAAATACACCAAAGAAAAATGATATTGCTCTTCTATCCATGATAGAACCAGAAACATTTACTCAAGCAAGTAAGGATCCTCATTGGGTAAAAGCCATGGAAGAAGAAATGTCTCAAATTGAGAAGAATGAGGCATGGGAGCTGGTACCTTGTCCAAAGGACAAAAATATAATAGGAAACAAGTGGGTGTTTAAGAACAAATGAACGAAGATGGACAAATCATCAGAATCAAGGCAAGGCTTGTTTGTAAAGGCTATTCACAAATTGAAGGAATTGACTTTGAAGAAACATTTGCACTAGTAGCTCATGTGGAAGCTATCAGGATGTTCTTGGCATTTTCTTGCTCAAAAGGATTCAAAATCTATCAAATGGATGTAAAATCAGCATTTCTAAATGGGGAACTTAAGGAAGAAGTCTACATGGAGTAACCAAAAGGAAAAGACTTTGTTTGTAAGTTGAAAAAGGCATTATATGGGCTAAAACAAGCTCCTAGAGTTTGGTACGCAAGATTGGATCACTATCTACAACAACAAGGGTTCAAGAAGGGGGTGGCAGGAAGTAATCTCTACATAAATACAGATGAGGATAAGTTACTAGTCAAACTTGTTTATGTTGATGATCTGATTTTTGTTAGTAATAATGATGAGATGAGCCATGAGTTTTCTAAAAATATGTCAAAAGAGTTCAAGATGTCAATGATAGTAGAGTTATCTCACTTCCTTGGACTACAAGTATCTCAAACCACAGCAGGCATGTTTATATCTCAAGCCAAATATCTTAAAGACATGCTTAAAAGATATGGAATGGAAGACTGTGCACCCATGAGCACACCTATCACAACTAGTTGCAAATTGAGCAAAAATGATGACTCCCCTTTGGTAGCTGCAACTCATTACAGGTCAATAATTGGAGCCCTTTTGTACTTAACTACTATGAGACCCAACATTATGTAAGCAGTAGGAATGGTGGGAAGATTTCAATCAGCTCCCAAACAATCCCATTTGTTGGCTGTGAAAAAAATTCTTAGATACCCAAAAGGAACTCCCGATTTCGGTCTCTGGTACCCTAAGAGCTCAACTCTTACTTTGACCGAATACACGGATACTGATTGGGTCAGAAGTGTGGATGATTGGAAAAGTACTAGTGGAAATGCATTCTTCCTGGGAGACTGTTTAGTATCTTGGCTCAACAAAAAGCAGACATCCATATCACTATCTACAGCTGAAGCCGAGTCTATAGTTGCCATAGATTTTTATATTCAAATACTATGGATGAAGAAAGATATAAATATGTCAACATAGGTACAAATAAACCAACTACCATCTATTGTGATAACACAAGTGTGATCAGCCTTATCAAAAATCTAGTGATGCACTCAAAGAGCAAACATATGCCAATCAAGTATCATTTCCTTCATGAACAAGTAGCTGAACAAAACACCATCTTGGAATATATCAATACTAAGGAGCAGATAACTGATATTTTCACAAAACCTCTTCCTCAAGAAGCATTTGAACATCTTCATCAAAAGATGGGAGTTATCTCTTTACCATCATTTAAGTTGATTCATAAATATGTTGCAGGATAGGGGGAGTAGTTCGATAGGGGAGGTCCCTGAGCACTCCTTTGCCATTGATGTCAAAGGGGGAGAGAAGAAGAATATTTCCATCAATAACAAAGGGGGAGATTGTTGACCTAGATTGTCATTGATGTCAATATGGAAATATTCTGATGTGAGGCCAAGGAGAAGTAGAGCAGATTCGTGAAGAAACAGGAACAAAGAGGAACACACATCAGGAGGAGAAGCTAGTGGAAGAGTAGTTAACAGATGAGCTATAACATGTGATATCGGAGGAATATCAGAGAAGACCTATTGGAGCAACGCATTAGAAGCCATCGCGGAGTCATATGAGACTAGGAAAGAGTGGAGGAGTATATATCGGGTTAAAGTATATAACCACATATATCGGGTTAAATTATATAATATCAGGTTAAAGTTAAAATGAATGCACGTGGTTATATTCCAAAAGGAGGATTTGTAATAGTGGTAGTGGTTTTCTGGCGGACGCTAGGCGGTAAGTGGTATTTAGAGGAGAGCGCCCGATTCCATTAACTGAGCAACACGTAGCACGAGGGTGGAGAGAGAAAACCACTTTTTTGGGTGGTTATTTCCCTTGCAAATTGCTCACCCAAAATTCATGCAGGCCATTGGATCCAATGTGGGTTGATCAATGGTGAAGGATCAATGGACGGTTTTGGGTTGATCGGGTTAAGTGTTGACCCTCAGATCGTGAATAGATCAATCGTGGAGGATCGCTAAGGAATACCACTTAATATCATATCATAAGTTATAAAGGGATGGCACATTAAATATGCAATTGCGATATATATATATATATATATATATATATATATATATATATATATATATATATATATATATATATATATATATATATATATATATAGATATATATATATATATATAGATGTGATACAATACTTGGGCCCGAGGATTCCATTGTAATACACTTTAAAGTTACATTGCATCTGCCATATCGCAAGACTCTTGTAAAGCCTTGCCACATTGAAAGTGCCGATTGCAATAATACATGGACCCGATAGATGTATTAACAACCATTTAATATCATATCGCGTCTGCCTCAATGGAATTATCATATCATAAGTCTTAACGGGATGCCACATTGAAACAGCCGATTGCAATATACAGTTGCAGATCCGATGGTCCTATTATATCGCGCCCTAATGGTATATCGTGTCCGTTGTATCGAGAGTTATGTATCGCAATGTTTAATGCCTTGTCACGTTAAAACTCCGACTGCGATATATACATATGGACCCGATGATATATAGTTCCAGGTGTATAAATATTTGAAGTCTGGTTAAGTGTTTGGGAGTGGGGTTTTCTGTGTATTTCCTGTGCATCCTTGAATTCCGATATATTGTATGGTCTTGGGTTTAAAGGATTAAGGCCTTGTCATATTAAAGTGGCAATTGCAATAAAAGGATGACATGGCATGTGGGACCTCTATATGACTATAGTCTCTCTTATATGGTTTCCATGAACAATTAATGTATATTGTATGAATATTAAAAATGGGCCTCTCTGGTATTTTTTAATATGCAACACTATTGTACTTCAGCCCCTCTTCCACATTAACGTGTCCTATGTGTATTGATGGATTTAAAGAGACAGAGGAAGCCAAAGAGTGAGTGCAAAGGAAGCTGAAAGATCAAGTGAGCGTTGAGGAAGCTAAAGAGCCAACGGAGAAAGGAAGCCAAAGGTCAGGGGTATCAGGAATATAAAACAGAGAAAAAAGAAAGTTTACGGTTATTGGAAAACTGTAAGAATATAAAGGAAGCTGAATCTCTGGTAGAAATGGAAGGAACAGGAGGACGGAAGTAAGTCATAGGCCCAATAGGATTGGGAGCAGAGAATTACAACCAAACAGATCTAGTCAGTTTACAGCAGAGGGTTGGAGCCCCTTGAGGTTGGTGCCTCATAACTGAAAGGATTCGTGTCCTGGGAGTTGGTGCTCCTAAATTCAAGGTTAGTGCCTTGACAAGATAGAGTTGATGCTCTAGAGGTTGGAGCCTCACAAAGAGTCCAAGTTGGTGCTTGGCAATTGATTGAAATCATATATATATATATATATATATATATATATATATATATATATATATATATATATATATATATATATATATATATATATATATATTGTACTTTATTTATTGTAAAGATCACATTAATTAAAGCATCTATTCCTATTATCTATTTCTGTTTTCCAAATATAAATGTTTTTAACTGATAAAATTAATAATTGAAAAATGAAATACTGATTCAACCCCCCTCTTAGTATTTCCTACAGTGAAAGAGAAATTTTAATCATACCTACTGGGAAGAAGTAGTATACACAACGATTCATATCTTGAATAAGGCACATTTTAGACCAAATTGTGATAATACACCTATGAATTGTGGCACGGTAAGACAACATCTATCAAACGTTTTAAAGTGTTTGGAAGTAAGTTTTATATCAAAAACAATGACGAAAATTTAGGAAAGTTTGATGCTCAATCAGATGAAGGAAAATTTTTTGGTTTCTCAACAATAAGTAAAGGATATAGGTGCTACAATAAATAATTGCAGAAGATTATTTATTGTATAGATGTGAAATTTGATGAAGAGATACCTAACAAAAATATGAGTACATGTTTTATCAATCCTCCCTATCAACATGTCAGTGAAGAAGGAGTATAGGATGAAGAATCAGAAGAGTCAGAGACTCATTCAGAAGATCCATAAAGGTATGTAGAAAGGAATGACCCTGATAGTAAAATTATTGGTGATAAAAATGTAGGAGTTTGAAAGAGGAGGAAACTAGGAGAAACAAGAAATCAATCTCTAGTTGCAACGTTGTCAAATAATAAACAAAATAATGAAAGAAAAGACAAACACTGAACACATGATATGAACAAGGAAATAGATTAGATTGAGAATAATAAGCCCTCGGAACTAACACCTAGACCAACAAGAAAGAATATCATAGGTACAAAATGGGTATTCAAAAATACGATAAATGAATAGAGGAAGATTGTTAGAAATAAAGCAAGAATGGTATGCAAGACTTACTCAAAAGTAGAAGGACTAGAATCTCAAGAAACTTTTGTTCTAGTAGTAAGGTTAGAGGAAATGAATATGTTTCTTACTTTTTCTTGTTAAAAATATTTCAAAGTGTGTCATGTGGATGTAAAGTCTTCTTTTGTGAATGGATAACTTGAGGAAGAAGTCTATATATATAAAAATTTAAGGGTTTATTATTTTCAAATAATCCTAATGATGTATGCATGTTAAAGAAGGTAATGTATGGACTTAAAAAAGCACCATGTGCATGGTACTCTAGGTTGGAAAAGTACATGGTACTCTACATTGGACAAGTACCTTCCAAAGTAGGGCTTCAAGAGAGATCCAACTAATAGTAAATGTAAATAAATGCCAATGAAGATGAACTCCTAATTGTGGTTGTGTATGTGGATGTTATGAAACCAGCTCAAGAAAAGATAGAAAAGATAGATCAATGCCTTAGAATTCAACCTCTTCGAGGGGGAAACCTCCTTTACATTACATAAATGAACAATTCTTGGATGATACAAATGAAAAGACCTCCTTTCTATATATAGGAGTCTAAGGGGTCATAACATAATCATAGCCAACATAACAATAATAATGTAAGGGCACAATAATAACAATAGTGGGCTTCTATGGGGCACAATAGTAACAATATGGGCACTACATGGGTACATCAATATAATAAGTGGGTTATACTAATAACAATAAGGGGTTACACTAGTAGTATAGGGGCCTAACATGCCCCTCTCCTTCAAAAAGCGTTGTCCTCAACGCTTGAGTAGTTCTTGATGCTTCTGTATAAAATTCTTGTCCTCCCATGTGGAATATTCAGAGGGTAAGTTCTTCCACTTGATGAGATACTCTGAAATTGATCGATTTCATAGCTGTCGGGTTCTTGTTTCTGTGATTGCTCCAGGTTCCAATATGATTTTTCCTTCCTCTTCAATTTCTGGAAATATTGTTTGAATTGGGATCTTTTGCAACTTTTGAATAAGTGGCCATACTTCTTTGTCCTTCTTCCCTTCATCCCTTGCTTCGTTTATCCAATATGGTTGGATAATATAAATAGCACAAAACAATGCTCCCACATCCTCATCCTTGAAGAGCCTTCCCATTTGGTAAGGTCGCCATTTTTTAAGTGCATGTAGTATTGCGAACATTTCCTTCTCATAAATAGCTTGCTTGAGATGTAGCAGTAAAAATACCCAATCTCCTACATCAAAACATTTTTCACTGCGATGTTGATCTACCTGTTGTTTCGTTTGATTTTGCACCGAAGTGGCATTATCCTTTAAAAGTTTGAGAACTTGTTGTTGATGCTCGATGTGATTTTTCATAGCTTGAACCTTTTTCTTCTTGATATGTCCTTCTATCTCTAGAGTTTGAGGAGTGGTAATTTCTTCCAATCCTTTACAAGATATGGTCGGATTCATTTCTTGATGCTCGATGTGATCTTTCACTTCTTGAACATTTTTTTTCTTTATATGTCCTTCTATCTTGATAGTTTGAGGAGTGGTAATTTAGAACAATGAATTACAAGATATGGTTGGATTCATTTCTTCTTTATTGATGTGATCTTTCACTTCTTGCACCTTTTTCTTCTTGATATGTCCTTCTATCTTGAGAGTTTGAGGAGTGGTAATTCTTGCCAATGCTTTACAAGATATGGTCTGATTCATTTCTTCTTTCTCTGTGGTGGGGTCCTGGCGTATATCTTCTTCTTTTAATGTTTCTTGATCCTTTTCTTCCTCCTCTTCATATTCTATGTAAAATAGTTTCTTCTCAGCACACTTATGACCTTTAGTGCATTTGCTATCACAATTGTAACAAAGCCATTTTTCTCTTTTTTCTTCCAATTGTTGTGGTGTAACCCTTGTAGGTTGTGGAAGGCTAGGAGAAACAACACTTCCATCTTTATAGTTGTGAGGGGTATGCTTCCTGGCTTCCATAATTTTGCTTTCCACTATGTCACAAAGCCCTTTTACTCTTTCCAATTGTTGTGGTGTTGCTCTAAAGAAGGTGTTTCTCTTTGTATCCTCATAATGTGCTATCATTTCCTCCGTGAAAGTTGACCACGTAACAAGTTGTTTACGAGAACAAAGCCCTTCGTACCATAAAAGTTGATCTGGTTCTAAATATGAAGATGCAGTACATACCTTTTGTAACAGTTGTACACCATGTAGATCAAAATATTGCTTCATCTAAAGTATCCAATTTATCGGATCCTTGCCATCAAACTTCCTCATCTTGCTTTTTCTTGATTTTAGGAGCTCGACCTTGAAACGAATGTAACTCTGTACTTTCGGATCTTTAAGTTCTGAAATTGTGACCTATAGTAGCCCTCTGTGTCCTCTTTCCAATTCCACCAGTCTGATCCAAATTGGATTCTCTAAGAAAGAGTTATGCACAATCTCCCAAAATGACCTGCTTATAGACCTTTCCAAAAGAGTGAAATTGTATGAAGTGCCACGTATCACTATTTTGACCTTTGGATATAAAAAATTCATACAAGAAACTACAGTCTGTCCTCTTTCTGTACCTTCCTACGAAATTTCAATTCGATCCCCAGAGAGAAAGTTATGACGATTTTCCTCAGGTCACCTTTTTTTAATGTAATTCAGGAGTCTACAAAAATACCAACTTCCTCAGATCATATCTCCACAAATATCGCGCGAAAAGCTCTGAACTTTGGATCCAAGGTTCGGCGTGATTTCTTTTCAAATGGGTTTTTTTTTGCAACTTTTGAAAAGTCACAGAAAAAAGTTATAGCGAAAATTCCACAATGACCTGTTTGGAGCAGCGAAACCCTAGAATCCAAAGCTCTGATACCAAATGTTATGAAACTAGCTCAAGAAAAGATAGAAAAGATAGATCAACGGCTTAGAATTCAGCCTCTTCGAGGGGGCAACCCCCTTTACATTACATAAATGAACAATTCTTGGATGATACAAATGAAAAGACCTCCTTTCTATATATAGGAGTCTAAGGGGTCATAACATAATCAAAGAAGACATAACAATAATAATGTAAGGGCATAATAATAACAATAGTGGGCTTCTATGGGTCACAATAGTAACAATATGGGCACTACATGGGTACATCAATATAATAAGTGGGTTATACTAATAACAATAAGGGGTTACACTAGTAGTATAGGGGCCTAAAAGTGGATGATATTATATTTGGAAGCAACAAAGGTTATGTAGTACGATTAGAGGAAATTTCAGCTTAAAAGTTCCCATTAAATTTTCATGAAAGTTTCATATAATTTCCATGTCATAATATGAAAAACAATAAAACACCTTTAAATTTAAAAAGAGGCACATGAAAATATTTTCAAGGGAAAAGAAGAAAAGCTATTTTTTTAATTGTACTTTTTTTCTTATCTACTTATAGGCTTACTCAAATTTGAAGTGTAGACAATTGCTCGATGCATAATTAAATCTCACATCCAACAAGTACCATTATAGATAGTTTTGAGAAGATCCAAATTGATAAAAAATGAAGATATATTTAAAAAGTGTGTTGAACAGAATTTTTTAATGTATCTTCAATTTTTCTAAATGTGGGTCTTCTCGGGAGTATGCATAATGGGTTCCCATTGGATGTGGAATTTAATTCCTCATCCAATGGGTGTCTACTTAATTTTTGAGTAAACCTATAAGTAGATAAGCCAAAAATATAATTAAAAAAAAATAATTTTCTTCTTTTACTTGAAAAATTCATACTTCTATTTTATTATTTTAACTATTATTTATTTATTTATTCTTCAAGATGCCATTTTTAGGCCGAAATTTCCTGTAATGATCATTTTCTATTAAGATGAAGTATGAGTTCGAGATGTTAATTATTGGGGAGATTACTTTTAACCTTGGGCTACAAATTTTACAAAAGTAAGAAGGTATATTCATTTCTCAGGAGAAGTATCTAAATGATATATTGAAGAAATTCAAAATGGAAGACCACAAACCTATCTGTTGATGGTGCTAGACCCACCAACATTTAGGGGATCTCCTTGGTATGAAGTACCAACTAGAACTCACATCATTTGTTGTAGGAGTCCCATCTAGTATGTGGTATGATGGCTTGATTTCCATTGTCTTAAAAGTTTTCCTTACCTCTTGCTTGTAAGCACATGACAGTGGTATGCTTTGTCTTCCAATAGCGAGCTTCACGTGCTTGGTGAGTGATTAGTGTTACTTGTGTCAAGGTTCTTTCACCATAGAGGGATAAGGTGGAGGTGAGCCTTAAGTTGAAAGGGAATAGTCACAACAAAACAAGACATGCAAAAATTTCGGCGTAGTAGTCCACATGGATTCGACAATCACAAACACACAATGAATGGATAACACGTACAACACCTAGTGAAGTAGTCCACATGAGTGCAACAATCCTTATAACAAGTTTATTAGAATGATTATGTCAAGTATCCAGCGGGTTTTCCCACATGAGTGAGACAACGTTAACAAATTATGCAACACATTTTTGTAAGCATATGTATTAGAAAAAACGAAATAGTTCAACTATATTAACATAGGTTAAAGAAACATGAATTACAAGTTTCCAAAGAATAGTCTTACAAAACAATACAATACATGTGTGAAAACTCACTAGCCTGTTATCAGGCTTCTGAATTAAGTGAAATTTCCAAGACACATCGGTACATCATACATCACTAACCCCAATAGTAGGGTGTTGGAGCCACTGCTTACTTGTCAAAGAAAATACTACATAATCTCAAGGTTATGTAGGAGGAGCCAAGGTAAAAAAGTCCTTTGCATGTACAAATTAGCAGTATTTATAGCCAAGGGTAAAACTAGCCCTTGTAACTTTTCAAATTTCCTCATGACTATTTGACATACATGACTCTTCAACTTTACATGACTCTTTAGATTTACATGTGGGTCTCTTGTACTTCCATGTTATATTACATTGATTACAACAGTGTGGCCCACAATATTGGTGTGGCCGAGATGACTCATAACATGAATTGACAAGACAGAGCTGGTGTGTTCCTGTTGGTGGTGGTGTGCATGTCGAGTTGCAATGTTGATGAGTGATGGATGTGCTCTTAGTGTATCATAGCTTTAGCTCTGAATGGAAAGGTGTGTGTAGTCTTCGATGGTCTTGGTGTCTGCTTGATATTACATGTGCACGTTGCTCCTTCACTTTTACTTTGGCATGCTCCATGTCTTCGTCTGTTCATGAAGAAATCTCCTCGCATGAACTCCTTTTTCATCCATTCACGAAACAATCTCCTCGCACTTCTTATTCATCCTGTTCGTCATCACATTATGTCTCACCCATGTACCTATATCTGCAATTAATCATGACAAGATGACACAAAATCCAAAAATCCCCTAGTCTACCATGATATATTGTCGTTCACTTTTGGATGCAGGTGATTGGGAGAGAGGACAAGGCTCTGAAAATGCGCAAGGTAGATTTCAACCTAGGATTTGGGCTCTAGGAATTGTGCGTGAAAATTACGTAGAGGTCATTGTGAGGCTGAGATGGGAAATCCAGATCAACAGTGACTATCCACGAGATCTGTCTCAGCTGGGGGGTAGATCTATGCAATTTTTTTAGGGAGTCAGTGTAGGCAGCTGAGGGAGAGTCGCAGTGAAAACTACATAATTTCCTTGGGGTGTTGGCAGCGGGCTGCAAGAGGCTGCTAGAAAAAAATATGCAATGTTGGGAGGTTGTCCTGTTGGAAATCCTTGCACAGTTTCTGAGGTGATCAAGATTCTAGGCAGCTGGGGGACTACTCATAAAAAATGCGTAGTTTCATGGGTGTGCAGTAGGCTGACTAATTATGTGACTGGCTGGAAAAACTGCACAATTTTTCAGGGTAGTGTAGTGATGGACACAGGGTGTGTATCCAACATGTCTGCAGAGTTTCTTTAGTCAGTGGAGTGGGCATGATTTGCAAATTCTGTGCAATTTTTTGGAGGAGTGAGGCCTGGGGTCACTTCCTGTCCAAACTCTCTGGTTGACTAGCTAGAGGCTCAGTTGATGTGCTTGCGAGCAGTGCAGATTGAAGTGAATTGTTGGGAAACTTTCGTGTTGTTATGGGTGACAGACGGTCGAATCAATTCCAAGATTGTATAGTGCATAATGCCTAGGAGGCAGCCTCAAGCTTTGTACAATTCTGGGCAACATTACATAATCACCGAGAGCTGAAACTGCACAATGTAGCTCAGCAGATGTCTGGCTGTTGGAGGTTGGTCCTGTTGATAGAGTTTCAAAAAACAGCCAAGTGTGTGAACAAGTGACTTTTTACATGCATGACCTCACGAACACACACTCAATGTGACTTGATGACAAGACACCTTGAACCATCAAGACAACATACACTAAGTGTGACTAACCGACAGTGTGAGTGACAAGCGCAACACTTGTGATAGATCATTGAATGACCACGACAATGCTTGAACGACAGCGCATGAAACTTTGTGTGTGAGTGCGACAAATGTTTACATAGAGGACTCTTTTACTATTCAATGGACCCCCCATTTATTAATACAATATTAATTATTCAATTAATAAATGGGGACCCTTTAAAAATTCTCCAAAAAACTTAGCGAATAAGAGCTTTCCTTTTGTAAAGCATTCAGAATAAAACTTTGGATAAACTAAGATATCAAACCAAGTTATTTCATGATAACGCATTCCTACTTTATCGCAAATCACAAGATCTGATAATAACAAGGGTTAGTCATGAGGTAGAATCAGCAAGATGCGATAAGCGAAATCCCCATAAAATACCTAGAGATAGCATTTTTCTTCTATAATACTTAAGGCTTAAACTATTCTTCAAAACTTCTTTATCACAATCACATCGGAGTTCTTAAAAGAGCACAAACATACAAACCACAAGAAAATGTGAAATGTGATGTAATCCAAACCCGATGGAATATTAAAACTATTATAAAACTACATTCGGGTCCAACATATCGTAATGTCTCTGATCGGACATCGCAAAATATTAAAGAAAATTTCAATTTCTCTAGCCATAATCTCTGATATTGTGATTTGCGATCTTCTTGAGATTTGTGATTTGCGATTTGTGAGATTTGTGCTTTGCAATTTGTGATATTCTGATTCATCGCAATAAAAAAAAAACCGGTATTACATGAACATTCAAATAAATCAGAAATGTCAGTTTGAAACATGCAATGCAGCATTTTGATAAGACAAATAAAATATTTTGTAAGCCTTAATGTATAGTTAATGAGATTTAAGGGCATTTATTCGTTTAATGACTCGAGATGATAGATATCTTTCTTATTCATGTTTGAAATAAAAGCTCCATCCTTATGTGCTTTTAGAATTTAATGTGTGAATCGTGTTTTCCCTTGCATTTACCTCTCTATATTTTTATCCTGTTTTCTCCATTTGCCTGAATTTCATGAAGTTTCCGAAGAACAGAACACTCACATAAATTGTTAAGAAAGGAAAAAAGACTGTAGAGGATACTGCACCTGAGCAGTCAGACATGCTACCACCATTCTCTTGTATCACTTGTAACAAAGATGGAGGGACTACATCTTGGGAGGCGATGTACAATTTACTAGAGGGACAAAATGCAAGGCCCCTAGAAATTAATCCCCACACTGATTCATTAAAAAACATTTATTGGGGTACATTGTTGAGGCTAGCCATTGAACAAATTTAGGAAATAAAGGCAACAGCAGATGCCACAGCTTCATTTGATGCTTCCTACTTCGAAGCAGCATGCTCTTTTCTACACAAGATTGCTGCGAGACTGAAAATCTTACCATACACAAATAAGGTAAGATGGATTATTGATGAAGTAGATGTTTCTGGTAGAACGTTCAGAAATTCCAGGCAAGATGTTATGGGACCATTCAAATTAGATAATTTGAGCCAAATGTACCATCTAATGTAGCCACAGAAGATATATGACAAAGTTTTTATTGAGAATTTTTCCAAAGAGAATGAGGATCTAATGAACATTATGCAGAATTCAAGGTCTGGCTCCAACAAGTTTAGATAGGAGAAAACTGGTATGTAACCCATCGTACCTCTGTCAGCCCCATACAATTTTTTAGCTCCAATGTTGTGTAGGTTATTCGGAAAAGTTGATACCACCAAATTTTCCATTGAATGGGTTCCCTTAATTGATGCAATTGTAAATGCTACCATTTTGAACTGGAGTACTATTTTGTCAGATAATTTGGCCATGGCCATTAGGGAATACAAGTGTAATAGAACTGTCTCCACTCGAGTTATCACTCCCTTTTACATGAGTGATTATGTCATGGATGCTATATGTTTTCTCTCAAATATTCCAAAAATGGGCTGAAAATGGACTTCAAAGGATCCTACACCCATCCATGTTTACCATAAAATACTGTGGGAATCATAGTTTGGCTCCCATTTTTATAATATTTTTCATGGTATCATGTTGCCTATTTATTAGACCATTTTTAATAAGAAAGTCCCTAGGCTTTTAGAGGAAGTAAAGATAGACATCTTGCCGATGACAAGATGTTTTGGTGAGGAATAGTTCACTTATATCAGAGTTTTTGGGAGTATTACATCTCCCTGTGTTGTCCCATCCTATGTTCCAGATAAAATACTGGCACGAGAGATTGGTTATCAGATAGTGGGTGATGGAATAACCAAAACCCTTAAGGAGAAGAAGAAATCCATCTGGCCAACCTTCCCATTACAATGTGGCACTTTCGCATTGCATGATCTTGGGCATGCATCTAAAGAAATATAGAACATCACGGCTCTAAACCTAGCTACCATGCTAGGTAGACAGTATGACCCCAACCAGATTGCTAAGAATTTCACTGCCATGGTCAAAATTAGGAAATTCAGTCATGAGGATGATCCATTTGATGATTTCTTTGAGCAAGCTGAGAAATTTTCACAAGTTTTTCATTTAGCATCACTAAAGCTAGACCCAAAGGACCTCAGAGAATTCCACATATATAAATAAAAGGCTTGAACAGGTCCCTTTGGACCTGTTACAAATTGAATAAATAAGAGAACCTACTCCCAGCATAAGCCTGAAGGAGAGTTCTAAGCAAAATTTTGATGACGAATCACAAGAAAAGTCAACTCAAGGTTCAGAATACCATGAACATGAATATGAGAATAAACAAGGAAGCCCTGAGGAAGACCGTGAACAAGTTACAAAAGAAAATCTTGAAGAAACGACCGAGAAGGTCTCAACTAAACAACACATGGAGACTAGTTCCTCGCAGGTTGAAAAAGAAAAGACCCCAGTCATCAATACAGAACAAGAGTGGGAGAAATTTAATAAAAATCTCGAAATAGAGACTGGTCTTGAAGCAATGTTTGGATTCCAGACTCCATAACATGCTCAACAGGTTGTAAATCCAGAAGGGATAATACAAGAACTTATAACTACTCAAGACATTGAAGTATCCCGACACGCCCAACTTCTAAAATTGTTTTGAAGGTTGAAGAAATACCATCATTAGATGTATTCTACAGTCCTACACATAAGGCTGTAGTAAAAAGGAAAACAAATAAAAGAAAATTGGATATATCAGAAATAAAAACTCTTGAAAGTGATCCAATGGAGATAGTGTGGAGAGACACCCCCATTGATCTATCAGACAACCTTGCAAAGCTATCACAATTTGCAAGTGCTTATGCAACTACAAAAATCGATAAGGAAGTTCGACTATTACTGAAAGAAAAAGAAGAAAGATTTCAACTGCTCTAACAACAACTTGAGCAAGAAAGATAAAGCACCAATAGGCGAGTTGAAATACAACTGGGACAACTTCAACAAAATTTTGAGCAAATGACAGTACAACATCAGACAAACATGGCAGTGAAGAACACAAAGATTCACCAAATGCAAGCTATATTGGAAAAATTCAAAGAAAATCCTCAAATAGATGAATTTATCAAAGAGGCACTTGAATTAAATTCTCTTTTGGTACAATAGCAGGAAATATTTTTTCAAAGAATTTCATTGATCAAAGCTTATTGTGAATCAAGTGACAAATTAAACAATCAAGTGATTGATCAAAGATTAGAATATGAAGAGCTAAACAAAAGGATAACATAATTCATTTCTTGGCAAGAATATGAAGAAGGAAAGAAGGATGATCTACCAAATATCGAGGAGTCCCACAAAGACATCTTATTTATAGATTGAGACTTGGATTTAATACAGACAGAGAGGACAGAAACAAGAGTAGCTAGTACAACAAACAACATCATTGAGGATGTCAATGATAACCTCCACACTTCCAGTCTTATCACAGAATGCAGTTCAAAAGCTCTCCTGGACATTAAACAGTTGGAAGAACGGTGGAAATAAACTACCCAAAAAAATGCAGAAGCAATCAAGCAACTCTCTAAGCTTGATTGGGAAACATAATAGTGATTTCTGGTAAAACCACATAGTCATTGGATGACACTACTTTGTTTAACTAATTCTACTGAAAATATGGTGCCACCTCTCACTGATGTTGTATTCACAGGGAAATTGAGATCCAAAATTGGCCAACCTCCCTAGGTTAAGCTAATCAGACATTTGTGACTTCAAGGACCGAATGGCTAAATAGGACCTTTCAATTTGGAGAAGTTTGTTATCATTTATTTTTAGTTTCAATTTTTTATTTTCACTTATTAGGTTGTTTGAAACCTACTCATCTTTTTATGTAATAATATATTTTTGAAAAATATGTGTATTATTTAAACCTCTCTCATGCATTTAGAGAGGGGTCCATGATTTTATCAAAAACTATTTGCAAGACATTACGCTTCTGTATTTTTGTGAAGCATTTGATGAAATAATTGGAATAGGATCTATTTTTTCTTGAATATTGAAGCATACTCTATTGAAATTGCACTTCTATATTCTTAGAGTCTATTTAATTGGAGGAAAGTGGATCAATATTGTTGATCTCATAAGCAGGGATTTTCATATGTGGTACTTTTATCTTATGATTGTGTTTTTTTTATGAATTAGCAGTAGTCTTTCTTTAATTGTCCGATGTATGAAAATAAGAGTTATAGTTTGATGTTATTGCACTTTTGTATGATGTTTTAGCTCTGATTTGTTATTGAGTACATGAACAATTACTATATGTGATAAAGTTTCCTCAATTGTTTTGTCTAACTATGTAGCCAAAACAATTATCATTCACGATTTCTTTTCTTTTAACAATTGAATAATATTCATTACTATTTGCTTTGAGACACCCCTGTAGATCGCATATCTTAGTTTATTCCTGGGTATATTTATAGTAAGATAATGTTAGAATAAGATAAATTCATATGTTTATTATTTATATTAGATCATTTTTTAGTTAAATCATTCTTCATTATACCTTATATCACCCCAACATCATTATCAAATCAATCCTTTCTAGGAAACTAGTCCCACCATCCCTAGTCAGAGCCACTACACCAAATGGAAAAGATGTTTCTTTCAAGGTCCGAACTAGGTGGTTATCCCTCGTGTTGTCACAACGAATTTTGAGGCCTCAACATTCTAGCCCTACAAGGAGGGTCGAGGCTGTGATTGGTAAGAAAATCTAAATCAGAAAGCCATTCTAAGAGTAAAACTCCCTCACCATCACCTCCAAATTCTCAGTCACATTCCAAATCTCCAAATCCTAAATGTGAAGTTGTGAAAAAATCTTTACAATCCACTAGTGTTTCTCTAAAGAAATCAGATCACCCTTCCTCTATAGAAACTCCCGAAGTACAATCTTTGATTCATAAGTTACAAGGGATTTCTCTATCCCAAGAAGGATCTAAATTATCTCAAGCTAGCATTTCTTCACAATTTCCTTCGTCTCGAGTATTAACTAGATCGCAGAGTGAAAATTTTGGAATTCCTCCATTTGAATTTCCTCTACCTCCTCCTTGAAGGAATACTAAGAAATCAGAATCTGAAACTCATAGTGAGATTCTTTCATCATCACGACAAACTCCCTCATTCATTCCACCATCTTCATCATAAACCCAATCATCCACCTCACCATCTTAGATCGTGATTTACATTGGTACAGGAACACAATATTCCTCTACCCAATCACTTTCAACCACTAGTGCATCTTCTTCCACACAGATACCCATAATGGCTCAAATACCATGGAAAAATCTAGGGGCCATTCAAATGGCAGGACCATTGCATCCATTACCTGCTCATCCATTGAAATGGTTACCAAAATTCAATCCTGATGACAGTCTTCCTGCCGAAGAACACATAAACAACTTCATGTTGTCCATAAATCTAAATGGAGTTGTAGAAGAAGACACAGTTCTACGATTATTCCCTTATAATTTATAAGGATCAATAGGATCTTGGTACTTTTCATTACCATCGGGTTCCATTGATAGTTGGAATAAATTTCAAGAACAGTTCCTAACCAAGTTTGGATATGTCTGCTCAATGAATACTCTTCTTAATGATATCTCCAACTTGAAAGATGAATCTAATGAACCAGTTAAGGACATCAATTCCCGTTTTAAAAAATTATTAAAAAAATTCCAGTGGCATCCAGGTCAAGTACAAAAGTTCAAAATGAATGGTACATTTCTTCTCTTCCCTCAAATCCAATTATTTTTGTTGATAGAGCTACCAAGCCAACCTTGGCTGAAAACATGAAAGAAGCTATAGCTGTGGAAAAACGAATTTTATCTTTAGAAAAGAAAAATGCATTAGAAGAAAGAAAATCCAAAAAGGTCACCTTCAGGGATGAATGCAAGAAGAAAGCACCTAAATATCCTTTCTATCTTGAAGGTCTACAAAAGGTACTTAAAACCATGTCCAATGAAATGGTTGACATTAAAAAGAAGGTAGCAGAATCTTCTTCTAGGAAATATTTTAGACCATTCAAAAGAAATGCTCCCTATGATCCTAAAACTCGAAATACAATATCAAATGCTAAATTATATGTGGATGAAGAAGAAGTATCAATAGCTGAAGAACAAACTGATGACGAAGAGATAGTTGAAGTACATGGAATGTGGGATTTCATTATTCCTTTGTCAGATAATGAAGAATTAGAAGAAGCTTTACCTGTCGCTACTAGAAGCAAGAGAACTGTTGAATTGACACAAACAAATCAAAAATAGAAATCATAAACTCCTTCCATCAAAGATAAAGAAATAGGTAATAAATATTCTCCAAAATCTACTCAAACATCTCCTCCTCAATCCAATTCTTCGCCTCCAGCCAAAACCTTGCTAGTGTTTGATGATATGGAATACAACATCATTGAAGACATGAAGAAGACCAGAGCTAATATCATGTTTTATGAGCTTAGCAAGCTAAAACATCAACATAAGCTATTGCTCAAAGAATTAAAAGTAGTCCCCACTTCTCCTCTTCCTGCTGCTGTAATTTCCCAGGCTGCTCAAGAAATGGGTAGGCCTCCGAGTACTTCATCAGATAAAATGAATTCAACTGATGTTGCTTTAATTGGTGGTAGATCTAAATCCCATACTCCTCCTTTTATTTTTACTTTTGAAGTCTTTAATAAGAATTTTCACAATTGTTTAGTTGATTCTAGAGCCTCATCTAACATTTTTCCAAAAATTGTTTGCGCAAAATTGCGTGTCATACCCCAGAAATGTATTATTTGCATTGTACAGTTAGATCGAACACAAATCGAAGTCATAGGAGAAATCAATCATCTTACCATTAGACTCTCATCTAACACAAAATTATGTCAAGTCATTAATGTTCTTGTCACTGATATTCCTGAATTCTACGGTTTGATCCTTAGTAGAGATTGGTCTGAAAAGCTTCATGGCTATTTTGCAATAGACTGGTCTCATATGTGGCTTCCTTACAATGGTAAGCCAGATCAAATAAGGGTCGACCGTGAGAAACATTTAAATTATATTGTGACTAAACTCGAAGTATAAAATGAGCCTGTCGCATACAATAGTAATATCATAGGAAATTATTCAGTTGAATCATTTTTGGGAAATTTTAACGCACACACTTCACCCTTTTTGGAAAATTTTGTTACATCATAGATTGAAAATTATTCACAAACAGATTCTTCTAAATGTATCAATTTTGTAAATAAACATGTAGTCAATTATTTATTTTGGAAATTATTCTTTGATGGATCAAAATTTAATGATGGAGCTGGGGCAAGTTGCATATTATTTAGCCCTGAAGGAGAAAAAACTATGTTGGCAGGCAGACTTGAATTTGAATGCACAAATAACACTGACAAGTATGAGGCATTAGTTCAAGGATTGTATAAATCCATAGGCCTTGTTATCAAATACCTTCAAGTCTTTGGAGATTCAGAAATTGTAATGAAACATGTAAGGAATACCATTCATTGTCTTTCTGGACATTTAAAACATTATCAATCGTTAGTCCTGGACCTCACCTCATATTTCCTAGCATTTAACATTTATCCAATTCCAATACTTCAAAACGCAAGTGTCGATCTTCTGGCTAGCATTATATCCAATCTCATACCACCAAGAGATTGTAGTCCTGATCAATTTTATATAGAATTAATTTTTATACCTTCTATTCCTAATAACATCACCAATTGGTGAGTTTTTAATGACGATCAAAATATCGTAAACTTTTTAACATCTGAAGGCTCATATGATGACCATATAATAGATGAAGACCAACACAATAACCAGCTCAAGCAAAAAATATGTGTAAATCAATCTGTATTTAAGTTGGAAGATCTGTATGATCTTAAGGATAGATTCAAGAAACCAACTAACTCAAAGCATCAAAGTTAAACATTTAGGTTTGAATTAGTTAATCTTGGAACTAACCTTAAACCTCAAAATATTAATCTAGGTCTTTATCTTACACCTAAAGAAAGATTAGCCTTCATTCATTTGTTGAGAAGATATAAAAATATTTTTTCTTGGAATTATGATTATCTTAAGACATATTATACTTCCATAATTAAACATACCATTCCTATGATTTCTGACGAAAAACCTATACAACAAAATTTGAGAAGGATACATCCAAATTTAGAAAATCAAATCAAATATGAATTAAATAAACTTCTCAAAGCCAAAATATTTTTTCCTGTCATACATTCAAGGTGGTTTTCTAACCTAGTTCTAGTCAGGAAAAAGAATGGTTTTTGGGATTCAACTACGTTAAGTAAGTCATTCATCTATGACCATTTCCATGAGAGGTAGTCGTAATTGACTAATTTCTCATGATTTTTGAATAGTCCACTTAACACTCATTGCATCGGGTGATGCTCACAGGGGTGAAGAAGTGGGATTGAAACTAGTGAAATAAATCACATAGCGTCAATCATCACTTCTAGGGCTTGCACCCGTAACCAAGACTTCCCGAGAGGTCACACATCCCAGATCGCCTCTGGCTCAAGCACGCTTAACTATGGAGTTTTCCCCACAATCAAGCCCACTAGTTTTCTACCCCATTTGTAAAACCTTAGTAATTATGGTGCCTCATGAACCATTCAAGTAGAGTTCCCTTCACTCTTTTGAATTAAGTATTTGGGGTTTTCGCAGTGCATTATATTAGATATCATTTTTTGGGATTCAACCGCATTAATTAAGTCATTCATCTATGACCATTTCCACGAGAGGTAGTCATAACTAACCAATTTGTCATGATTTTTGAATAGTCCACTTAACACTCATTGCACCGAGTGATGCTCACAGGGGTGAAGAAGTGGGATTGAAACTAGTGAAATAAATCACATAGCGTTAATCATCACTTCCAGGGCTTGCACCCAGTAACCAGGACTTCTCGGGAGGTCACCCATCCCAGATCGCGTCTAGCTCAAGCATGCTTAACTGTGGAGTTTTTCCCACAATCAAGCCCACTTAGCTTGCTACCCCATTTGCAAAACCTTAACAAGTATTGTGCCTCATGAACCATTCAAGTAGAGTTACCTTCTCTTTTGAATTAAGTATTGGGGTAGCAAGCTAAGTGGGATTGATTGTGGGGAAAACTCCACAATTAAGCACGCTTGAGCTAGAGGCAATCTAGGATGGGTGGCCTCCCAGGAAGTCCTGGTTACCGGGTGAAAGCCCCGAAAGTGATGATTGACGCTATGTGATTTATTTCACTAGTTTCAATCCCACTTCTTCACCCCTATGAGCATCACCCGATGCAATGAGTGTTAAGTGGACTATTCAAAAATCATGAGAAATTAGTCAGTTACGACTACCTCTCATGGAAATTATCATAGATGAATGACTTACTTAACGCAGTTGAATCCCAAAAAATGATATCTAATATAATGCACTGCGAAAACCCCCAATACTTAATTAAAATGGTGATATTCAAATTTGTATAGACTTTCCTAATCTCAACAAAGCTTATCAGAAGGACAACTTTCCACTGCCTCCTATGGAACATACACTGCAGTCAGTTGTAGGCTCAGAGTTAATGTATTTTCTGGATGGATTTTCAGGTTATAATCAAATTCTCATACATCCAGATGATCGACTAAAGACCACATTTAGAATGAAATGGGGAACATATTCCTATTAAAAGATGCCATTTGGATTAATTAATGCTAGTGCAACATGTCAGAGAGCCATGGATATAGCTTTCAATGGTTTGGTGAATAAAACAATGGTCATTTATTTAGATTATATAACCGTATATTCAAAAAAGCACAATAATCATTTAAAAGACTTAAGACAAATCTTTGAACATTGTAAAAGATATGGAATTTCTCTAAATCCAAAGAAATCTTTCTTTACTTTAAGTGAAGGTAAACTTCTTCGATTTAGTGTATCTAAATATGGAATTGACATAGATCCTAATAAGATAAGAGAAATTTAAGAAATCTCTTTGCCACACAAAAAAAAAATTCATGCAACCTTTCCTAGGTCAGATAAATTTTGTTAAAAGATTTGTCCCTCACCTTTCACGAATTGTTTTACCCCTCTAATCTATGATCAAGAAAAATTATGTTTCTAAATGGGGACACACTGAGCATGAAGCTTTCAGTCTTATCAGACAAGAAATTATAAATTCTCCCTCTTTAGCTACTTCAAAATTTCTAATCATTTTATTTTATTTACTTTTGCTTCTGAAACATCATATGTAGCTATTTTGACACAAGTCGATGATGAGAAAATTGAAGCACAAATTTCTTTCTTTAGCTCCAATTTGCAAGGTGTTGAATTGAATTACTCAGATGTTGAAAAGAAGGCTTTCGATGTTTTCAAATCAATAAAACATTTTGGACCTTTTCTTCTTAAAACTCACACTAAAGTAATAGTTCCATTCTCATTTGTAATAAATTTACTAATGCAAAGAGAATTAGGTGAGAAAATAGAAAATTGGGTAACAACACTGCAAGGATATGACAGTGAAATTGGACCAGCTAGAATTGTTAGAGGTCAAGGTTTTTACAAAATGTTAGCTGGAGCATGGAACTTACTAGCACCAGAAGATTAAGGTGATGATATACAAATATGTGAGGTAAACCTCAACAATATTGAATCTAAATATGATGATATCAATTTTATTTGAAAAATGGATATGCCCCTATGAAACTCATTTACAAAAGAAAAAGGGCTTTGAGATTCAAATATAAGCAATATGAAATTATCAATGATGTTTTGTTCAGGAAGAATTATGATTTTGTTTTACTTAGGTGCCTTGAAAATTTTGAGGTAGAAAAGGTTATGCAAGAACTCCATGATGGACTAGTTGGTGGACATTTTGGAGGAGACACAACAGCACATAAAATCTTACATGTTGTCTATTATTGCCCAACCTTATTCAAAGATGCACACAAATATGTAAGGAAGTGAAAAGCTTGTCAAATAGCTACTAGAAGACAAAGGAAACCTGCATTTCCATTACGTCCGGTCAAAATTGAACAACCATTTGAGCAATAGGGATTGGACATAATAGGTGAGATCGTTCCTCACTCTTCAAAGCAACAAAGATATATGCTTACAGCAACTGATTACCTCGCTAAGTGGGTGGAAGAAATTCCACTAAAGGTAGCCAATTTTCAAAACATTAGTGAATTTATTGATCAATTTATTATCACCAGATTTGGGCTACCAACTGCCCTCATGTTTGGAAATGCATCCTATTTCACAAGAAATGTTATGACAAAATTTTATCTCAAAATAGGTTTTAAACTTAAATATTCTGCTAACTATTATCGTTAGGGAAATGGTTTAGCTGAATCAACAAATAAAAATATCATAAGGATAATCAAATGAACTATTTATCAAAGTCAACAAAACTGGCATAAATCTTTAACATTTTCTCTATGGGCAGATCAGATAACACAGAAGGTCTCAATAGGCACTTCTCATTTTAATCTGGTCTATGGGAAAGAAGTTGTTCTTCCTACAAATGTAGTTGTTCTCTCTCTAGCCCTAGTTCAATTTACTGAAGAAACTCCTTCCTCTTCTATGCAATTAAGGCAATCAAAAATCCTCAAACTCGAAGAAGAAAGAGAGAAAGCCAAAATCATACATGCACATCATCAATAGTTAGTTAAATCTTCCTTTGATGCAAATTATGTAAGTCCTAAACCTTTTCAACTTGGAGACCCTGTATTGAAGTGGGATAAAGCACATGAGGATAAAGGTAAGCATACCAAATTCCTAAGAATGTGGCTTGGCCCATTTCATATCACAGAACAAATCGGCCCATCAACGTTTCTATTGCAAGATTTATCAGGCAAGAGAAATTCTCTGCCTGTGAATGGGCAAATTTTGAAGAAATATTTTTCATAGAAGATAACCTCTTATATCCCTTGTACACTATAGCCTTTACTTTTCCTAGGAAAATAAAGTTAAATAGTATTTACTTTTGGCCTTACAATAAAAAATCCTCTTCAAATATTTTGGCTTTTCACTTATATAAGTAGAGATTGTTAAGGAAATAATTATAACATTTGAAAATAAGTTAGGCTTTATCTGTTACAGGGAAAAGTGTCTACTCAGAACTACTTATCCCACTAAGGTGTGATAGCTGCCTTAGAAACAACCAAAGTAAAGCTACTTTCATTTTTTCTTTATGAAGTATAGATAAAGAGGAACAAAGAAGACCAACCTCTATCTTGCGCTAATCTCCTGGTTTGATTCCTCTCTTCCTTGATAGTCTTTCATTACTTGTTCCCTTGCACGCCCAGCTTCACAGAGTACCTGTAAGATCACAGTAGCACAGCACTATACAAGAATGGATCTATAATCATAAACAATCTAGGATCAGATGTAAATTGACCATACAAATGCAGCAAACATAAATGACACAAGAGTATGGAGGAAAACTTGAATAGCTTTTATTGATAAACAAGAAAGAGCCAAGAGGAGTTACAACCAATTGTTCTGACCTAGCATCAACCTCTCAACAAAGAAGCCCCTCTTCACCTCATACAAAGCTTAGATCACCCAACAATCTGATGTTTGTCTCAAGAAACCAACAACAATTCCTTACAATATGCAAAATTCCAGCTTCTGGATCTCTGGGATGAGGGATCCATATATAGATATCTGTAAGGGAGATGAGTCAGCTTGTGATTTGATTAGTGTCTTCCCTCTGATAGTTCTTGCTTCCACTTGGAGATTGATGATCTCTTACTCATCCTTGGTCGAATTCAGAGAGGCAAGTGTCATAGGAGAAGTTTCTGGAAGCTTCCATTGCCTCTCCAACTTGCAGAATGACACTGCCATTTGTCATTTCTCGCCCATCGCACCCTATAGAAGGGATTTTTGAAATGTAACGCACCCACACAGTGTACTTAGGTGAGATGCAATGCACTTGGCCAGTGGAGTAGCTAAAATGATCCTGTTTTGACCAATTCTGAGCAGTTTTTCATGGAGAACTTCTGGGAGAAGCTGTAATCAGTTTACCTTGTTCCTTTAGGGGTTAGAACAACACTTTTAGGGACTTAGGAGCCCTTAGTTTATGGACATTCCATGCTTGGGGTTGTAGTGCCCAAAAATGTCTATAACAGTTGCCCCCTAAAGCATGAGGTCGTTAATCTTTTGATGTCGGGTGAAATGCTTTATTATGAGGATCCAAAGTTCTTTCAAGCTGGGAGGAGACCTGTAATAAGATACAATACAATACATTATCTTCATAATATTTTCATGATCTAGCTGAGGCGGGCATTCCCATGCTCAACTTTATAAATTCATTTTCATGTACATAGGACAGACAATCGTCTGAGTGTAGACTGATGATTCTGATAGAGCCATCATCCCTTTGATTGGATGATTATCTGTGCAGCAATGATGTACATTTGATGTCTTTATTTTCCTGAATATATATCGCAGCCCGGATGGATGAAACTAGATCCGAGGTCTTCAATCTCGTTCGATATTCACTCAAAGTACAAGTCTATCCATGTGAGAGATGTTCTGGAGTCGAACATGGAAAGACATTGCCTGATTACCAGCCAATGATGTAAGTTGTTAACAGGCGCGAGAGGAATCACCGATAATGATAATGACCCTCAAGGTACTGTAGTACAATTCACGTGGTGTGAATAAAGGATTTGGCGTTGAACACCACGCAAAATCTTTCGGTCGAAGGCCATTGATGTAAACCTGTCGCCGGAAGTGAGAAACTTGCCATTGAGGCATGCAATCTTCAAAGTACTGAATGGGGTGTTCCTAGATCAACTTCTTGGATAATGAGCTGATGTCGACAAGAAGTGATCCGTCACAGGAGGGCCTTAATGAATCCCACATCAATGACATGGAACGGAGCAAATGATTTTAATGGAGGTGAAAACGATCTGGTGATATAAGGTTCAGGGTGGCAGTCATGAAAGAATGGAGTATAAATGTATTATAGTGGGTGAGACACAGGTGAATTCTCTGAATGACTTCTCTTGAACATATCAGTGACACTGACGTGATGGATTGGTAGCATTAACCCCAAATGTGGATGGTATGATGGGACCATGGTGATGTGACTGGTGAATGAAACAACCCAACCCGACTTGGATGCGGAGTGAAAGTGTCATGTTCAAGAGCGACTTGCTACCAACAAAGTTTCTTCAAGTTTTCTTCCCAATTTTTCCCTAGTCATTGCTGACCAGTACCTATTTATTTTTGTCAAGCTTGAGGAGGATAACATATGATTTTTCTATAATTTTCCCTTCGGGAAAACCCATCGCTATGTTTTAACGAGCCTAGCGATAGTGAAACTCGTTCTCGTCTATAGACAAGTTTGTCGCTATTAAAATTTTAAAAAGTTTAACGACAAAGATAACTCGGTCCTTTTCAATTTTAGAGAATTTGAAAAGGAACGTAAAGGAAACTCCAAAATTCCTTTCTCGTCATCTAATCCCTTAAGTCTGAAAAAGTATAAACCAATAAAGAAGGGATGAATTTTCGATACTTTTAACGAGCCAAACAAAACAAGCGCTCGATCTTGTTGTGTAATAATCCCTTAGGTCCAAAAAGATTAAAATTTAGAGGAGGGATAGTACTTCCGGTCCCTTTAACGAGCTGGAGAGGCCAATGGCTCGGCAATCTTTTCATATTTTACGAGTCAGTTGAAAAGAGCTTAAAGGAGACTCCTCTTTTGAGGAACGAGTGATAAAATTGGGTAGCAACTGATTCTAGGTAAGGTTTGGAATGTTCCAATCACAGTAGTGTTACAAGGATGGCTAGTGAGATCACTCTTCGCAGCTGTTCCTCAAAAAGGGTAAACAATCAAATGGAGGTGAATGATCGGCCAATGAAAAAATGGAGGTGACGGTGCAAACACGACCAAGGCTTTAAAGGCCGAAGTATTTCATTCACGATGGTTATTTACTGGAAATTGGTTCATTTTTTAATGAGCTTAAACTCTGGAGGAACATGTGCTCATTGCTTATGTTTATTTTTTACCGAGCATGAAGTCCGCGTTAAAACTGCTCGATTAAATGGTCTCTTTTTGACTTTATCATAAATGGCTTTGTTCTTTCAAAGATTGTACTGTAATTTCAATTGCTCCATCAAACTAGTTAGAAATGAACAATATATGCTTGAAAAATGAGTTAGAACAATAATATTTTACTTTGAACTACGTAAAAAGTAATGAAAAAGTGCTTTTACCTTTCATTTTACCATTTCATTTGAACTTTGGCTTGTTGGAGCTTTGGAGGTGCTTTCCCCCTTTGATTTTCATCAGCTGATTTCAGGAGATTCTGTGGATGATTCTCGGTGCGGTCTAGACCAGGTAGGAGCTAAACTTGAGCTCTTTCATTTCATGCTTTCCATTTTGCATTCTGAGCTTGATTCCTAGTTTTCCTGAGCCTCCGGGGTTTGAAAAACTCATTCTGCCTTCAGTGCATCCTCTGTGTATCGAAAGGTGCATTGGATGTTGGCCTGTCCACTGGCCATCTGACATGCAATGCACCCAGAGCACTACTGTAGGTGCGATGGGCGCAAAGAAGGAATTTTATGCACAGTTTTTGATGGAAATTTTGCCTGTTTCTTACCAAAATCAGGATCTAACTCTTCTCTTGTTTGTTTTTCAGATATCTTTGGAGTAAGATGACTATTACATGGCGAGAACGTGAGCATGAAGAAGAGGACATGCTTGCCCTACATGATCCGGTTACAGTAAACGCACTGCGGAACTGTGGCTTGCTGAAGTTTTTCTGCATTTCTAGCATGAGACAACAGATCAACTTACTGCAGTATTTGCTCGATGCTTGGGATCCTACCAACCAGGTGTTCCAGATCAGGGGAAAATCCATCCCCTTGACTGTAGTGGACATCTATTTCTTGATTGGCTTGTCGAGGCGAGGTGCCACCATCTCTTTATCAAGTTCGGCCCAAGGAGGTGAATCTGTGAGAGATTATGTTCGCCGGTATTGCAGAGAGGGATCTCAGCCGAGTAAAGACGGCAAGATCATCATCCATGATTTCACTGACAGGTCCCTCAGGACTATTGCGTTTACTTTTGGTAGGATGGCTGGTGGTGCGGCTCTTCATGTAGCCAACAGATCTTATATGCAGTATGCCTTGGAATGCCTCCAACCGAAGGTGTTCAACTGGTGTGACGCAGTACTTCTTGTGATGAAAGAACAGTTGACCAAGGTAAAGAGTGGGAGGTTTAAGAACTTTGGGTATGGTTCTATTTTGACCACCTTTGCCTTGGAAAAGATACCACTGATGCAGCCGCAGTATATTGCACTCGATTTACCTTCACCGACTGAACCACGTATGCAAAGATGGGTTGACCATATGTCTAGGCATGCTGGTCAGTCTCAGATTTCATTTTATGATACCTTCTTTGGGTGGTTTGATCGTCAGGAGATGGTTTACTCCGAGTATCCATATGCTGGTATGGACTTCCGGGGTGACCCAGATTTAGTACTGCCGGATGGCGAACCGTGGGGCACCATTGGTAAATTCTTTGATCATATTCCTATTTATCATTTTTCTTTTGTAATGTCCTTGTGCTTTATTCTGTCAAGACTTAACCAAAATCATGTGTTCATGCAGATGTTGGTCCCGTTCGGCTAGTAGTACACCTGAGAGTGCCAGCCGCCGCCCGAGCAGGAGAGGCTGTTGGAAGGGCTATCCTTCGCGACCTCGATGTGGCCTAGACTCTTGCGGCATTATAGGAATAGGTTGAGGGCCTCACTCTTGGTATTCCAGATGTGAGGACTGATGAGCTACCCTTGAGGTTGCAGCGGCATACTACTGGTGTGCCAAGACAATGGACTCGGCTCCTACACATGATCGCACAGGCTGTGACTTGCTATCACGAGCATCATTAGACTAGGGTTCCCCCTAGCGTTTTGAGTTTTTTGGTCATTTGACCAATTTTGTCTTGGTTATAGAACATTATGTGTAAACCATAAACAGTTATATACATTTTTTATTTTCTGAGTTTTATTTTGGTTAAGTTACATGATCCAAATGCAAATATTGATGGTATGCTTCTTTTTATAAATGTTGCAAATGTCTATCTAACACATAATTTGCCAATGAGTCAGTTAATGTGTTTAAGTTTCTGGAAATATGTTGATATTGAATAAAATCAAATTGTCTTTCCAAAATCTTAACCCTTAGGAACATGCGATAAATAGCTGGATTTCGGACAGAGTAGATACCAGTGAGTTGTAGTATGACGAGTTGTGAGTCTAGCCTGACAATCAGTAGGTGTATACCATGTGTGATGGCATCAGAGAGAAGTTCTATCAACTCGCTATATTCAACGATGTTATTCGTTGATCGACCAATACATACCCCTCTGAAACTTACTAACTCGCCACTTAGATCAAAAATGGACCAGGCCGCGGAAGATAGGTTCCACGAACTACAACTCGCTCCGTCGGCATATCCAACACATGACTCCAATAGGTTTGACATCTGCAATAAATGTAAAAAGTGGATTACTTGACCAAAATAAACACTTTAGCGAAAACAAAAACATAACAAAAGCATACAGGTTACCATACTGAATTACGCATAGTAACGCTGGAGGTACAACCCGTTACGAGGTTGCGCCAGTGGAATTCTGTCATAATCCATTAACTCGTAGGCTCCTTTTGCTAACACTCACTTAACAATATATGGGCCCATCCATAAGGACTTAAATTTACCTGCTCCCAATTTATCAGATTCTTGGTCATAAAGCAAGACCAAGTCACTTTTTGAGAAGACACGGGGTTTGACATTTTTGTCGAACTGCGCTTTGACTCGTTTCTTATGGGCTTCGTTAGCGAAAACGGTGTCACGATGGGTTTCATCCAATTGGATTAGTTCCAAGAAACGAGCTTCTTCTTCTGAAGTTCCGGGGAGGAGATCAATTGCGAGTTTGAGGGATGAGATTTCACACTGGATTGGTAAGACTGCTTCTAGGCCATATACCAGTTGAAAAGGTGCAAACCCGGTTGCATTCCTTACCGATGTTCGGTAAGCCCACAAAGCTGAGTATAGGATTAGGTGCCATCTTCTTTTGTGAACTCCAATCATCCTTTGCAGCATGTGCTTCAGGGCCTTGTTGATTGCTTCAACTTATCCGTTCGCTTGCGGATAGTATGGAGTAGAGCTGTCGTGAGACAACCCTAGTTTGGCAGCTAATTTGACCATCATGTGATTGCGAAAATGTGATCCATGATCTGTGACTATAGCTTGTGGTACGCTGAATCTGGCGACTACATGATTGAAAAAGAAGAGGGTAGCTGTTTCACCAGTATTATCTAATGTAGGCATCGCCTCGACCCATTTGGTAAAATAGTCAACTGTGACTATGATATACCTATGCCCCCCGGTCGAAGTGGGGTTACATGTCATGAAATCGATGCCCCATTTGGCGAATGGCCCGATAACAACTATTGGCTGCAGAGGTGCGGGTGGTCATCTGGTTTTGCTATCGAAAATTTGACAAGCATGGCAACTTATGACTGTGTTTATGCAATCTTTAAACATTGTTGCCCAGAAGTATCCTGCTCGTAAGATTTTTTGCGCTGTAGCATAACCGGATTGATTCCCCCCACACGTGCCTGAATGGAAATCATTCAGGACTTTTTCAGCCTCCTCATGCGTGAGGCACCTTCTCAGAACTGTATCAATACCGCGACGGTGAAGTGTATCACCGACGATCATGTAGTCTTTTGCTTGGTATCAAATACGTTTTTGTTCGGAGCGAGAGGTATTTGGCCTATATTTTTGGGTTTGGAGATAAATGACTATATCCCCATACCACTGATTGCTTGAAGATATTAGAAACAAACTTTCGTCCACAATCGTTTCTTCGGATGTTTCATCGTTGGACGATGATGGGAGATAGCATAATAATTCTGCGAAAACCAGAGCTTTCTTTGACTTGGATTTTACAAAATCCATATCAAACTCTTGTAGGATTGCTATCCATTTTGAATATTTGCCCCTCAGCAACTGTCGCGACAATATATAAGTCATGGGGTTGCAATCTGACAGAATGGTAGTTTTTCGAAAGAGGACATAGTGTCGAAATCTCTGTATCGCTTGAACAACTGCGAGCGCTAGCTTTTCAACATAAGAATATTTGCTTTCTGTATCATTTAAGTTCTTACTTAAATAATATATAGGATGTTCGATTCCGTCATCTTCTTGAACTAAAACCATTGCGATGGTCATATCCGCTGCAGCTAGATACATGTTAAAATCTTTTTGATAATTAGGGGCGTACATTAATTATGCTTTCATTAGGGATTCTTTTAAAGCATCAAAGGAAGCTTGCGCAACCTAGTCCCAGACAAAGGGTACTTCCTTTTTCAAAATACGCGTATAACCTTTAGCAAGTTCAGCGTAATTTGGAATGAACCTCCTCAGAAAGTTTGCTTTCCCTTGGAGTTTTGGAATCTGAAGCAAATTTGAAGGTGGAGGAAAATTTATGATTGCCTGAACCTTACATGGGTCAACACGAATCCTGTCCTTTGAGACTACAAAGCCAAGTAAATGACCAGAACTGACGCAAAATACACATTTGTGTGGATTGAGTCGTATCTTGTAGTGTCAGCAACATAGAAATATCGACCTTAAATGTTGCGGATGATCAGTCCGCTTTCGCGAATGAGCCGGAAGGTCGTCGAGGTATGGTTGAACGATGTTTTTGATATCATGGAAGGAATAATTCATTGCCCTCTGAAATGTTGCCCCTGTGTTCTTTAAACCAAAGGGTAATTTTTGATATGCAAATGTGCCCCACGGACAAATAAATGCAGTCTTTGACTAGTCCTGTGGGCGGATATTTATTTGATTATACCCGGAGAATCCATCCATAAATGAAAACATTTCGCATCCGGCGCATTCATCAATTATCTGGTCGATGAAGGGTGTAGGGTAGTTGTCTTTTGGACAAGCTTGATTTACATCCCTATAATCAACGCACACTCTAATTGTTCCTTGTTTTTCATAACAGGGACAATATTCGATACCCAATCGATCAGAGGAACCAGGTAAATGAAACCAGCATCGAGAAGTTTCTCTACTTGTGCCTTAATGGCAACGACTTTCTTGGGGTGCACCTGCCGTAGCCGTTGTCGTACTGGTTTGACATCTGGATACATCTTAATTTCGTGTTCAACGATACTCGAGCCAATGCCTGGCATTTCACTATATGACCAAGCAAAGACATCTCTGAATTCGCGAAACAGAGCGTTATATATTTCCAGTTCTGAAGGAGAACAACATTTGCCAACATAAATATTCCCTACAACATGTGTTGTGGTTGAGATATTTATGGCGATAGTCTCTTCAATGTTGGACAAGTTTCGCTCGAAATCCACCGTGTCTACAGTATTTGATAGAAAATCAAAAACTGAAGGATGATAAAGGTCATCAGGAGTATCTTCTCCACAATCCGGAAGAAGGGAACGATGGTGGTAATCATCCCATGGTGCCCCTTCAATTATCATTGATTGAACAATTCCTTCGTCGGTGTCATGCACTCTCGACCAAGGATCTGAAGGGGTGCCATATTCCTTAGACATATCTATCCAAACACTCGATGAGTTTTGATTTGGGTTTGCCTCCCATGCTAGGAACATTGATTGCTACAATATTTCTATTGGCCATGGAGGCAAAACCATTGCATGATCCATGTCGATATCGTTTTCTGAGATCTTTTTAGAAGATATCATGTTGCAGGTTCCTACCGATGCTACTTCCGCCAAATTGATTGGAGGTGGAAGGGCAAAAGTTACCATTAATATAGGGTCTTTTAGTAGGCCTACTCTGATATTTTGAAGCGAATGGGGGCTTCCATGGATCATAGGAATGCTTCCCGTAACCTGAGAACCATTTGGGAGGAAGTTTTGTTGATCGAAGATTGTAATCCCTCCTTGAAAGGGAAATGCAATCTTCCTAAAATAGGTCGACACAACGGCAGCCATAACATATATCCATGACCTTCCTAGTAGGATGTTGCAATCGAGATTTCTGTCGATTACTTCAACATCTATTTCTACTGTTTTTCCTCCTAGTTCAACCTTCAAGTTACTTAGAATACCATATGGGGTATATGTTTGTCCATCAAATGCTTTTAATGTCGTCGAAGGTCGCGACAAGGTTGGAGATCCTAAAGTTTTCCAGCAACTCATCGACATAATACATGTAGATGCCCCCTCATCAATAATTGTTCGATGAACAGTTTTGTTGATGGCTTTCACTTGAACAAGGAAAGCTAGTTGAGCTGGTAATTGAGGATCGTATCCTTTATGATTGAAGGATACAAGATTGGAATCCTTTGGGTCTATCCCACCAATGGCTGATAATAAAGCCTGCTTTTGGGATGGGAAATTTTGTAGTACTTCAAGAGTCGACATAGCGGATGGCGATTGGGCCAAATCTTCCACTATATTATAATGTTGTGCCGTTCTAGCGCGGGGATTAAACATCGACTTGTGTACTACTCCCTTTGGCAGTTTTATTGTCAATTCAAGAATGATGGGCGGCGCAACTTCTGTCGAAGTTGTTGTCGAACTACTAGGTTGATCTTTATCATTGTTGTTCGACAGCTGTGGATTCCCATAATCTTTGTTCCTTGTCGATATCAAAGCATCATTTTGCTATTTTGAAACCGACAACATTAGCACTTGACAGCGGGAAGCATCTTCACTGTCAACCAGATTTGTTCCTGGATTTGGAAACGGATCAGTCAATACTGCCGAGGTTTTTGAATTCTTGAAGAATTTTTTAAGCTCAGCTCTGTGTGGACAATCTGCGGTCCAATGATCCTCATCACATATAAAGCATGGATTTTTTGGTTTCCTATTTCCAGGAGGGTTTGCAGAAGATTTTTCAGGAGATGATTCTTCCTGTTTCTTCTTCTTCCCTTTGCATTTCTTCTTGCCCCCTGGTTGCTTGGTTTCTTTGCCTTTATCTGTTGATACGACATTTACTTCCGAGGCAAGAAGTTCATCTTTTGCATTTTGACCTGAAATCTTACGGGCCTTTTTGGATGTAGCCTTTGTCGATTTTGTGTCTGTTGCGCCAATCACGCCATCGCCGGCATGAGAGTCATTGTTTGATTTAGAAGGAGGAGGAACTGAGAATTCTGATCTAGGGGTGTCAAGTATTATATCGTAGAGCGTGCCGGACTGAGTGTAAATCAAGTCCAAATATTGTGCACGAGCGATAACTTGCTCTTCCGTGACGACTCCCCCTTTTGCCACATCTTCCGTGATGGAAGGTAGTAATGACTTGATAAACCATTCAGCTAAAAGCTGATCGGGAACATACGTTTTTACCATTCTACGATGACGTCGACACTCATGTATATGATCAGATATGTGAGTGGCCGTCGTTTGTTTGAAGTTGGTAAGGAGTTCCTTTCCCGTTTCGTACCTTATCGGTAATTGAAAATGGGTTAAAAAGGTTGTGGCTAGGGTACTGAAGTTTTTGAATGAAGCTCTAGGCAATTCGATATACCATTTTGCTACCGGACCAGTTAACGTCCTCTGAAAAAGGTGAAGCCTAATCAAATCATCATTTAGGGTGTTTGATGAATACCACAGATGAAAGGTCATCACATGATTCGACAGATCTTCACCCAGATTTCTATTAAATTTAGGAATATCTGATGGAAGTTTATGCGGAATCGCTGGCCACCAAGGGGCGTAAGCGATTGGATCATTTGTTAACCGATTTAAATCAGGTAACTCTAAATTTTCCACGAAGGGTAACTGTTGATTCACTTTAGGTGAAGCATACCCAGGATAAGATGGGATTGCCTGAGCAGTTGGTCTTTGCATACCGGCATAATGCATTTGATGCTGGTAACTTTGGTAAGGTTGGTGGGCATGACCATTGTAAACTGGTTGATTTTAACCATTTTGAATATACGGCTGCCCACTATTTGCAAAGATTTGTTGCTCAGAACCTTGGTATACTTGTTGGAATTGCGGTTGTTGGTATTGTACTAGCCATGGTTGTGAAGCCATGTGTTGTTGCCCAATACTAACTGTTTGACCAAGATGAGGGGTAATTGTACTCGTCTAAACCTGTGTCATTCCACCAGTCAGCGATTGTGGTTGAGTTGCAGGGTCAAGGGGCTGTTGCATTACAACTTGAGAAACCTGAGGTTGGCATACAACATGCAGCACTTGAACTTGCGACACCGTCACAATAGCTGGCGTAGTTGGTATATTTGACATAGGTAAGCATTGTTGCATCGAATATACAACTCTTGGTTGTTGAGGTAGTATCGGTACCCAACCGCTTGAAGTAATTCCAGGATAACCCGAATTTTGTTGTAAACTCCCGTATGGTTGTCCTCCCGAAGGGGATAATGAAAGGGCATACTGCCCCCCATACGGTGGTAATCCAGAACTCAAGGGAATGGTTTGCCCTTGAGGGCCGGACTGCCCAAATTGACCTCCAAATGGATCAATTTGTTGAGACTCAGCATAAGAGTTCCTGGATATTATTCCGGATGAACAAACAGGAACAGACCATATCGTTGAAATGGCCCCTGAGTGGGCTCCTTCTAGCGATTGAGAGCTAGTTGGGACAGATGGTATACTGGCGAACATTGTTGGAGTGATAGCAGGGAGTTCTGACATCGCTGTGTCAGACGACACAGTCCTAGATGTTGACGGTTGTTCAGACATTTTTAGTCTATCCAAAAGATTACCTAGTGATTCTACAGGAGCTTCCGCTGGTGGTAGACTAACTTCTGATGAAGAAGGATACAGAGTGATCCTGACTCCAAATTGCGATGGAGTACTAGATGGAGGATCTTCCACAATCTCTTCTATGGCAATCAGACCAGGTGGAAGGGGTAGACCGTCAGGTCCGTAGAATATTTCTGGTGCCGAAGAAGGTATGGAATCGGCAGCGACAGATGTTTGAGGAGCAAGACTCTCCGAACCGGTTGTAAATGGAACTGGTTCGGTAACACAAGTGTTTACTCTCAGACTAGGATTAGTACTACTGTCCTTCTGTGGCTGCTGAACTTCTTCTGTAGAGGAAGGGATACCAGAAATGTTTGGAGTAACCAGAGTCTTTGATGTTGTTGGAACACTTGTTCTAACTTTAACAGGAGATTTGGAACCGGTTAAACGAGTTCGCTTTGTCCGTACTAGCTTCGATTCTGGAGACAAAGACGGTTGACTCGTAAGCCTCCGCGAACGCCAGGTTTTCAATTGACTTTCTTCCACGATTGCGGATTACTCGATCAACTAAAAATAAACGGGAAGTATGTTTCCGAATTAAATGAATTTTAGACGCTTTGACACAACTTGTTTTTTCAATTTTTAAGAGTCGAGAAAAAACAAAAGATGACTCCAGTTGCCTTCGATTTTAATGAGCCTGAAGTGACAAGTGCTCAGATGGACCTTTTCTGTTAAAGAGTCCGAAAAGGAACGAAAGGGACTTCTCTGGAAATCTAGGTAGAGGGATTACCAAACCAATTGCAAAACTGCAGAATACTTTTTACGGTACGGTAGTCAATCTTCCCGAATGCTGTGTTCAGTGCATTGCGATCGATAGGGCGGCAAACACGGCTTCCTATGGATAAAGGATTAAGCCTATTGTGGTCTCCAAAAATATACTCGACGGTACGTGGGAGCACAAGTCCGTACTTGCACTTATCGTCTCAAAGTGGAGGAATCACCCAACCATCAGTGAGAACAACAGTTACCAGGCTTTACGACACCGGAATACGTCTCTAGCCTAGACTTCTAAATGTTGTGCGTTAGGTTCCAAAGCATTGTTAGATTCATTGAATTTATTTTATAGTTGATCTTGTTTATGAAGTTTGCCTTTCAGGTTCACCATGAGATGTAGATGTAATTCCTAAAATGCAATCTAAGATGATAAACAATCTTTTTATCTTCTTTGTGCAATGAAAATCCTAGCTACTAAGGAAAGAAAGACAGAATCCTTTCACAAAGAGCAAAGAGCACACTCTAAATGCACTTTCCTAAATCAAACCAATTAGACTCTCTAAATGCAAATGCACATGCATGTATTTGTTTTCTACTTTCTTAGTATATGAATGATAAAAAGAAAGTTGATGCACAAATTTGAATTTCTTTTCAAGCGATAAATATCAACAAGTTTCTTTCCGAAATCAAAAATGGGGACGATCACAACACCTTACGATTTTGAAATGAATACTTGTTTTCGACACTAGAAAATTAAAAATTCAGACCAAAAACAATAGTAACAGGATAATTGACCATCAACAACAATCAAACTCTTTCCTATGATCGAAATCGACACTTGCGACACTTTCAGATCAAAGGATGACAGTGCGATTATGTTAGTTTTTGCAAAGGAGAACTGATAATGACTCAACAAACACACAAAAACATTTACAATTCTTTTGTACAAAGGAGGCGGAATAACAACAAGGAAAATGGGTTTCAAATAGACATATACTGATCACTGGCAGCAAAATTCATGAATAGAACTGGAAAGAATGAATCACAGAAACCAACACTGCTCAAAGCCTAGTCTGATCAGCGCACCTGTAACACAGGGAATTTGAAATGCAGTGCACCTTCTCCACTCGGGAAGTGCACTGAAGTTCAGATTCTCAGAACAGTACCTGCGCTGGGCCAGAAACGAGACTTTGCTTGGGTTCCGGGTCACAGTTTGCAGTTCAGTTCATGGGTTTTGGCCGAGCAAAAGGTAATCAGTAATGCAACAATCAGGGGTAGATCTAAGGAGGATCTAAGAGCTATCACAAGGGCAATCAGAGAGTTTGTGAATCAGTTGTTTAAATCATAAACAAATCCCGGAGATGGACTGAAGTGGCATTTATCTACTTTGCATTTGCATAGCAAATGCAGTTCGAATGCTACCTGGCACAACTTCAGAATCCGTCTGTAAGTTTATGAAATAGACAATAAGGAAGATAAACAAACAAACTAATTTGTCCCCAGTGGAGTCGCCATTTTGTTACAGGGAAAAGTGTCTATTCAGAACTGCTTATCCCACTAAGGTGTGATAGCTGCCTTAGAAACAAACAAAGTAAAGCTACTTTCGTTTTTCCTTTATGAAGTATAGATAGAGAGGAATAAAGAAGACCAACCTCTGTCTTGCGCTAATCTCCTGGTTCGATTCCTCTCTTCCTTGATAGTCTTTCGTTACTTGTTCTCTTGCACGCCCGGCTTCACAGATTACCTGTAAGATCACAGTAGCACAGCACTATACAAGAACATGGATCTATAATCATAAACAATCTAGGATCAGATGTAAATTGACCATACAAATGCAGCAAACATAAATGACACAAGAGTATGGAGGAAAACTTGAATAGCTTTTATTGATAAACAAGAAAGAGCCAAGAGGAGTTACACCATTTGTTCTGACCCAGCATCAACCTCTCAGCAAAGAAGCCCCTCTTCACCTCATACAAAGCTTAGATCACCCAAAAATCTGATGTTTTTCTCAAGAAACCAACAACAATTCCTTACAATATGCAAAATTCCAGCCTCTGGATCTCTGGGATGAGGGATCCATATATAGATATCTGTAAGGGAGATGAGTCAGCTTGTGATTTGATTAGTGTCTTCCCTCTGATAGTTCTTTCTTCCACTTGGAGATTGATGATCTCTTACTCATCCTTGGTCGAATTCAGAGAGGCAAGTGTCACAGGAGAAGTTTTTGGAAGCTTCCATTGCCTCTCCACCTTGCGGAATGACACTGCCATTTGTCATTTCTTGCCCATCACACCCCATAGAAGGGCTTTTTGAAATGCAACGCACCCACACAGTGTACTTAGGTGAGATGCAACACACTTGGCCAATGGAGCAGCTAAAATGATCCTGTTTTGACCAATTCTGAGCAGTTTTTCATGGAGAACTTCTGGGAGAAGCTGTAATCAGTTGACCTTGTTCCTTTAGGGGTTAGAACAACACTTTTAGGGACTTAGGAGCCCTTGGTTTATGGACATTTCATGCTTGGGGTTGTAGTGCCCAAAAATGTCTATAACACTATCTCTCTGAAATTTTCTTTGTTTCCTCCAAAATCATTTATTCTTTGAAACCCCAACTTTATAAAGAGACTCTTGTTCTATTATCAGTCAAGAAAAGTAGCTCTAATAAAGTAAAGACTCTCTGCAGATAAGCATCTTTAACTCTACAATTTTCATCCAGAAACTCTTAAGGATTCAATGATTCTCCCCATCTAGTAAAATTTTCTCTTTTTAGAGTGTAATTCTAAAATATAATAAAACTTAAAAGATAAGAGGTCTCTTCAAGAGCTGACTTACCATGTTCATAGGGAAGTAATAAACCGACATTACCAATACTGCATATCAAAACAAGGTAATGGCTCGAGATTATTTTAATCAAAAGACAAGGGGTCTCATCACGAGCTAGCTTGTTCCATTGCATTATAAGCATTGAATGGCATTGTCACTATTTGGCCACCAAACTAAGACAATGACTTTTAAGTAATAAAAGGGAAAATTTTCTAGAAAAAATAAACTGTTTACAAAAAGAAAAAGAAGAGAATGAGTATATGATTCTAAATTTATCTCTAAAACTTGCACTCTTATCTGGATGGGATACTGAATTGTTGATGGTTAAAAGGTAACCCTGTCGAGGTGATGGATGCCTGCTGGCAGCAAAGGCTCTACCTATGACAAATGAGTACACCTAAAAGTTGATCCGCGAAAGCCCCCTACTTTATATTTAAACTAAGTAAAGGTTGATATAGACAAAGGAATTTTCATTTTGAAGAGGATATCAAATGAATATTAATTAGGTGAGTTCATTTTCTTATTTGGAGAAATGTTACTTATCTTAAATTTCATGTCATTCCTATTTCTTGAACTATCTTTATTTTGAAAGTATTGGAAATTTAAAAAAACTATCAGAGATAACTGGTTCTTCCAGTGAATCGCCAATTCTTGTATTATTCAACAACCCCCCCATTTATTAATACAATGTTAAGTATTCAATTAATAAATGGGGACCCTTTTAAAAATTCTCCAAAAAAACTTAGCGAATAAGAGCTTGACTATTGTAAATCATTCAGAATAAAACTTTGGATAAACTAAGATATCAAACTAAGTCATTTCATGATAACACATTCCCGCTTTATCACAAATTGCAAGATCTGATAATAACAAGGGTTAGTCATGAGGAAAAATCTGCAAGATGCAATAAGAGAAATCCCCGTAAAACACCCAGAGATAGAATTTAGCTTCTATAATACTTAAGGCTTAAACTATTCTTCAAAAATTCATTCATTGCAATCACAAAAAATCGGTATTACACAAACATTCAAATCAAATGGAAATATCAATTTGAAACATGTGATGCGGCATTTTGATAAGACACAAAGAAAATCTTGTGTAAGACTTAGCGTATAGTTAATGAGATTTAAAGGCATTTATCTTTTTAATGACTCAAGATGATAGATATCTATCCTATTCATGTTTGAAATAAAAGCTCCATCCTTACGTGCATTCAGAATTTACTGTGCTAATCGTGTTTTCACTTGCATTTACCTCTCTATGTTTTTATCCTATTTTCTCCATTTTCCTAAATTTCAGGAAGTTTTTGAAGAACACAACACTCACAGAAATGGTTAAGAAAGGAAAAAAGACTATAGAGGATACTGCACCTGAGCAGTCAGACATGCTACCACTATTCTCTGATACCACTTGTAACAAAGATGATGGGACTACATATTGGGAGGCAATGTACAATTTACTAGAGGGAGAAAACCCAAGGCCCCTAGAAATTAAGGCAACAACAGATGCCACAACTTCATCTGATGCTTCCTACTTCGAAGCAGCATGCTCTTTTCTACACAGGATTGCTGCAAGATCGAAAATATTACCATACACAGATATGGTAAGATGGATTATTGATGAAGTATATGTTTCGTATAGAACGTTCGGAAACTCTAGGAAAGACATATGGGATCATTCAAATCAGATAATTTGAGACAAATGTACCATCTCCCATAGCCACATAAGGTCTATGTCAAATATTTTATCGATGATTTTTTCCAAAGAGAATGAGGATCCAATGGATGTTATGCAGAATTGGAGATCTCGCTCTGAGAAGTTTAGACAGGAGAAAACTAGTATGTACCCCATCGCACCTCTATCAGACCCATACAATTTTGCAGTTGCAATATTGTGTAGGCTATTCACAAAAGATGATACCACCAAATTTTCCATTCAATGAGTTCCCTTGATTGATGCAATTGTAAATGCTACCATTTTGAACTGGAGTACTATTTTGTTGGATAATTTAGCCATGGCCATTAGAGAATACAAGCATAATAGAACTGTCTCCACTTGGGTTATCCCTCCATTTTACATGAGTTCTTATGTCATGGATGTTATATGTTTTTGCTCACATTTTCCAAACATGGGCTGGAAATCGACTTCAAAGGATCCTACAACAATCCATGTTTATCATAAAATACTGTGGGAATCATAGTTTGCCTCATATTTTTATAAGATTTGTCATGGCATCACGTTTCCCATTTATTAGACCATTTTTAATAACAAAGTCCCCAGGGTTTCAGAGGAAGCAAAGATAGATATATTGCCAGTGGCAAGATGGCTTGGTGAGGAATGGTTCACTTATATTCTCCAGATAAACTACTGGCACAGGAGATTGATTATCAGACAGTGAGTGATGGAATAACCAAAACCCTTAAGGAGCAGAAGAAATCCATCTGGCCAACCTTCCCATTACAATGTGGTGCTTTCGTGTTTCATGATCTTGGGCATGCATCTTAAGAAATACAGAACATCACGGCTCTAAACTTAGCTACCATGCAAGGTAGACAGTATGACCCAACCAAATTGCTAATAATTTCATTGCCATGGTCAAAATCAAGCAATTCATTCATGAGGATGACCTGTTTGATGATTTCTTTTAGCAAGTTGAGAAAATTTCACAAGTTTTACATTTAGCATCACTAATTTTAGATCAATAGAACCTCAGATAATTCTACATATACATAAATAAAAGGCTCAAACAGGTCCCTTTGGAACTGTTACAACTTGAAGAAGTAAGAGAACCTACTCCCAGTGTTAGCTTGGAGGAGAGTTCTAAGCACAATTCTGATGAAAAATCACAAGAAAAGTCAACTCAAGGTTTAGAAGACTCTGAAAATGCATATAAGAATAAAGAAGGAAGCCCCAAGGCAGACCATGAATAGGTTATGGAAAAAAATATTGAAGAAATTACCGAGAAGGTCTCAACTAAACAAGACATGGAGACAAGTTCCCTGCAGGTTGAAATAGAAAAGACCCCAATCATCAATATAGAACAAGAGTGGGAGGAATTTAATAAAAATCTCCAAACAGAGACTAGTCTTGAAGGAATGTTGGATTCCAGAATCCACAACACACTCAACGGGTTGTAAATCTAGAAGCGATAATACAAGAAATTGTAACTACTCAAGACATTGAAGTCATCCCGGCACACCCAACTTCTGAAATTGTTTTGACGTTTGAATAAATATCGTCATTATACATATTCTACAGTCCTACACATAAGGTTGTAGTAAAAAGTCAAAGAAAGAAAAGAAAAATGGATGTATTGGAAACAGCTCCTCTTGAAAGTGAGCCAATGGAGATAGTGTGGAGAGGCACCCCCATTGAGCCATCATACAACCTTACAAAGCTATCACAATCTGCAAGAGCTTATGTAACTGCAACAATTGATAAGGCAGCAGAAGCTCAACTATTAATGAAAGAAAAAGAAGATAGAGTTCAACTGCTTGAACAACAACTTGAGCAAGAAAGACAAAGCATGAATAGGCAATCGGAAATGCAACTGGTGCAACTTCAACAAAATTTTGAGCAAATGACAATACAACATCAGAGAAACATGGCAGTGAAGAACACACAGATTCACCAAATGCAAGCTTTATTGGACAAATTCAAAGACATTCCTAAAATATATGAATTTATCAAAGAGGTACTTGAATTAAATTTTCTTTCGGTACAATAGTAGGAAATATTCAATATTTAGTCAAAGAATTTCATTGATGAAACCTTATTGCAAATCATGTGACAAATTAAACAATAAAGTGATTGATCAAATATTAGAATATGAAGATCTGAACAAAAGAATAACATAATTAATTTCTTGGAAAGAATTTGAAGGAGGCAAGAAGGCCTATCTACCAAATATGGAGGAATCCCACAAAGACATCTTATTTATAGATTGATACTTGTAGTCAAAATAGACAGAGAGGGTAGCAACAAGAGCATCCAATACAACAAAAAACATCATTGAGGCTGTCAATGAAACCTCCACATTGCCAATCTTGTCACAGAATGTAGTCCATAATCTCTCTTGGATG
The DNA here is from genome assembly GCA_031772625.1 of Pinus tabuliformis. Taxonomy (NCBI): domain Eukaryota; kingdom Viridiplantae; phylum Streptophyta; class Pinopsida; order Pinales; family Pinaceae; genus Pinus; species Pinus tabuliformis. Next base: position 164,759,758 of record CM062817.1, on the reverse strand, counting down.
TTAAACAATTGGAAGAACGGTGGAAAGAAACTGCCCAAACAAGTGCAGAAGTAGTCAAGCGACTATCTAAGCTAGATTAGGAAACATACTGGCAGTTTCTGGTAAAACCACATAGCCATTGGATGCCTCTATGTTGTTTAACTAATTTTTCTCAAAATATGGTTCCACCTCTCACTGATGTTGTATTCACAGGGAAATTGAGATCCAGAATTTTCCAACCTCCCTAAGTTAAGCCAATTATGGACATTTGCGAGATGAAGGACCGAATGGCTAAATAGGACTATTCAATTTCGAGAAGCTTGTCATCATTTATTTTTATTTTTAGTTTTTTATTTTCACTTATTCTAAGGAAGGTTGTTTGAAACCTCCTTAGCTTTTTATGTAATAATATTTTTTTGAAACATATGTGTATTATTTAAACCTATCTCATGAATTTAGAGAGGGGTCCGGGATTTTATCAAAAACAATTTGCAAGACATTACACTTCTATATTTTTGTGAAGGTTTTGATGAAATAACTGGAACAAGATCTATTTTTTCTTGAATATTGAAGCACACTCCACTGAAATTTCACTTCTATATTCTTAGAGTTTATTCGATTGGAGGAAAGTGGATCAATAATTCCAATCTCATGAGAAGGACTTTTCATATATGGTACTTTTATCTTATGATCATGTTTCATTTATAAATTAGGAGTAGCCTTTCTTTAATTGTCCTATGTATGAAAATATGAGTTATAGTTTTACATTATTGCACTTTTGTATTATGTTTTAGCTTTGATTTCACATTGAGTACATGAACAATTATTATATGCGATAAAGTTTCCTCAACTATTTTTTCTAACTATTTAGCCAAAACAATTATCATTCATGATTTCATTTCTTTTACCATTGAATAATCTTCATTACTAGTTGCTTTGAGACATCTCTGTAGATCTCATATATTAGTTTATTCCCGGGTATATTTATAGTAATATGATGTGAGAATAAGATAAATTCATATGTTTATTGTTTATATTAAATCATTTTTTAGTTAAATCATTCTTCGTTATACCTTATATCTCCCCAACATCATTATCAAATCAATCCTTTCTAGGAAACTGGTCCTATTATCCCCAGTTAGAGCCACTACACCAAACAAAAAAGGAGCTTCTTTCAAGGTCCGGACTGGGTGGTTATCCCCCATGTTGTCACAACGAATTTCGAGGCTTCAACATGGAGACAACTTGTACACACGAAGGAAGACCTTGTGCATGGCCAGAACATCACTGCAAGCATGAAATTGTGACCAACATGCAAAAAGATGTGTGATGAGTGGTCAAGAGAGGAGGGTGCAAATACTCAACATATGCTCATGGGATGAGCCCAAGTTCTTTCAAACATCAAGGAAAAACCCAAGGAAGGCTCTGAAATTGAATGCAGGCCAAAATTTTGGAGGGTGTTGTAGCCTCTATAACACTTGGTGACACACTAGTTGAACTCCAGATTCTCTGTTTTGGTCCGTTGACAGCACAGGGCCTTAGTCTTTCAGAGAGTATTGAATCGTTGTGTAGGTTACTTCAGCTTCCCCACTTACCCCAAGGATGGAGAAGGTTCACCTTTTGCCAAATCAATCAAACACAACAACACGTTTCAGCTTGATCATAGTGTTTCGAAATCAGGAAGGGTACTTTGTCTCACGAGTTAAAAAATTTTAGAGTATGAGTTTTCATCTCTGGTGTTGCTCCGCTGCCAGTAGGACTATATAGTACCCTTGCAGAGTCACATAGGAACATACACACTGCTCCACTACTAGTGATCTTGGTCAGTACCTAGGTGGAGTTCCTTGTTTCACCTCTCTGCATAGGAAACCTTTCTCTTCTTTCGACGTTGTAATTTTTTTAAGAAGGACTATGCATAGGCACTTATTTAATTTTGGGGTGGAAGAGGGATCCTGAATTATTGAGACCAAAAGAGGTTGTTCCTTCAGAGAAGTAGGTAATACCTCTAACATATGTTTGATCATTTAGATTTTCCCCTTCTCTATTTCTACTAGTTGGATGAGCTTGAACACACAGAGGAGAAGGTTGAGTGTAGGCATGGGGTTTCCCAATGTGGAAACATGTTCATGGTTGGACCCAAGATTCCCTTGTAGATGGCTCGTATTTTCTATCAAGACTTCACTAGCTAAAGGTTATAACCAACCACACATAAGACAGACATAGGATTGGGCAAGTTCTTTAGTGTCACAAGACTCTTTAGATCTCAGCCACATACTCATTAAAAATCTAGAACTCAGTAGAGGGAAACACTTATTTACTAAACTAGAAATAGCATGATACTAAGCAAACAAAAAAAAAGAAAGCAAAAATAGTAAGCAAAGTGAAAAAAATGACAAGAAATAAACAAACTATCTACATGGCATGATGCGCAACCCGACCTACTGAAGACAGGGTTCAAGACCTTGGCCATTGACAGGAACGTTGTCAACCCTTCTATCAAGTGGTTGCAGATGGTACGTGTGTGGCCAAGCTTCTCTTGAACCAATATCAAACTATCAGGATCCGCTACCGGAACTTGGTGGTATCTCGAAAGACAATTAAGCAAAGACAAGGTTCTTGCTCCAGACACTGCATGTAACATAGGTTCTGATGATGACACAAGGTAGTTGTTTTTGTTCGAGGAGCATTTCAAGTTTCGAAAACCAATGCATAAGAAAATTGCCCTGGATTTCTTACATACACAACTTAAATCAGAAACCTATGTAAAATAATGAACTCTGTAAGTGATCCAAGCATCCAATAACTTAGTCAGTTCTTTCTGTATAAGGGGTTCAAGTGACAAATGTAATTTCCTTCATTTTTTCTACAACGACTTGACCCCTTCTTTGATTGGAATCACGTGTTGGATTATTCATGTTTCATATGTACTCATGCCATCATGTGACCATGTGGACACATCCTGGTACAGCTTGAATAAGTGGAAAAAAACTTGTTGCTCCTACGATATGTAGTATGTACTGAGACTAACGAAATTTGGATCATGATCTGTTCCCAGATTGATCTATTCGTTCATCATGGTGGAACTATGGGTTTTGTTGTTATTTGACCCTTGAAAATAGTTATTCCAGTCATAGGGCCTTTTGAGAGAAACCACACCCTTGGGGATGAGGTTTCCTTTCTTGTCGTCAGTTGTAGCTTGCAGGGACCACTCATTCTCATCTTCATCAGCTGGTGCATCCTTGAAGGCATCAACGTTTTCCATGAAATGCAGTATTTATTGATCATCGTAAAAAACACTTAAATTAGTTATGTTATCAGGGATATAAGGCTTATACAAAATTTCAATAGTAACTCTATCCCTAAGCAGTAACATGCTAGAAGTTACATTTTCTAAGGTGTTGGGAGATGCATTAGCCATTCTTGGCACAAAAATCATATTGAATGCTTGGAAGTTAGAGATTAGTCACCAAACCTCTTACTAGTAAATTTCTAGATGAGGTGATAAACAATGTATTGTATTATGTACTTACCATATCACGATTTCTGCATCACCTACCACTTTGAGTGCAACAATGTTGAGGCTAATGGCCTTTTGCAAACCCAACATGAGTGATTCATATTCAACAATGTTGTTTGTGCACTTGAACTCCAAGTGACTCGAGATCAAGTGTTTCTTGTTCTTTGGGTTGATCAAGACACACTCATCTCAGGAGCCATCATGTGTCGTTGATCCGTCAAAACACATGGTCGATAGCTCATCTATACACAGACCATTCGACATGCTTGTAATACTGCTATGGCTATTAATGTTACAATGTGTTGTATAGGTTTCATTTCCATTAGTTGGGCAAGGAAGGAGACCGAACTGTGTGTCTAGTTGGGTTGGAGCTGGCTGTGCGAGATAACACCTCAGTGTTGTTTCCAAGAGACAGTTGCCAAACATGAGCTCTGCGAACACCAATGGTTTGTTCTCTTTGTTGATCGGAGTGATGTTATGCCTCATGTATATCTTGGATCACACCTAGATTTTATTTATTTTTCACTTATACGGAAGCCACAAGTATGACCAGTCTATAGCGAAGTACCCATTCAACTTTCTAGACCTGTCTTTGCTGAGTAGTAAGCCATATGCTTCCGGTATGTCCACAACAACAATGCTTATGCACTCGTGAACTTGGCGATCATGAGATGGAAGTATGATTACATCCTAAAGTTTGCCAATGGTTGGTATGCATGTCTGATCGAGTTGGATGATCTACATGGATGTCTTGCTCCATTGTGCATTGATGTTCTTGGAAATGGAGATGGGCATGACGTTGGTTGATGCGCCAAAATCAACCAAATAGTTGTGAACATTGCAGTTAAATATTTCAAACGAAAGTAAGAATGGAGGGAAAACAGAGTTTTCTTCTTCCATCTAGAGTGTGTTTAACACAGTTGTGAGTGAACCAGGATATGTGCTTGCTCCCTAGTTGGTAGAGGTTGCATTATCCGTAGATGTCTTCCCCAGTGGGCATGATAGAATATCCACTAACTCTGAATCTTACCCAACTCGAACAAACTGATGTTTGCATGAGTTTTCTTCATGTCTTCCATGATACTATAATCTAGAGCGGGTAGACTCACCGAGATGTCTCGGGTGAGACTAGTGTTCATGCTGTCTGGCGGAGTGTTCAGCAGTTTTCTACTCATGGACGTACTCTTGTCCATCATTGTCTTCCCGAACTTGCTTTGTGTTTTCTACTTTTGGATGGCTGGTGGCTCAACCTTCCTTAATAGTTCGAGTCTTTGTTGCATTTCCCCAAGTGTAGGGGGAGCCCCTTGACTTCTAGGATTGTATCGACCAATTTTTTCTGGGGGCTACTTCTCAGTGTTTGTATTCAGCATTTCTTGCAAGCACTGATACATGTTGATCACCTACCCAGTGCTTGATGTCTCATTAGGTGCAGCATCTTCGTCATCATCTCTGTCTCTTGGATGGCCCTTTGAATTTCTCACTATATTTGGCATATGGTCACATACTAAGCCTGCAACTCGTTTCCAATCCAAACAAGACCCTTTCAAGTAGTTATCTTCATGAAATGAGAAACATTCATTCTTCGTGTAGTGTTCTACCTGGAACAATGAGCTGGAGCTCTGCGCTATTTTAGTTGGGAAGCAATTGCTTCCTAATGACATGCTTCCTTTTCTTTGTCTGGGTGGTCAGCTACTCGCAGATGTGTCAATTGTTCATTGTTTGAGCTCAGACACTTTTGTTTTCAAGTTCTTGACAAGACGAGTAAGGGTTTCAATATCACTTGCTTCCTTGTCTTTACCCTTGTTCACTGCAACCTAGGGCTTCCTTCTCGCATCTCTGGAGTCCTTCGTTGGTTCATCATTCTTGATGACTCCAATCACACTCATGTCCTTTTCTATAGCGATTGCCTCTTTGTAGTTTTCTAATAATGTTGGTTTCATAGCTCGCTTGACGAACTGCAAGATGCTGGTTGGCAATGCAGACATGTAGCTTTTGATAGTGATGGAGTTTGAGGTTTCCTATCCACTGTAAACTTGTTCAATATGTACAGAAACCTCTGATTGAAATCCTTTACCTTTTCTTTTGCCTCCATCTTTAGGCTTCCCAACTGTTATCACCAAAAATTGATCATCTAGCCATAACTTACTAGATCGATCAAAGTACACAACATAGGGTCAATTTTACCATAGTAAAATTGCTTTCACTATAAGAAATTACTTAATAAACCACATTTGTTAAGTTATTTATGGTCAAACTCAAGAGGAATAATTAAATACATCATTATTTATTAAACTATCCTCTAGGAGTAATTAATTAAACCACTGTTTAACTAATATTCCTTGTCATATTTGACCCAATCATGAGAAATAATTAGAAAAATCATTGCTTTTCTTATTTTTCTCTACGAATGATTAATTAATCATTATTTAGTTATTATTCCTTGTCAAGTTTGACTAAATACTCTAGGGATACTTAAACAAATAATTATTTTTTTATTATTCCTTAATGACATTCCTTGAGATGATAAATAAATCATTTATCTATTTATAATTTCTAAATAAAAGTATTTAACGAATTTAAATATGTTTTCCCTCCAACCAAATATAATAAAATATTCCAAAAGGTTAATTTTAGAATTTGGTTAATAATATTTTATTATTTTCCATTATTCGAGAATAACCTAATATCTTTTTATAAATTGGAGGGTTTTACATCCATTCTTCACTTTCACTCATTTTCATTGTTGCACTCACTATTGTGGCTCTGATTATTATCATTGTCGCACACCATTTTCTTTTCCATTTGAGTTCTCATTGAGCTCAAACATTTTGTTTGTTGGGTTTTACACATTATAGAGGAGAGTGACTCTACAAAAGTTGAAGACTTTGATGATAGCCAAGAACCCATCCCGTAGAGGGGGACTGGTAACATTATTTGTTCCGTTCATAGGTGTCATCTAATAAAATATATTCTTTATATATCGTTTCCATTGGATTATTGGAGTTACTTGCGCTTATTTCTTATTCCATTTTGTTGTTTAACTATTTATGTTTCATAGATCAGGGCTTTAGTAGGTTTTATTTCTATCATTTGTTACAGATCCACAGTGTTAATAAGCATTTTTACTATTTGAGTTGTTTGTCACCCACAATCTAAAGTGGTTTATTTTCATACACCTATCGATAAGAACACTACATAACAAATGGTGACTCCACTGTGTTTTTAATTCTGATTCAGAAACCTGGGTGACCTTCAATTTTCAGTTTCAGTTTTTTCTTTTTTCAATCTCTTAATGTTGTTTACTAGCACTCTAACCCTAGATCAGTCAAACTTCTAACTTCTACAAGTTTTCTGGTTATTTCTGTAGGTCACAGGAACCAGCTGAAATAGAGATGACAATATTTTCTGAGACTATCCGCTCGATAACTGAGTAGCATAAATCACACTTTTTTGCCCCAATCCGATGATCTAGAGGTCCATAATGCACTTTCTGGCCTAAAAAGTGTGATATCACTTGAATCAGGTTAGTACATATGATTTTAGGGTTTCCAGGAAATTTTCTGATAATTTTCTGGGTTTTGTTGAGAGGAGTCTGCTCGGTTGGTTGATCACTATCTTAGCTTGCTTATGCCTTGATCTACTTTGTTTCACTCGTCGAATTGGAATTTATCCCCTTAGGGCTTCTAGTATGCCTCCACCTTTATAGGAGGAGTTTAGTTGAGTAAGAAGCCTTATTTTTTGCAGAGCTATGAGCCATATTTTCCAGATCTATACCTTCCTTTTTCAAATCTTCAAAGATAGTTTGTTTCCATCCAAATTTCCCTCTTGAAGCTTATTTGGTAATTTTCCTTAGGGTGCCTATGGTTCACACTCGTCTCCCTATATTTTTCCATGATTTTCCTCACTAGTTTTTTGTTGTTGCTGCACCACTTTCCAAGAACATAGTGTCATTTGATCCCAGTCACACCGACACTTAGATCTCTTGGCATTTTTTGTGTGTTTTTAGTTGATTTCGCCACCAATCACCGTAGTGTTTGCAAACCTAGTTTGGGTGGGGATTTAGATAGTTGATTTTATGTTCATTTTCTATTTTATTTTTTATTTTTTTACAATATTTCAAAAATCTTTATATTTTTTCAAACACGATTTGGGCTTAATTAATAAACACACTTACACACACAAGAACACCTTATGTGAAGGGAACTTAGTTTACACCGCCAAGCCAATACTTAACTTAATTAGTTTATCTCCCCACACAGAGACAAAGACATTTTGTTTATCTCCCTTCACCATTTCCATGTCACTTGTGCCTTGTAACCATTGCACCACCAAGGTGATTATTGCTGATAATTTTAGGTCTTCATCCTCAGTTTCTGCTTGGACGTATTACTCCTCCCTACAGGGTTCAAGTTATTCATCCCCAAAGTCCCCATATCAACTCTTCTTCTAGGTCATCTAATTCCTCATCTGATTTTGAGCCTCCTTCACCGCATACCATCACCATGTTAGGACCCACTACAGGTGCGTGAAACCAACCTGGTGTTGGCTTCGGTTCTATCTTGGTAGTCACATCTAGTGGAACCATTACAAGAACCATTCCAACAACCCCTTTGCTACCTTTCATGGCTGGGTTAAGTCTCTTGGATTTTAACCAGTTGATTAACGACCCCATACACCATGATGTTGGTTGGCCAGCTATGCTGACTAAGCTTCCCTACGATATTCCCAAGTTTGAGGGTAATTTTGGAGAGGACCCCACTAATCACGTCCACTCCTTCCATATGTGGTGTTCATCTAATTCCATCACCGATGACTCCATTCGTCTTTGGTTGTTTCAACGCATGCTCACAGGAGATGCTGCAACGGTATAATTATCAGCCCTTCACTTCTCATTCCACTTTTTTGATGCTTGCTAAAGCATTCATTTCATATTTTATGTTACCTCTCCGATATGACACCGGTATGAAGCTCTTGGCCACATTTCGTGAGTCCTCTGCCACCCGTCTTTCCAACCATGTCCATGAATGGCATAGAAGGAGGAGCATGTGTCATGGTACTTCCTTCAAAGACCTTGTCTACCTCAATTTATTTCTTAGGACTCTTTTAGAACCCATTGGCAAAGATTTCACATCTCACTTTCCTCAGACAGAGGAAGAGGCTCTCTAGACATCTGTGAGATATGACTTTATTTATGGTCAATCTAGTCATGTCTATACCATTATACTAGACCTCCCTTGTCCTGGTAGTGCCAATGCACCGAGGGCATCTCACGCCGCCAACGGTATTGTTGGAGCTATTTCACATCCTTCATCGTATACTCAATAGGGTTATGGCTATCCGTAGGGGGGCTCCAGTTCCTCCAACACTTCTCCCCCTCATACCAGCAATGTGTATTTAGGAAAAAGAACATCTTATGCATTTAACCCACCACATCAATAGATATCAGGTCCAACTATTGCTCAACCTGTCTAACATATTGTGTTCCCTTCACCATCTTACACCTATGCATCGTTGAGTGCTCTAGCCCCTCAAACGTTAGCGCCGCAGCCTCCCATGCATCCTCAACCCCAACAACCACCACCCGCTCAGGGTCAAGTGCATGCACAACAGAGTGCAACCAATCCCCAAAATTCAAAGAAAAATAATAAGGGGTAGGGTAACAAGGGTAACCAAGGTAACCGGTGGAATCAACCCAATCAACCCCAAAGGAACCAACCTTACACTAGAAACAAAGCAACGAACCCAAGAAGAAAAAGGTTATTTGTATGAACAAGCCTTGTGCATGTTGTGGTGTATATGGCCATTATACTCACAAGTGTCCCCTCTTACCTCAGATCTACCAAATGTTGGAAGCCCAAGCATCTTATAGAGATCAATTTCCCATGCAACAACTGCCTTAGAATCGTATGCCATCTTAACCAAATGTGCTTACAAATCCATTCCCTCATCAAGGAGCTATTGTTGCTCAACCTCAAGAAGGTCAAGCATCCCACCCTCCCCAACCTTTTGGTCCTGGTGCCTATGAGATCCTCATAACGAATTCTGATAAGGTAAATACCTTCGATGTTAACTTGAAAACTCGGTTGCACCAATAAGAAAAGCCATCGACTTCGTCTGCAACTAAGACCAGAACCAAAGAATTTGCTGAGCCTCTTACGACACCAAATGGTCTGTTATAGATCCCTTAGCCTAAAGTTGAGTCAATTCCCAAGATTCTAAAGGGGCCATTATGTCGTAACTCAGATTCTAACCGAGTTACCCACACATATAGTATCATAGACCACTTGGCACAATCACCTGCTTCCATGTCAATGTTGGAACTTCTACAGTCATGCCCATGTCAGAATAAATCTCTACTAACCACCTTGGGCGTAGTAGATCCTTCATACGGTCATTTGATTATATTTCCTGCTGATGCATCAGAACATCCTCCAATAGCTCCATCCATTGCTTTCCAGATACTAGTCCGAGTACGTAATGCCATCATATCCAGGTGCATTATTAACGAAGGTGCATCCACTTGTTTGATGTTTGCTGTTGTTTGCAAGCAAATCAAGTCACTCGCACTAGCCCCATGCACCATCACTTGGTGTTCTTGGGACGGTCACCCATCCCCGCTTCTCAGCATGTATCACAATTGTCCAGTGACTCTTGTGGTTAAGACTATCCATGTAGACATTGAGGTTATTGATGCTCCTCTAGATTGCAATATTCTCTTGGATCATAGTTACAAATACGCCATGTTAGTCACCGCATCTATAGTTGTCTGTAAGATGTACTTCCCCCAAGAAGAGAAGATCATCACTATTGATCCGTTGAGATATTATGAGCTGTCGTCCTTAACCTCCCCTGAGTCCATTATCTCATCGATGTCTAGCAAGCAGTTTCCACCCCTCTCACCGGTGTTTCACCTAGAGTCTATGAATATCCCACCTTGTTGGGTGATTTCCTTGGTCCTCTTCCTCCCATCTTTGAGCCCATCTCGTTGAGTGTCTACATGTTACAAGCATCACAGGCTGCTCAAAAGCAGTCTGGTACCTCTGGTTAATAGCCATCTCCTCAACGTCCTGTTGTTACCATCTCAGATGAGCCATATGGATCCACCCCTCTAGGACCTCCTCCTTTTGCAGGTGCCTCTCTTTTGTTCCCACCAGGAACTATTCCTCCAGGTATTAACCATCCATGAGCTATTTCGTCAAGACATTACCCTGTAGGAAAGATACCTTTCTTGTTTCCTTCTCCTCGAATATTTTATATCCCTCTCATGGCTTTGTTGATTCTCCCTAATATGACTTTGGGGATCCTAGTTTGGTACATTGATACTCTAAGGAGCAGTCCGCCTGGTCACCTAAGACCATATCATGCTTTGACCCTAGTTCAACCGGTACCTATGACCCATGTCTTTGCTACAGTTCCACCATAACCTCAACATGAACCCACTCCTATTGCAAAAGCATATGGACATGGGGGAAAGCCAAGAAGAAGGAACCGAAGGACAAGGCTCCCCAAGCTCCTCCATCTCCCAAGCCTCCAAGGTCGACACCTTCGTGCACTTTGTGTGATGTTGTTGGGCATGCCACCAATAACTGTCCTAAACTTCCTCATCTCAAACCTTTGGTTCATGAAACGTTTCCTGAGTGTAATATCCATGAGGTCCAAGTTACCTTACTAGATTCAACCAAGAGACTTAAAATGTTGTGCACAAATCAACCTTTTTCCTTGTGCGATCATTATGGTCATTATTCCCATTGTTACCCTCGTCTCGATGAATTTCATGATTGCCTCCATGTGCTTCGTGACTTCGAGTCCACTCATAGTGGATCATCTACTCCTCTACTTGTGGATTCTGGTACCATGAGTACACCAGAATAGGGGGACTTTAATCCCACCATCGTAATCCATGCCCCTGAAGTCGAGATGACAAACACCATGACCCATATCCTTTACCTATTGTCATCCTTGAGTTCTTCGCAGGAAAACCTTTCTAAAGTTTCTGCATGCACTTCTATCAAACCCCCTTCATTGAAAACCTGTGTCTTAACGTCGATATATTTTCCATCTACTAGCTCGTTGTTTACCATTTTAGATGATGCGTATGAGAACCTTCTTTCTAAAGATGATGCACCAAGTACCATTGCCACATCATGTAGTCAATATTCCTCCAGTCCCCCATCTTCCATTCCGATGAGGACATCATGGTAGTCATGACTACCCCTCATTACCCTTGGGATGATATTTACCGTCATGCGTATTTCCTTCCATATTTGCAAACCCGGAAGTGTGCCCACCATCTTACTCGTGATGATCGATGACATATATAATATTAGGCCCTTCTCTATCTTCTCATTGGCGATGACCTTAATAACATCACAGTGTTGATTGTATCCTTCATCGTTGTCTCACTCATCGTTATGGCTAGGACCTTACAACATTCGTAAGGACTTAGGTAAGGGGGTATATCTCTTAGAGGATTTTGAAGGCCAACTTATTCCTAATCCTCGCAATGCACTCAACCTTAAGAAATTGTATCCATAGCATATCCCATTGATTTGCATGTATTTATTTCTACCATGCATTTAGGTAGGTTGCATCATCTCATTTGTTGTCTTTTGCACCTTTCAGATGGATCCATCATCCACACTATATCATTTATGTCAATGGTGTGAATCTCTTCTCCAGGAATCTAGCCTTGACAACATGGGCCATTTTCACCCCCTTGCATACGTTAGTCCATGCTAATGGCATGTGCATTGGATTTGCCACCAATAACCAGGCTGAATATGATGCAATGTTAGGTTTTTTAGTTGATGTCCTTGCTCATCACATCCTTCATCTTCATGCTCATTTAGGATCCTTGCTACTTTTCATGCAACTGAATGTTGTGTATCATGTGCATAACCACGTCCTATTTAGAAAATATCTACGAGTTAAGTTGTTGGTACGTGAATTTGAAACCATTACTTTGATTCATGTTTATAGAGCCCAAAATAACTATGTAGATACCATTGCAAACAATATTCTAAATTGGAATTTATCACATGTATACCAGAGAAGACAACCATAACCAAAAAAAATGGCGAAGTACAATCGTCATATAAAATCTGCATAAACACATTATATATCGACATATAAAAATAAATGTGTTTGCAATTTACCACTTTAAATACATCTGGTATTCCCATAGCATACTAGGCGGAACATAGGTCCCTACATCTACTTGTCATCCTTAAGAGGAACTCATGCCAATTTGGGCTGAGATGCTTGAATCCCTTTTTTGAGTACTCTGAACACAATGGCGCTCCACAAACGCCTCCTACGGGGCATCATTCCCACCATTACATACTAGATCAATCCCCTCTATCACATATGCTTGTGGGTAGTATCCCATGTTTGGGGGCATGATGGTTTTCTCTTGGCCATATTCTCAATTGACTAACATAAGTCTCTACCTAGATCCCACTGGATCTAGGTATGGCCGATTATCCTCCCATTCGTTGGATATTTTGTCCTAGCAGTCTCTCTGGCAAGCCATATTCACATCACATATCGTAGACATTTGATACCATATCTTCGAATATTCTACTCTATGATATACCACCTTTACCACATAGCTCACATGTTTGACTTAGTGGGTGAGGATGATTCTAAACCTCCTCTAGTAGTTCATTCTGGTTTTCCTCTTCCCTTAATTCTTCACCAAGAACGATCGTTGAAAGGAGAATTAAAGCCATCTTTAGACAAGTAAGGACACTTGCCTGAAAGTTACAGATTTCGATTTCAATGGTTAGTTTGTACGCTATGATCTCCACAATATTTAGGGTCTTTTCCTCCTCTCCAAATTCACCAAAACTCAATGTACAAATGAATTAAATTGGAGGGAAAACAACCTTTTATAGGAAAAACCCCAGTTTTTATGTCACCCATTGTGACCAAACCATAGATTGGTTTGCCGAAACGTTAGCACCGTTGGAAATCTCTCATCGAGCACTATAATAGGTCTATCTTCATTTTTCATGATTTAACACATCACCCGAAAGCCATTTTACCAAGAAGCATCACTTCGTTTCCTCTCAAAATTGAATTTATTCATAAGCAATACTTATGCTTTGGGAACCATGCTCCCTTGGCACTTTTTGTCTCACGTGTCAATTTTCATCATGAGAATCCATCACTTGCTCATGCTTTCATGGTCCCCATTGGGCCAATTCTATGTGGCAGTATCATTGAGTCACCCTTGTTCAGAGCATCCACGATGAGTCACATTTGTATCCATGGAGTCTATTTCACATCCCATTATATCATGTCACAGTATTCCATCTATATTTGCATAGCATTCATCCCGTGTTGCCCATTTTGGCCTTCAGTCATACTGTCCACCATCCCCTCTGAAGTCAAGTTAGTCACTGCCAGGTCATCCATGCACTTTATGCTTTGACAAGGGAAGTTGTTTGTTTGTCCCTTAGTCCCATTTTCCCCATTTTCCCTAGTGTTACACCATCAGTAAAATTACTATTTTCCCTCGTGCCATAGCAGAGGATCCTCATTTCCTCACCTATGGTGGGCCCTATTCTATGGACATTAGCACATCTATTCTAGAAGAATGGCCTAGAGGGCAGTGTATCTTTGTTATGAAACTAGCTCACAAAAAGATAGAAAAGATAGATCAACGCCTTATAATTCAACCTCTTCGAGGGGGTAACCTCCTTTACATTACATAAATGAACAATTCTTGGATGATTCAAATGACAAAACCTCCTTTCTATATATAAGAGTCTAAGGAGTCACAATATAACCCAGCCGACCTAACAGTAATAATATAAAGGCACAAAAATAACAATAGAGGGATTCTATGGGGCACAGTAATAACAATATGGGGACAATAGGGCCACAACAATATTAATAAGGGATACAACTACAATAGTAATGGGGTAATCACTAGTATTATAGGGACCTAACATGCCCCTCTCCTTCAAAAAAGTGTTGTCCTCAATGCTTGAGTAGTTCTGGATGCTTCTGTATAAAATTCTCATCCTCCCATGTGGAATCTTTAGTGGATAAGTTCTTCCACTTGATGAGATACTCTGAAATTGATCGATTTTATAGCTGTCAAGTTCTTGTTTCTGTGACTGCTTCCGATTCTAATATAATTTTTCCTTCCTCATTAAGTTCTGGCAATATTGTTTGAACTGGGAGTTTGTTGCCTATAACCTTCTTTAAACATGAAACATGGAAAACTGGGTGCACTCAAGAAGCTGCAGGAAGCTCCAATTTGTATGCCATAGTACCAATCTTTTGCAACACCTTGTACGGACCATAATACTTTGGTGATAATTTATTATCCTTCTTAGCTTACTTGAGGGACATTTGTTTATATGGTTGTAGCTGTAGGAATACCCAATCACCTACACCAAAACTTCTTTTGCTACGATGTTGATATGCCTGTTGTTTCATTCTATTCTACGCCAACACAATGTTATCCTTTAAGAGTTGGAGGACTTTTTGTTGATGCTCGATGTGATGTTCCACTGCTTTAAGCTTAGAATTTTCTCTTAAATATGATATGATGGATGGTGGCTGATATCCATAAAGTGCCATAAATGGGGTCATTTTTGTTGTTGTATTGAAGGAAGTTTTATACCACCATTCAGCCAGAGGCAACCATTTGACTCATTGTGTCTGTTTATCAAATACAAAGCAATGAAGATATCCTTCCAAACATTTGTTTACTATCTCAGTTTGCCCATCAGATTGAGGATGATAAGATGAGCTATGATCTAACTGAGTACCGAGACAAGAAAGTAATTTTGTCCAAAAATTTCCAGTGAAAATGGGACCTCTGTCACTTACGATAATCTTTGGGTTTCCATGTAGCTTTTGAATTGTTTCCATAAATGCAGTAGAAACTGTACTGGCTTTAAATGGATGTGATAATGCATAAAAGTGTGCATACTTGGTAAGTCTATCAACTGCCACCATGATGACACTCTTTCCCTAAGACTTGGGTAAACCTATGATAAAATCCATTGAAACCTCCTCCCAACGTTGGCTTGGAATGGATAAAGGTTGTAACAGACCTCGGGTCTTAATTGTTTCAACTTTATTTTGTTGGAAAACCAAACATTCCGCCACAAACTTTTGAATATCCAATTTAAGGCCATCCCAAAAAAAATCCTTCTTAACCCTGTGGTAAGTTTTTAAAAATCCTAAGTTCCCTCCTAAAGGAGAAGTGTGCAATTCCATAAGAATCTTTTGTTTGAGTTGGCAATTCTTACAGAGGTATAAGCGATCTTTATACCATAATGAATCATTTTGCCAGCTAAATGAATCAAATGTACTAGAATCTTGTTGTAACTTTTGAATAAGTGCCCGCACTTCTTCATCATTCTTCCATTCCTCCCTTGCTTCATTTATCCAATCTGGTTAGATAATAGAAATGGTGCACAACAATGCTTCCACATCCTCATCCTTTCTTGAGAGTGCATCTGCCACCAGATTTTGCTTCCCTTTTTTGTAGGTGATTTCAAAGTCATAATCTAACATCTTTGTGACCCAATTTTGTTGCTCTTCAGAGGATAATCTTTTTTCTAAAAAGTATTTAAGGCTATCATGATCCATTTTTACCTTGAAGTGTCTTCCCATTAGGTAGGGTCGCCATTTCTTAAGTGCATGTAGTATTGCCAACATTTCCTTCTCATAAATAGCTTTATGTAAAAACTTCCCCTTGATTGGACGACTTTCAAAAGCAATGGGTCTTTCATCTTGCATTAAAACCACACCAATTCCATTTCCTGAAGCATCACATTCCACAATAAAGGTTTTTGTGAAGTCCGGTGTAGCTAAGACCGGTGCTTGGCACATTGCCTCTTTAAGATGTTCGAAGGCCTTTGTTACTTCTGGAGTCCATGAAAATGCATCTTTCTTCAATGATGTTGTTAGAGGTGCTGCTATTTTCCCATAATTCTTAACAAACTTGCAATAATACCCTGTCAACCCGAGAAATCCTCACAGATGCTTTATGGATGTGGGGATTTTCCATTCCTTAATGGCTCTAATTTTGCTAGGGTCTACCTTAACTCCTTCATGAGAGACAATATGACCTAGATATTCCACCTCTTATAATCCAAAGAAACATTTGGATCTTTTTGCATATAATTGTTTCTCCTCCAATAGTTGTCGCACCCTGTCAATATGTTCAACATGATCCTTCCAAGACTTGCTGTAGATTAGTATATCATCAAAAAATACTAACACAAATTTTCTAAGGAAGGGTTTGAAAATGGAATTCATCAAACCTTGAAATGTAGAAGGTGCATTGGTATGGCCAAAAGGCATGACCAAAAATTCATAATGACCCTCATGAGTTCTAAATGTTGTTTTTGGAATGTCTTCAGTCTTAATTCTAATTTGATGATATCCTGAACGAAGATCCAACTTGGTGAAGTAAATTGATCTATGCAATTCTTCCAGTAATTCATTAATGACAGGAATTGGAAAATTATCTTTAATAGTGAGCTTGTTGAGCTCCCTATAATCTGGACACATGCGCCATGATCCATCCTTCTTGTGCACCAATACTAATAAAGCAGAGAAGGAACTCTGACTAGGTTGAATTATACCAGCCTCTAGCATTTATGCAACGATACGTTCAATTTCACTCTTTTGGGCATAGGGATATCTTTACGGCCTGATTTTTGGAGGAACACTTCCTGGAATCATATGAATAGCATGATCATGATCACGAATAGGTGGGAGAACTTTGGGAGTCTCAAATGCCTTGGAATGATTGTCCAAGACTTTTGGGAGATCTGGAGAAATAGATGATTTCGATGTGGAAACATCTAGCGAACGTAATTGTGCAATTACACCTCTTTGTTCCTTTTTTAGAAGCTTTGTCATACCGTTAGAGATGATTATCTTTCCCGGTTTCCCTGCAATACCCCTTAATTCAACTTCCTTTCCTTCCGCAAAAAATTTAATGAAAAGTTCTTGAAAATTAAAAGCTATTGTACCCAAAGATTGTAGCCATTGGACTCCTAGTACAACATCAGAACCTCCCATTGGAATGGAAAGCATTGGGCTAGTCAATACATATTCTCCCATGGATAGCTTAATATTATGGCACTTTCGAGAGCAATTTATTATTCCTCCATTTGCAACCATCACTTGACACTCTGGTGCTAGAGATAGGAAGCAATTAAATTCTTTTGCTACCTTACAATGAATAAAATTGTAGGTACTTTCTGAATCAATCAACACTATTACCTTTTTCTTCTTGACTTGTCCTTCTATCTTGATGGTTTGAGGAGTGGTAATCCCAGCCAATTCATTACAAGATATGGTCAGATTCATTTCTTCATTATCTAGGCTTTGTTCCTAGAGTATATCCTCTTCTTTTGACCTTTCTTGCTCCTTTTCTTCTTACTCTTCTTAATATATGTAGAATAACTTCTTCTCAACACACTTATGACCTTTAGTGTATTTTCTATCACAATTGCAGCAAAGCCCTTTTGCTATTTTTTCTTCTAATTGTTGTGGTGTCAACCTTATAGGTTGTGGAAGACTAGGGGCAACAACACTTCCATCTTTATAGTTGTGAGTGGTATGCTTCCTGGTTTCCATAATTTTTCTTTCCATTTTTCTTGCTAACCTGAATACCTTCTCTAATGAATCAGGTTCCCAAAGGCGAACATCATGTTGGATATTATCTTTTAAAGTCCCTATGAACACATCAATCCTATGCTCCTTTGGAATATTTTTTACCCTTATCTTCAATTTTTGGAACTCCTCAATGTGCTCCATTATTGAACCCTTTTGTTTGAGACTTATCAGTTGGCTAAAAAAGTGTTGCTTTTTGTATCCTCATAATGTGCTATCAATTCTTCCGTAAAAATTTCCCAAGTGATAATTTGTTTATGAGAGCAAAGCCATTGATACCATACAAACTGATTTGGTTCCAAATATAAAGTTGCAATACATACCTTTTGTGTGTTTTGCACATTATTGAGATCGAAAAATTGCTCCATCTGTAATATCCATGTTGCAGGATCCTTTCCATCAAACTTCCTCATATCGATTTTTGGAATATGGTGTGTCCTCGATCCAATATTAGAGTCTATGAAATCATGATTAACATTTCTTTTGTTCGGATCATGAGTTTCATTTACTACCCTTTCACCATTAGTAAGTATTTCTTATAGAAAAATTTTCAAATCTACCTTCAAATCTATCTTCAAATCATCAGTCTTAGCTTCCACGCCCTTTATCTTAGATTCCACGCCATTTATCTTATCTTCTGTTAGCTTTTGTGAGAGTGAAATTTGTTGCACTTGGTCTTGTAATTTTGATATATCATGTAGCATTTCTTCCTCTTCTTCATGAGTCATGCTAGAGCTTTCAGGTTGCTTACTAGGTGTTTGAATTTTCTTTCCTCGGGGCATCAGTTACTGATAATAATGCTCTACTATGCACTTTGAATTCCTTCAAAATAATTTTTCAAACCAAGCTTAAGAAAAAATTTAAAAAAATCTACAGACCTTTTTTCACTTTGTAGGAGCTCGATATTGCCTTTGATGTATCTCTGTAATTTCAAATCATCCAGTTCTGAAATTGCGACCTGCAATAGCCCTCTGTTTCCTCTTTCTAATGCCACTAGTCTAATCCCAATTGGATTCTCCAAGGAAGAGTTATGCTAAATATCCCACAGTGACCTGATTATAGACTAGTTTAGTAGAGCGAACTTGTATGACGTGCCACGTGTCCTTGTTTTGACCTTTGGCTCTAAAATATATATACAAGAAACTACAATCCGTCCTCTCTCTGTACCTTTTTATGAAATTTCAATCCGATGTTCAGAGAGAAAGTTATGATGATTTTCCTCAGGTCACCTGTTTGGAATGTAATTCAAGAGTCTACAAAAAGACCAACTTCCTTAGATCATATCTCTGCAAATATAGCATGAAAAGCTCTGAAATTTGAACCCGTGGTTCAGTGCGATTTCATCTCAAATGAGTTTTTTTTTCGCTTTTGAAATGTTGCAGAAAAAAAGTTGTAGCGAAAATGCCATGACGACCTATTTGGAGCAGTGAAACCCTAGAATCCAAAGCTCTGATACGAAATGTTATGAAACCAGCTCACAAAAAGATAGAAAAGATAGATCAACAACTTATAATTCAACTTGTTCGAGGGGGAAACCTCCTTTACATTACATAAATCTTGGATGATTCAAATGAAAAAACCTCATTTCTATATATAGGAGGCTAAGGAGTCACAATATAACCTAGCTGACCTAACAATACTAATATAAAGGCACAAAAATAACAATAGAGGGATTCTATGGGGCACAGTAATAACAATATGGGGACAACAGGGCCACAACAATATTAATAAGGGATACAACTACAATAGTAATGGGGTAATCACTAGTATTATAGGGACCTAACAATCTTGGTTTGAGATTCCACTCTTGTTCGGTGTCTTAGATCAAGCAAATGGAATCATCATTTCCCTTTGACTTGATTGTTTCATGCTCGTCACTCATACACTTAGTTGTCTAATGATGCAGTAGATTGTACCAATGATTCCCAAGTGTTTGTGAGATGTTTCAGACCTCTTGAGGGGGTGGCCCTTTACGTAGCCCCCCACATGCCTGGATGACTTCATATTATGCTACAACCTCAGATGTAGTTCCACATATTTGATTGGTTCGGTTCTTGCAAATTGTAGTGCTCATAGCCTGCATGTCTCCTTCAAATGATCCATTCTATTTTACAGAGCCCTTTCCTATTCATCAGGGCTTCTTTGGTTGTTATAACATCCATCCCATCCATTTTTTGAGGGAGGGGCCTTTATGTCTAATGTACTTTGATGTTATTATATTCAATATTGGCTCATGTTTTTCCAGGCACATTATGTATATGGGATACATTGTATTATTTTCTGGCTCATTTATGCCAGAATGTCATGTACCATTCAACATGTACATTGGTGCTCAGTGTTAGTGCCTAGATTTACCTTAGGCTAAGGAAGTTAGGATCCAGGGATAACATCAAACCATGCTTAACCTGGTAGCTAGCCCTACCAGGTCGGGAGAGGGCTCTCGCTGGGTCAATCTCAGCAAATTATGACCGATGAGGGCTTGAGATGACTGATAGAAATACTGACCTTAGGCTAGGTATATGTGTGAAAAAGTTTGATTGAATGAAAAGATGTTTTTGTTGGTTCAGATGGAAAGGTAGATTTTGGGTGCGGGGATTGAGGCTTAGTCTTGCAGAGATCTCAATGGGGCAAGGTAGGAAAACGTTTTTGGCACTTCAAATTGAATGAGAAGGAGGGATTAGAAAGGTGAGGAGTTGAAGAGGGCAAGAAAGCTCATGGATCCTCTCCAAATAGCGGAAAACATCAAGAAAGTAAAGCAAACGTCCAGTAGAGCACTACAATTTCAATGGATTCTACTTACACTCTTGTTTGTTTAGTTAAGAAGAAACAAGATAGAGAATGAAATACATAACACATAAGAAAATTCACAATTACAAAGGAAAGCACTGTACCAAGACAAATTGCCACATGGATCCCAAAGAGTGCTGCAAGCCCTGGTCTCAATTCCTTAGCCAAAATGCTGATATGAGTATACAATGAAGCTCAAGGCTTTCTCAAAAGTCCAACCATGCTAATGACTGAAAACCATAGGATATAGGAAAACAACAACTCATCCTAGCCTCCAGGGGTCTAACTCACAATTTTATGAGCTTTTCCAACTAATTCTAAATTGATAGCTACAAATTAGGCAGTGGAACAACATGCCTCTAAAAACTAGGGAACTAATTCATTCAGTTGCAAACTAACTTTTCATGGATGAATCTACCTTCATGAGTGAAAATTTGACATAATTACATAAAATATCCATCATTTTACATTAAATTACATCATAATTTTGACATTAAGAAAGAGAAAAGTCAAACTATCAAAGAACTAGGCGAAAAACAGAGTATACTTGGTCAAGCTGGCAAAATTTTCCCTATGCGCCGCGCCTGATTCTCTGTGCATAGCGCCTGTTTGGACCCACTTTTGGAGGCCTTAATGGTGTCCAAATTAGCTCCAGCTATGCTCGTTAGAAATGCCTTCATGTCTACTTTCCAACCCAAGTGGTATTTGTCAAATTTTCCTCAATCTCCCCCCCAAAAGTTAGTTCTCCCAACACTGCTTCCTATGTGTCAAAATAGGGGCAGTGAGGTCATTTTTTGAGTGTTTTTGACCTTTTTGAGCATTCAAAACCTATTCAAATTTCTTGGAAATTGGTAGGAAAGAATATTTTTTCATTCCAAATCCAAAAATTCTGAGTTTTTGTCTTTTGGAGGCTCCTAGCAAAAGCGAGCACTAGGTTGCGCGACACATAGAGTAGAAAATCCTGTGTTACAAATTTCTATGCGTAGTGCTTTCTACAGATCCGTTTTGAGGGCCTTCATAGTGTCAAAATTGGGTGTAAAATAGATTGTTGGAAATATTATTGAGTCTAATTTCCAACCCAACTTTAATTTTTCAATTTGGAGTTCATTTTCCCTGTCAAAAGTCAAATCACCCAAGACTGGTCAAAATGTGCAAAATGAGGCTGCCTCAAGGAAGAGTGTTGTTGCAGTCAACTTTTTGAGGTCTTCTTCAAGTCCAAATTGAGCTCATGATAGCTCATTGGAAATATATTTGTGTCTAGGTATCATTTGACTCATCACACAAGTCATTTTACCAACCAAGCTAGGAGAAAACTTGATGATCCCAAGGTCACTTCAGAGGTGCATCAATTCTCCCGAGGCAACTATATTTTTTACATTTCTCTAAAACCATGAAACCTATGTAAAAATTGAAGGAGGTTTTTCTTCCCTTGCCTATTGTGGACAAAAATCAGACTCAATTTTCCCAAAATCATCTTTTCTTGCTTAGAAACATCATTGCAGTAAAACCTATCCCGATGTGTGGAACAGGGGATTTGTCAAAATGAAGCGAAATGAAGGGGATAAGGGGCTTCTAAATTCTTGATAAAATTTTGGGAAGTAGGAAGGGATGTTAGGAAGCAGGGGAAAGTTGAATTTCAAATATTGAGTGAGGGGAAGGGGTCGAAAATGGCTAAACATAGGCCCAACCTAGAAAATTGTCAAGTTGTAGCAAGAAACTAGGGTTTGTGCGAAAATGAGGAATTTGGGGGATCTCAGTGATGGGAAGTGTTTAATAAGGTACATTAAGGATAGGGAAAGGTGTATGAACATCAAGATACAAGTTTTGCTAATGATTTGACCATCCAAGAGAAATTACCCTCAAAACCTTAAGAGAGGGAAATGAACCTTACCTAGGCGCAACTGAAGCATGAACAAGGTGTAAAAAGACCCATTGGAACTTGACATGATGATGAAAACCCTCTGAATGATGGTAGACTCAGCTAAATGGTGACATTGACCGACATTTGGACAACTTTGAAAGGAGTAAAAGCAAACCCTAGACCTAATACCTAATGACCAAATTTTTCTTGAAGACTCACCAAGATGACAAAATTTGACCTTAACACCTTAAAATCACTTTGTAAGAGCATGCTTGATCACTGGAGGTAGGATGCAAAGACTGACACTAACACTCGGTTTCATTTTTTTGGGTCTGTTATTATTTTTTGTACTGAGTTATCTCAGTGGGTATATGTATGCCTCCCCTGCCTCACTAATAACAGGTACCACAACATAAAAGGAGACTTACATCAGTTAGTTGGTCTTGCCCCCTCAGTCACTATCCTCTTTCAATTATCTCCATTGGTCTCTCTCTCACTCTCTCTAACTCCCCTTCGGTGTCTAGTGATTGTGTCCTTACAACGTACTTCATTCATACGTTTCGCTCCTAACAGTCATATGTTGGGGGGAAATCTATTATCACAAAAAAGTGATCATCTAGCCATAACTTACTAGATGGATCTAGGTACACCATGTAGGGCCAATTTTACCATCGTAAAATTGCTTTCACTATAAGAAATTACTTAATAAACCATATTTGTTAAGTTATTTTTGGTTAAACCCATGAGGAATAACTAATAAATCATTATTTATTTAATTAGCTTCTAGGAATAATTAATTAAACCACTGTTTAACTAATACTCCTTGTCATATTCGACCCAATCATGATAAATAATTAGATAAATCACTATTTTTCTTATTTTTCTCTAGGAATAATTAAACAAATCATTGTTTTCTTATTATTCCTTAACCCCATTCTTTGAGATGATAAATAAGTCATTTATTTATTTATTATTTGTAAATAAAAGTATTTAGCCAATTTAGATACTTTTTCCCTCCAACCAAATATAATAAAATACTCCGAATGGTTAATTTTAGAATTTGGTTAGTAATATTTTATTATTTTCCATTATTCGAGAATAACCTAATATTTTTTTATAAATTGGAGGGTTTTAGATCCATTCTTCACTTTTGATCATTTTCATTGTTGCACACACTTTTGCATCTCTACTTATTATCATTGCCGCACACCATTTTCTTTTCCATTTGAATTCTCATTGAGCTCAAACATTTTGTTTGCTGGGTTTTACACATTATAGAGGATAGAGAAACTACAAAAGCTGAAGACATTGAGGATAGCCAAGAACCCATCCAATAGAGTGGGACTAGTAACATTATTTGTTCCCTTCACAGGTGTCATCTAATAAAATATATTCTTTATATATCTCGTTTCCATTGGATTATTGGAGTTACTTGCACTTATTTCTTATTCCATTGGATGATTGGATTTACTTGCACTTATTTATTATTCCACTTTTTTATAGCTAAAATCTATTCCACATATTAGGGTTTTAGAAGATTTTGTTTCTATCATTTTCTACAAAGACACATTGTTTAACATCCATTTTTACTATTAGGGATGTTTTTCATCCACAGTTTAAATTGGTTTCTTTTCATACACCTCTCGATAAGAATACCATATAACACCAAATATTTGATTAGCATGGTTGGGGTCTTGTCATGAACAAACTCTTCCAGAAACAAGCATTTGAACATACCGAAGTTATGGATGGAGTTGACAGGAAGGTTGTGATGCCATACTTCTGTGCGACCATCCAAGGTGCATGGGAATAGTCTGCATGCAATCTCGTCATACCGTTCCTTGAGCATCTGCAGATGTAGGTAGAAGTTGTCCAAAAGATCTTCTGCCTTCACTGCTCTGTCGGGGTCATACTATGTGAGCATTCTCTCCGAACACTTTGTCATCTTATGAAAATCACCTGGGAGAGCGAATAGTCCCTTAGTCATCCATTCCAAGTTTTGGTTATCCATGTCTTCTTCTTCTTCTTCCTCCTCCTCTTCTTCATAATTTGACAGTTTCATCTCTGAGTCTATTGGTTCGTCTCCACCTACGCCTCCTCCACTGTCTTCTCCTCTACCTCTTTTACTCGAATTTGATCCCAAGATCACGAGGGTGTCTCATTCTCGTTGTTGGAAGACTGGAGTCTCCTCTCTATTCTCAACAGCTTCTACCAGACCTTTAAGTGTGCCAAGAACTTCTTTTTCCACCAATGATACAACAACCCCTCTGGGAGTGGTTTTTGGCTTTCTTAATGTGTGTGGAAGATGTTGTACTCCTAGGATCAATCCGACTGCTTTAACTAACTAACGGGTTATGGGATGGATCGAGCGGAGGTGTTGATACGAAATTTGACATTCACGTATGGGAGGTGAGGAGTAACCAACTTCAGAGTCACACGTAGGTTACAGGGAGTGCTAGTTATTGCCTTGACCAGATGATTTGTGAGTGGGGGTGAGAGGACATTCAGCCATAAACAACTAGCGGCCCTTCTTCTAGAGCCAAAAATATTGACGGTGCTGGACCCGCCAACATTTAGGGGATCTCCCCAGTATGAAGTATGAACTAGACCTCACACTGTTTGGTGTAGGAGTCCCATGCAATATGATAATCTAGTTTCTGTTGTCTTAAAGGTTTGCCTTAGCTCTTGCTTGTCAGCACATGAGAATGGTCTGCTTTTTCTTCGAACAACATGGTTCATGTTCCTGGTGAGTGCTTAGTGTTACTTGTGTCAAGGTTCTTTCACCACTTAGGGATAAGGTGGAGGTGAGTCTAAAGTCGAAAAGGAATAGTCTCAACTCTGTTAGAGACACAAAACACAATAGGACATGCCCAGCTTTCAGCGGATTAGTCCACATGGATGTGGAAGTAAAAAACACACAGTGAATGGATATCACATACAACACCCAGCAGAGTAGTCCACATGAGTGCAATGGTCGTTATAAAAATTTAATGGGAATGATTCTGTTGAGTGTTCGGTGGGTTAGCCACATGGGTGGGACAACGTTAACAACTTATACAACACATTTTCGTAAGAATATGTGCTAGAACAACTGAAATAGTTCAACTGTCTTAACACAGGTTAAAGCAACATGCATTACAAGTGTCCAAAGAATAGACTTACAAACAAATATAATACATGTGTGAAAACATGTTGGACTGTTATCAGACTAATGAATTAAGCAAAAGTTTTAAGACACATTGGTACACCATACATCAATAACCCTAATAACAAGGTGTTGGAGCCACCGCTCGCTCCTCAAAGAAAAGACTACAAACTCTCAAGGCTATGTGGGAGGAGCCAAGATGAAAAAGTCCTTTGCATGTAGAAAGGAGAGGTATTTATAGCCAAGGGTAAAACTGGCCCTTGTGATTGTTCGACTTCCCTCATGACTATTTGACTTACATGACTCTTCAACTTTAGATGACTCTTCAGATTTACATGTGGGTCTCTTGTAATTCCACGTTATTACATTGATTACAATAGTGTGTCCCACAATAACGATGTGGCCGTGACGACTCATGACATGACTCGACATGACAGAGCTGGTGTGTTCATGTTTCTGGTGGTGTGCATGTCGAGCTACAGTGCTAATGAGTGATGGATGTGCTCTTGGTGTATCATAGCTTCACCTTTTCATGGAAAGGTGTGCAAAGTTGTTGATGGTCTTGGTGTTTTCTTTATGTTGCATGTGCACGTTGTTCCTTCACTTGTACTTTGGCATGCTCCATGTGTTGGTCAGTTCATGAACAAATCTCCTCGCATGCACTCCTTGTTCGTTCATTTGCTAAACAATCTCCTCAGATGTCCTCCTTGTTCATCTTGTTATCACTCAGAAGTCTTCCCTAGAAGTTATAAAAAGAAGGAATAATATGAGGTAACCACAAACCTAATCTTTTAGACTTGGGTTCTAGAAAACCTAAGTCCAAAGAGGGCTCTCTCTTTATAAGTTAACTTTGTTTTGGGTGTGATTTTAAGCTATTTCTTAGTGCTCATGAGGTCTGATTTTGATTGGTTGGTGGAATTATAAGAACAGATGGGAAGAGCAAGCATTCAAGCCATTGGGCTATGGAGTCAATCAAAGAGTGGCTTAATTGAATTAGATCAATTGCTAAAGGAGGAGTTCACAGGGTAGGCTAGCACAACAAAAAGCAAATCTACAGGTTCAAATGGATGAGGTAGTCCTAACCAGGGTGAAAGGGCAATGAAGAATCCTTAAACTGGGATCAAGATGAAGAAAAGAACTATGATTAGTAGCAAAGGGCAACTAAGAATCCTTTACTATGGACCAAAGCGGGGGGGGGGGGGGGGAACTATGGAAGTAAGGGAGCAATTAAGAATTCCCAGACTAAGATAATTTAGTAGAAAACAGTGAGAAAGTAAACAGTCAAGACAGAGAGCATTAAATCTAATTTTGAAATATCATTCCTTGTTTACTATTCAAATTTTATAGAAAAACATGTGAATATTTATAAATATGATGAGAAAATGGCAATAAACATGAAGATATAATACTTATTTTGTTTCCACTGTGCACAAGAATCCTGTGAAATATCTTTAGCTATATTTCATGACCCAGCAAGCCAATCCAATCTTGAATACAATAGCTCCTTAACTTGATATGAAATGTCTACAGAAATGTCTTTTGAATGTACTCTAATTACTTCGAAATGTGAAGTATTTATACAAAAAATGTTACAAAATAGCTCATAACAGTATGAGAATTATTCTAGGAAATCAAAAATATCTTCAAGCATGAAGATAGAGACAGATGGAAAATTGCCCTCTTGCTGTCCCATTTATTGTGATTGTGCTGGCTGTTGTAATTCGAATTTGTCTCTTTCAGTTGCTTGATATCTATGTGCTGGAATTACTCTATGTCTTCAACCTACTGATACTCTTTACCTACTAAACTTTGACCCTGTTTCACCTATTTTACCTAGCTGCCATCAGATTTACTGTAGTAACTTTATAGTAAATCTATTAAATTTACACACCATTCATCTTCAGCTAATTTTTTCTTCAACATTTTTCTATATATCTCATCAGCTTCAGTGTACTTAGAAAAAATTATCTTGTTGACAAACAAGTTCTTTACCTCATGTTCCAAGAAGAACAAACCTTCCAGATTGTCATACAATACCTTTCCTGTGGGTAAAGCTTTTACCCCTGAAGTACTAGTTTGGTCTTTGGCCAACTTGTTTAGTCTTTTAACGTAGTCCTCTTGGGTCATAAGCTTGTTATCAATGACCATAGGACTGGGAAGGCCTTTTTCCCTCAAAATACCAAACTTTTTCATGAATCTATCAATATCAGCTTGCATACTTTGGCATTTCTTCTCAATATTGAGCATAAGGTTTCTCTTAGTAAGAAACTTCTTGATTTCTATGATGGTTGTTGTTCTATATTCTATGCCTAGTTCACCCATCTGATAACTATTTTTGCTGTTCAAGAATGTTATCAGTTGGTTGGTCTCTTAAGGCTTGTCTCCCAGCTCTTCTCTCATTTTAAGTATTGATTCGATGGCCACTTTCACCAGTTCAGTCTGCTAAAAAATTACTTGAATTGAGGACCAAAAATCATTGACAGAGTCAATGATGTTGGACCAGAGAATTTCTTTTATCTGTCCTAGTGGCTGTATGAAGGCTATAATGATTTCATCAACAAAATCACTGGTAGTCTTGCCTAAAACACTAGATATCTGCATATAATGTCTCGGCCAAGTTCAGAGAAGATGGTCCACATGTATGGAGGAGGGTCCTTTGGAATGTATTTCTCCTCTGTAATGAAGGTCTGGAATAACTGAGCAAGTTTGATGGAGGTGACTGTAGGGAACCTGTCAAGCAAGTCTCCAACAGAGATGGGGGTCAGGTTTTTCCCTGGTTGCAATTGCAGTATTTGATTGATGGATTCAAAAGTGATGGTGAATAATACAGTATGGTCAGGAGTCATCACTACTCTTTGGCTGGGATTGTAATTCATATGGCAATAGTGGACAATTTCAGGGAAGATATGAACTCTAGGGAATTGGTATTTTGGCAAACCTGATTCCCAAAGACCTATATTGTCTGCATGGTTTAAGTACTAGTCTCTGTACCTGCAATATAACTTCAATGGGGATTCATGGGCAGAGGTATATTTGATTTGAAAGTCTTTGTCTGCCAAAGGGAGATGGTCTAAGTCCCAATGGCGAGTAGTAAGTGGTAGGACATTCAGTGTGACTGGAGTGGCCATTCTTGGTTCTTGTGGATTCAAGAACGGGGGCAAAGGGTTTTTAGTCAAATAAGGGACAGATTGGCTCAATTCAGAGTGGTTTGGGGTTGCTGCGAAATTGTTTTACTTAATTACTTACTAAATTAAAGCAATTGAGTAATGGGTTTTAGGAATGAGAGAGGGTTTTACAGTGAATTTGGTTAAATACCTGGGTTTGGTTGTGAATGGATTGATGGGTGACTGTGCATGGTTTGTAGGAAGCGTTCGTGACTGAAGGATGGACTGGAAGTTCAGTAGCTTTGGTAGGTTGACGGTTGAATGTCAGTTGGCAGTTGCATGGAGGTCTGAGTGTTTTCCATGATAAAATTAGAAATAATTGAGTTTTTTAGTTTTATATGTAAAGTCAACCAATTTGGCAGGTACACGGGGAAAGGCACATTTTGGCATTAAATAGGGAAAGAGACATTTTGTCGTCTAGCGGGAGGTGGTAAGTGGGTTTAGGTCGTACCGCTTTTGGGCTGGGGTGGTTTCGGGGGGGAGGCCGCCCGATGCCATTCATCGGGGGCCATGCAGCAGTGGAGTGAAAAGCGAGACCACCCATATCGGGTAGGTAAAGGTGGTCTTTTAATGGAGGGGCCTGGTGGAGGTTTAAGAGTGTGGGATTAACTTTAATCAGAGATTATGGTGTGGTTAGGGCATCGCGGGTGATTTCATTGGCGGGGTCGATTATTAATTAACCACGGATTAGTTAATTAATCTCTTTTATTTGGATAGGGTTTATATAAAGTTTATTTTTAAAACTTTTTTGGGGTGGGATATTAATATAAGGATATTAATATAAGGGTTTTAATCTCAGGAGTTAATATATAAATAAAGTTAAAGTTAATATGAACGAAGGTGGAAAATGTTTTAACACTAAGTGTAAAATGAATTCTTTGCAATTTGTTT
Source organism: Pinus tabuliformis (assembly GCA_031772625.1). Taxonomy (NCBI): domain Eukaryota; kingdom Viridiplantae; phylum Streptophyta; class Pinopsida; order Pinales; family Pinaceae; genus Pinus; species Pinus tabuliformis. The sequence goes on along the minus strand of CM062817.1, from coordinate 164,729,759 downwards.
TTGCTTTTCACATAGAAAACGTAAAAACTTAGTCTAAATGTATATTTGTGGGATTTTGTGAAAAGGGCGTTTTTATGGGGGTAATGGCTTTTCCTTGGGAAAAATAGTGTTTAAACCTTAGGAAAAGGGTTTACTAGGGGAAAGTGAGTTTCCTTAGGAAATTGATGTTTTTCATACGAAAAGGGATTTGTTGGGGAATATGAGCGAATTTGAGGGGGTTGATTGCTTATGAGGGGACTTTTAGTACTTAAGACCTATAAGTCATTGGGCCAAATGTTTGGTCCCTCCAGAAGTCAGAGAAATGCTCTGAGCCCCTTTAACTTAAGATTTTAGGCACTTTAAGACTTTTCTTGGAAATTAGTTATGTGGAAAATGTAATGAATGAGGGAGTTTAATCAATTGACTTTGTGTACTTGATACATGCCCAATTATTATCCATACTTGGAACTTTGATGATGAAGGTGATCAACATGCTTTTATCTAATAATCATCACAATTCTGCAACCATTATTCTACTTACCCACCTACTCATCCTACCATTTTTACTGCTCTTTATTAGGGTGCACTTTAAGCTGGAAAACCCTTTATCAAAACTTTTCTTTTCTTTTACAATGGAAATCTATCTAAATATAACCTTATTACATCCAAAGGGTTAGATTAAATAGTCGAGCTCCTTTTATTTACTCTACCTATCTACTTATCTTCCAAGATTAAGTAGTTTGGTCCGATTTTATTCTCTATCTCTAAGCACAAAATTGAAATCATGAAATAGCCAAGTTTAAACATTTTGACCATCCATGGATTGTGGCAAAGGTAACAAGCTGCACATAATATTTTATTCTACATCAAAAGTAAATACTAGTGGCATTTTGACTTGCACACTTTCATGGTATTTTTCTTTCTTAGGGTTCATTTTTTCATCTTTTTTTACCTTTTTATTCTTTTTGTCCTTTGATTTTTCTTTTAGGATGTACCCTCTTTAAATTTTTTTATTTTTTGATTTTTTGAATATGGAAAACATTTGCAGAAAGCAAAGGTATGTACATATTACAGATTTAATCTCAGCCATTCAAAAATTATGACTCCTATTGGTATAGGAACATAAACGTGGCTCCACTTGGGGATGACATTTCCTTGTGAAATGTCAAGAACTTGTAGATCAATGGCCTTCTGAACTGTTGTGATCTTACTTTGCAACTTTTCCTTTTTACTGTGCTACATTATTGGTATTTATGACAGTGAAATTTTTGAAGCTTAGGGCCTTCTCTCCTGGCTTCAACTCCAAAAATTACCATCCAATCAACACTAAACTTTTGAAGAATAAAATATGTACAAGTGATTAGTGAAATCAGTGACTAGGATCAATGTAGTGCTTAAGAATTCGACCATTAACTGGTCCTCCTTCTACTTCTGCACCATCCAATTCTTTGAGGAAAAAAGCATTATTACCCCTGAAAGCATAAATGATGTAAGGGCCTTTCCATAGGAAGTCAAACTTCCCATGTTTACCTTTATCCTCCCTTCTTGAGTCCCATTTCAAAACTTTATCTCCTAGATAGAAATCTTCTGCCTTGGTCCTCTTGTCAAAAGCTTTCTTGATTCTCTCCTGCACAACTTGGGATCTGATATGCACTTCTTCCCTGGTCTGCTATAAGTGAATTGTCTGGTTTATCCTCCTTTGAATAGCATTTGGCTCAACATGCACTTCTTGGAGAAACTTCATCATTGGTGTTCCCAACGAATATGGGAAAAGAACCTCCATTCCATAGACTAGCTAATAAGGACTGGTACCAATTTTTTTCTTTGTGGTCAACCTATCTGCCAATAAGGCATTTACTAGCTTCTTCTTCCAATTTTTCTTGTTATCTTCCAACAATTTTCTGATGATGTTCACTAAGCTCTTGTTGGAAGATTCTGCTAGTCCATTTCCTTGGGGATAGTAGGTTGTGGAGTGACCGAGTGTTATATGCTATTTGTTGCAGAAGTCAATCATCCTCTTTGATTTGAAAGTTGTTGCATTTTTTGTGATGATTTTGGTTGGGCAACCAAATCTGGACAGAATGTTGGCCTCAAGGAAACCTATTATGACAGTATCAGTGGCTTTTCTTGAGGGTATGGCTTCTATCCACTTTTTAAAATAATCTGTAGCAGTCAAGATCCATCTATGTTGGATAGAGGAAGGGGGATGAATTTCACCAATGAAGTCAAGACCCCATTGTTGAAATGGTGCTTCGGTCGATTTTGGTTTCAAAGGTAATGGTAATAATTTTCGTTTTCCTTCAAAAATTTGACATTTGTGACATGAGGTTACAAATTTCTTTACATCAGAAAATATAGTGGGCCAGTAAAAACTAGCTCTTAAGATCTTGTCAAAAATGGTTTTCCAGTAAATATGTCCCCCACAGTCACCTGCATGAAATTCTTGTAATATTTTGTCAAATTATTCCTTCAACAAACAATTAAGAAGGATGCCATCATGATTTTTCCAAAATAAAGCATTGTCAATTATGAAAAACTTCAAAGATTTCATTTTTAAGAACCTACTTTTAGTCCTGGATAACTCAGGAGGAGCTTGAAGATTTTCTAAAACGTATATAATGTCAACATACCATAGTGATTCAATAAAGGCTTGGCTGATCTATGGAGTCGCCATCTCCTCTTCGTTATCCAATTCTGCAATAAAAATAATTTCTAGGGCCTGATAGTTTGATTCAGCCATGAACTTGGCTAAACCTTGGCCTTTGATCAATTTTGTAGGTTTAATTTCTATGTCATATTCTAATATGGTAGCTATCCACTTCCCTCTCTTTCCATCTGGTCCATCCTGTGTTAGGATGTCTTTGACTACAGCATTGGGAACATAAGCTATTATATGAGAATATAGGATGTAAACTCTAAAATCTTTAATGGCTTTGACTAGAGCAAAAGCTTGCTTTTCCATTATATTATACTTTAAAGGTGCATCTCTCAGGGCTTTGCTAAAGAAGGCTATTGGTTGTTCGAAACCCTGATCATTTTTCTATAGTAGGACTACAGTAATGGTATGCTCTGAGGTGAAAGAAAAAATGATGAAATCCCTATCAAACATTGGACTGATGAGAATTGGTGTTTTTGTTAAGCCTAACTTTATATCTTCAAAAGATATTTTAGCCTCAAGTGTCCATTTAATAGTTGAATATTTCTTTAACATGTTATTTAGTAATCTAATTAGTTCATCTAAGTTAGAGATAAATCTTATCAAAAAGTTTATTTTACCTAAAAAGGCTTGAAGTTCTATGATGCTCCTAGGATGTGGTATCTGTAAAATGGCTCCAATTCTTGCTGGGTCGATCTGAATATCATCTTTGGAGATTATGTGGCCTAGTAATTTTCCCTCTTCCAACCCAAATAAAGATTTCTAAGGGTTCAGATAAATTCCATACTTCCTGCACTTGGTGAATACTTGCCTCAAGTGATCCAGGTGTTGTTGATCTGATTTAGAGAATACCATCATATCATCTAGGTATATTACAAGGAAGTCATGGATTTCCTTAGCAAAGGCTATGTCCATTGCTCTTTGAAAGGTGGCCCTTGAATTTTTTAACCCAAAAGGCATCTTCACATACATGAAAGTGCCCAAAGGAGTAGTGAATGCAGTCTTTGCCTGATCATCTGGGTGGACTAAAATCTGGTTATAACCAGAGAACCCATCTAGCAGCAAGATTCTGGTTGAACCTACTACCCTCTGTAGTATGTGATCCATTTTAGGAAGAGGGTAGTTATCCTTGAATGAAACTTTATTCAAATTCCTAAGGTCAACGCACAGTCTTATTTCCCCAGTTTTCTTTCTTGTAGGTACCAAATTAGAAACCCAATCTGAAAATCTAATTGGTGCAATCATCATGGCTTCATATATTCTTTTGATTTCCTTTTCAATAGAAGGCAATAGAATGGGGTTAATCCTTCTAAGCTTTTGTCTAAAAGGCTTCTGTTTTTATTTTAAGGGAATGGTGTGTTGTATTATGCTGGTATCATAGGACTTAAGATCCTCATAACTCCAAGCAAAAACATCTTGGAATTCCTTTAACAGTTCTATGTATTTCACTTTTTAATACTTTGGAATTTTTATCATTTTGAGATCTTCTTCAGATCCTATGTTACACTCCTCTATGTCTAATTTTAAGGGTTCCATTTCCAGCTTTCAAGGGACATCATTTGAATCAAACAAGTCCTCCAAAGGAGTTAGTCCTTTGGGCAAAAAATTGTCTTTAAGGTTGATGACTTCAAATTCTTCGTCAATTGCCTCATCAATTTCAATTTGTTTTAGGTTTTGCATATCTAATTTTTAAACTTTGTGGGATGGAATCTATCTATCTTTTCATCTTCTACTTTGCTAATTTCTATTTTATCAGTGTAATCAAAATCTACTGTTATGTCAGTATCTATGTTGTTATTTACAAATTCTTCATCTAAAGTTAGAAAATTGTTAATATGTTGGTCATTTGTGAATACTTGAGAGTTATTTAAGTTGTCAGGAATAGCAAGTCTGTGCCTAACCTCAACAGTGTATTAATGGTTAGGCTAAAAAGGTAACTTTCAAGTACTAGCAAACATAGCCAAACTGTGAGTTGCATATTGTGTTTTCTTGGAATAACAACAAGCTTGCTTTCTAAAAAAGTATTTAATATTTCTATAGTTGTTCCTCTTTAAAATCCTAACCTAGGATCCCTAGTCATATAAACACTGTTGATTTGTTTTATTACCAACTCAGAATCTCCCATAATAGATACTCTTGTGGCTCCTAACCTTTTGACCAATTTGAGACCTAAAAGAAGTTCTTGGTACTCGGCCATGTTGTTTGTACATTTAAAGTTCAATATATAGGCATGACCCTCTCAATGATCATTTTCTATGTTGTAAATCCATACTCTTGCTCCTGCACCTAGTTTGTTTACTGACCCATCGAATTCAAGATGCCATATAATTTCATGTTCATAATTCTTACTGTCTGGGGGAACAAAATCTTCTTTAACTAAAGTATCTAGGTCATTTTTATTATCTAAAATTTCTTGAATTTGGACACTTTGATTTTCTTTTTCTACTACAAATTCTTTTGGTTCTAAGATAATGTTGTTTGAAGTGTCTTCTTGGTTTGATTCAACATTGTAAAGAACGAAAGAATCGATATCAGAATGCATTGAATATATAGGAAAGTTTCGAGGTCTCTCCTGGGCACTCACTACATACTTCATCAAAGTATCTCTATATAGTTTTTTAGGATGTCCAAAGACTGATATGGTAGCATACGACATGTCAAGTTGCAAAGATCCCTAGAGTTTGGCACCCCACGATCTAGACAACAACATGCCATATTTAGGTGGTATATCAACAACAACTATGTCCATAAGAATGGTCTTAGCAGGGTACTACACTAGGGAAACACACAGGTCTTTTATAAGTCCTAGGCACTTAACTTGGCTTGAATCAAATGAAAACAGGTCCTTGTAAGGCCTAGTGATATCCAAGTTTAGCTTCTCCATAACAGATTTAGGCATAAGATTGTGTGAAGCCGCAAAGTCTAGCATGGAATTATGCAGGATTTTATCGTGGATGTTAAGGCTAATGTAGAAGGGTGGCGTCCCTCCTTCCACTGGTTTTCCATTAACATCGGGACCAAAAATTAACTCAGGCTGATCATCAAATAAGTAAGTAGAGTCTTCATTCTCAACGAAGTTTAAAGATTTGCTTATTTGAGATTTGTAAGTTTCATGTTTCATCAGTTCTGTTGAAGTAACTGAGATTTTAAGTTTGGCCACCTCTTCTCCCAAATTGAAAGGCAAAGAGGATTTGTCTATTTGAACATTTGAAATCTTAACAACAGGGTTTGGAGTAGTTTGCTCTTCTTTTTCAGTGTTTGAAGTCTTTTTTATGGGATTTTCTAATACAATTTCTGGAGACTGTTCCATCGTTTCCTTGAAGGGAACTGAAGTGGAAGGGTTCTCATTAGAAGGTTGGCCATTGGTAACATCTTGAATGGTGGGACTGGGAGGGTTCTGATTTGATCTAGAAAGGATTTTGAGAGTTTTTGTCACTGGAGCTGCTTTAACTTGCTTAGGCTGATTAGGGGCTTCTTTCTTCTTTTGGTCTGGAGCATTAATGTTCTTTTTCTCCTCAAATTGTACTGTTTATGCACTTCGAAGATAGCAAAATCACATCCTTGATTGTAGTCGAATGATTCTCCAGTTTGGGTCTGGAACTGCTGAAGCATGTGTAATTCTTGATCATCTTGAGTCAGAAAGATAGTTTCCTCATCATCTAATCCCATTAAGTTAATTTGGGTGTCTTGCTCAGGGTCTTCTTGATGGGAAGTTTCAGCATAGTTCTCTTGGAAAGGAGGTCTAATGTTCTGATCAGGCCCATTTTTACCAGTATTTTGGTTCTGGTTCTTCCTAAAATTTGGATTCCTCACCGGAGGTGCCTGTTGGTTATCCCAGTGAGGTTTCCTTTCAATGAATTCTATCCTATCCATCAATATTTCCATTCCTTTGGCTAAAGCATCCATTTTTTGATCAAAGGGTGAGGTTTCATCTTTCAAGGGTGTTCTTCTTTCGTTTCTAACCCTGGCTCTTTTGGCTAGCAGATTAGCTTCTACACTAACTACTACACTCTGCATATCTTCTAGGGTTGGGGGATTCCTCTCTCTCAGTTGGAAAGCCATATCAATGTCAAATCCGTCTAGAAACTTTATCAAGGCTAATCCAAGTGGAGGTCTAAGGTCAAGTGGTATTGCGTTATATACATTGTTAAATCGAACACAGTAGTCTTGAGTGGTTTCATTTGGTCCCCTCTTGAGGTTTTCATATTCAAAAAGAATTTGAAGAGGGTTCTTTATCTTCTCCCACCTATTCAAAAATTGCTAATAAAAAACTTCTAAACTATCTATACTATTATTAAGCAGAGATCTAAACCATGTTTTCACTTCTCCAGCTAGAGTTTGGGCAAAAATTCTCATTTGGGCATCTCCTATGTCAATTTCATGTAGTTCAAAATAATCTGTCATTTTTCTTGTGTGTTTTTGTGCTGTGTAAGATCCAATGCCATCAAATAAGTCAATTTTACTCTAGTAGTCTAGTGGTAGGACACCTTGAGGAGCAAGCATCACAAGAGGGTCATATCTGAGTGCCATAGCTTTGAGTTGGGCAGCTGTTACACTAAAAAATGTCACCATGACTATTTGCAGTTAGTATGGCTCCATCAACTGTCATACTATCCTCCTTGGCAAGCCTCATACCTCTCCTCTCCATGTCAAACTCCAAAAAAGAGAAAAAGTCATTAAAAATCTATATATCTCTGGGTACGCAGTTTCTCTTAGCCTTACCTGCGTGTACGCACCCCAAGTTCACAATACCTGCGTACTTGTACGCTCTGTCTGTAAAGCAATGGGTGCGTACACCTGTAAAGGTCAAAAGGCGCAAGTTTCACTCCAAAAACATTACTTGTGGTCATTTCTAGAGCATTCTAGAAGCTTGTTTGACGTGTATGAAGCGCCTCCAGATGGTTCATGTATCCCTACCAAAGAGGAACTTATCGCATCAAGAGGGGAGCTATCCCATCCAAAGAAGGGCTTATCCCATTGATGGTGGACCTGAATAACTTCCTCTAGAGCACTATAAATACAGGCATTGGGCCAGAAGGAGGAGAGGTTGAAAGCTGAACATTCCTAAGGGTAGATGCTGTTGGAATTACGACTTCCTTGTAGAAGCTTGTGAGGAGAGATTCCCATCCTTTCTTGTTTCATTTGGAAGTGGGTGAACTTATCAAAGTAAAGGAAAACTCTTGCTGGACCCTGGGAGGGACCTGCGCAACACCAAGGCTCAGGTTGTAATGGTTTCTTTTGTTTCCTATTAATACAAATAAGTCCATTCTTCTCAACAATTTGTTATTTATGAGTTGTTTCGTATACTCCTTGGTCTGTATGTTAAATATGTTTTGTTTTATGAGATATTCAGGTGCTATTTAATCGTTTGATTGTTAGTGAATGCAGGTTTCGAAGAGAAGGAGGAGCTCATCCGGATCAACGAAGCTGGACTACTACAACAGCGTTGGGTTACAGGTAGGATCTAAACACTTGATTTCTCATATTGTAAATGCATATTTAGAGAAGGATTGCTCTTCTTTGTCTTGTTTGTCACTAGAAAGTCTTAGGCTTCTAGGGAGGTCGGTTGTGTCCGCACTAACGACTCTTTCCGCATGAAAAAATGGCAACTCCGCTGGGGAACTCCATTGATGTGAATGATTTTTCCTTTGTGTGAAACTTTGATTTGAGAAAAGTTGTTTGTTTTCCGGTTTTTGGCTGTTTGACTGTGTATTTGGGTGGGATAGCTTAGGGTTAAATTAGATTTTAGTTTTTCTTGGTTTTGCTAGCAGTACGCACCCTCTGCGTTAAGCACAGTGCGTACCTGTACGCACTTTTGCTGTGTACACAGAGCGTGGCCGCACCTGTGCAAACAGGTTGCCTGCGTACCCCTGTCAAAAGCCTAGAAAATTTCAATTTCTTCTTTTTTATCTTTTAGATTTTGTTTATAGCTTGTTTTTGCTGCCCAGATCCACTGTTCACCTGTCAGAAGCTTTCATCTTGGCTAATTTCATTGGCATTCCTACTTTAAGCTTTCATCAATTGGGTGTTTTGAGTCTCTTTTTTGAGAAATTCTTAATTTGATTTCCTTTGGTCATTACTTGGAGGTTTGTCTCAGTCTTTTCACAATTTTGCATTTTTTTTTTGCTTTTGTTTTTGCAAAAAAATTCCCCCCTCATTCGCCGGGGGGGGGGGCTAAATTGTGTATGAGTGTTAATCGCCTTTGAGTGTTTTTATTTTTTGATCTTTGGAACTCTCACCCAATTTTCTCGACTTGCACTTGATTGGTTCTTAGATTACATTAGAACCATCTTGTGTTTGAGAATTCTCTTGCATAGATCACATTTGCATAATTAGAATTCTCATTGTCAGAATATGAATGAAAAATGTGCATAGATTACATTTGCATACTTTTCAAGTGAATTGTGCTTAGATTACAATTGCATAGTTTACATTCTGAAAAATCAATCGTAGATTTAGATCAGCTTTCTTTGATTTGAATTTACAGAAAAATAAAAATAAAAAAATGGTTTGGAATTGATTTGCATTAGTTTTTCTTTATGAAATTAGTGCATTAGAGAATTTGTTATATTTTCTCTTAGTGATCAATTTTTTGCATTGTTGGAAGTGAATGGAAACTCTCTCCTTACTTTAGTTAGGATTCATCGAATTGAAAAGATTACATTATCATATTCGATTGCATTCAGTTGAGTCGGGTCATAACACCATTGGTTTCATATCCATTTACCCATTTGAGTAATAACAGCCTTAATAACACAGCGCTTAATTAAAATTCATCTAGTAATTTTTACATTGCTAGGGCTCTGAAACACCAATATAGATCAGGCTAGTGTCTTGGAGTAGGAGAGTAATTAACTCTCCAAGACAGCAAAACCAAACAAGTAGCTCATCTTATGGTAGGATAAATCCAACTGTTACATTTATGCTCTGGGAAAGCTCCTCTTAAAGGAGAAGGACGAGACCGTGTCCGAACCAGTGAGGGGATCAATCCTCCTTCATTGGGAAAGACGCCAGATACGCACGTACTACAAACGGTAAACCTCAGATTATTGTCGAGGAGCCTGGGGTCACTTGTTGGTAAACCTTGGATTATTGTCAAGGAGACGGCAAGGGGATTGAGCTTGTTACTCTACCCTTGCATGCTATCGGGTCGTAGACTGTTCCCCCAGGTGTATTTGTTGCTGTTGGTGACCTTAGTGACCATTTATCTTTAGGGTTCTACCCAAGGTGACAGTGGAGGGAAGATCCCACTGTACCTGGAGCAGACGTCGGCTAGACTCACTTGGATTTTCTGGGGTGTTCACTTCACTCGAGACGGTTAAAGTGGAGGAAATTGGTCTAGTCTATTCATTAAGCAGGTTGCCGGGGTAACTGTTCCACCCGCCACTTCTGTATTGAATTCTGCGATGTTGGATTTCATCACCAACTAGTGTTTTCGGTCCGGAAAGTTACTGTTTGTGTGTAGTTTGATTCCTAGATTTGATAGCGCGTGTTAATTTGTTTGTTTTTACTTTTAGAGACCATAGGTGTGAATTGTGAATTTTAATTGTTAGGTGTGAATTGTTAATTTTAGTTTTAAATTGTTAATAAAATTCACTGAAGTTGAATATAATGGAAAATGTTCTGGAATTTACCAACCTAGGAACCCCTCCTAACGAGAATCCTAGTACTTTTCCTTACTTTGGAAATGTTGGTCCTCCTTATATGGCTACTTTGTCATTACCTGGATTTACGGTAGGTTTACCGATATGGTTATTTTCAACTTCGTTGGCCCAAAATACTCGAATTGTTCCATCTCAGCCGGATGCTTCACCTCAACAGAGTTTACCATCTCAATATCACCAACCTTCTGTTGACCCTTTACCTTCCTCGCCTAATTTTTCTTCCTCCATTTCTTCCTCTTCACCTGGTAAAAGCCTTGATGCTACTAACCAGGAGGCTAAGAAGAAGAAGAAAGGGAAGAAGAAGAAGAAGAAGAAACAAGATAAGAAAGAAGTCAACCAACCAACCACGATTGTAAGTGTTAGTTGTGTTGAGGAAAACTCCGACATGCATCGTAAACCCAAATACCCTTGCAGGCTTTGTAAGGGTGACCACTTCCTTGTCAATTGTCCTGGTATTCCAAAGGTCTTGGAAGTATGGTCAGAAAAATATCATCAACTTTCCATTGATCCATCAACCAGTGATAGTCAGGTTCCTGGGAAAAAGGGTAAAGTTAGGTTTCCTTGTAAGTTATGCAAAGGGAGTCATCAAACTCACATTTGCCCTCACATAGATGAAGCCTCAACATTGTTGGAAAACCTTACTGTTCCACAGCAAGAATTTCCAACTGGTTACCGTAAACTTTCTCCCAACCTACCGTCAACTGACGGAGTGATTGATCTAAATTCAAGTACAGTCGATCACACTCTTCCATTGGAGAGTGAAACTCATGTCACTCAGGTTGATGATCAATTAGTTGATCAAGTGGTCGATTCAATTTCACATTCGGTCGATCCCACTTTCCCTTTAGAGAGTGAACTTCATACCGCTCAAGTTCTTCTTGTTACATCAGATTCTTCTACGCCGGGGGGCATTCCACCTATTTCTACAGAACCCCCTCCAAGTACTGAGGTATTTTCCTTTGATTGGAATAGACTGACAGAACCTTGTCTTCCTTCCTCCATCCCTTTCCAAATCATTGTCAAGGCTGGTGGTAGAGACATACATCGTACTCAGGTAGATGAAGGTGCTTCTGTTAGTATTTTATCCTCAACTGTTTGGAAAGCTTTGGGTTCCCCTCAGCTTGCGCCTATTACGCAGAATCTGAAAGCTTTTAACAGAACCATTAGAGAACCTTTAGGGATCCTTCCTAAGTTTTCTATTACCTTGGAAGGTAAAACTGTATGTATTGATCTTATGGTAGTTCGAGGTCCCTTGGATTTCAATTTACTCCTTGGGCAAGACTATGTTTATGCAATGAAAGCTGTCGTATCAACACTCTTTCGCGTGATGTCTTTCCCTCACAATGGTAGTATTGTGACTGTAGACCAGCTTTCGTTCCCTAGTCTTTTTTCAACTACCAATCATATGACAGCCCTAAATGTTCCTGATTCTCAAGTGGTACCTACCCCGCCACGGGTTAATTATGTGGCAACTGGTCCCATGTTTTCAGTTACCGATGTAAGTGAGCCTCTCACTGTTTGCTCATCTTCCTTTGATTTAGATCCGGTAATTGACATGGAAAACTCTATGGGATTACTTGAACACGATGTTCTTATCCCTTTTGAGTCCCTTGACATATGTTCCTTCCAGAGAACTATTCTTCCTTCTGATGAAGATCTCTTGGAAGCCATGATCAAGGTGTGTCCATTGACATGTATTTCTTCCAGTTGGAAGCCATGATCAATTTTGCGAGGACAGTTCCTGTTACTGAGTCAACCTCGTTAAAAAATGAATCAGGTACGAGGAAAGTTCCTTTTACTGTGTCGACCTCGTTAAAAAATGAATCAGTGAGTATGAGGACAGTTTGTTCCTGTCTCAACCTCGTTAAAAAATGAAACTGGATGTAGTGAGGAAAGTTCCTTTTACTGTGTCAACCTCGTTAAAAAATGAATCAGTTGTACGAGGAAAGTTCCTTTTACTGTGTCGACCTCGTTAACAAATGAATCAGTGTGTTCGAGGATAGTTTGTTCCCATCTCAACCTCGTTAAAAAATGAAACTGGATGTAGCGAGGATAGTTTTTTCCTGTATCAACCTCGTTAAAAAATGAAACAGGCTAGCGAGGATAGTTTTTTCTTGTATCAACCTCGTTAAAAAATGAAACAAGGAGTGTGAGGAAAGTTCCTTTTACTGTGTCAACCTCGTTAAAAAATGAATCAGTGTGTGCAAGGATAGTTTTTTTTTTTTTTTCTTGTATCAACCTCATTAAAAAATGAAACAAGGAGTGCGAGGATAGTTTTTTCCTGTATCAACCTCATTAAAAAATGAAACGAGCTAGTATGAGGATAGTTCTTTTACTGAGTCAACCTCATTAAAAAATGAATCAGCTAGATTTTAGGATATGTAGGTAGATTGTAGAAAGTAGGATTTCGAGGAAAGTTCCTGTTACTGAGTCAACCTCGCTAAAAAATGAATCAGGGTTTTGAGGATTGTTCCTGTTACTGAGTCAACCTCGTTAAAAAATGAATCAGGTATGAGGATAGTTCTTTTCTTGTGTCAACCTCCTTAAAAATGAAACAACTCCCTTTTCAAGTTAAATATTGAAAGTAAACCTTCATTCCATCCATCTGGTTGAATGCAATGAAGCCTGGGGGGCATGTACCTTTCTTTGCATCATTATACTGGGGGCATGCGAACTTTTTGAGCGTAGTTCCTTGTCTTGTGTCAAGCTCGTTAAAAAACGAAACAAGGGTAGGCTAAGTAGGTAGATTGTAGAAAGTAGTCATGAGCATAGTTCCTTGTCTTGTGTCAAACTCATTAAAAAATGAATGAAGGATTTTAGAGCATAGTTCATTGTCTTGTGTCAAGCTCGTTAAAAAATGAATCAAGGTTTTTAGAGTAAAGTTTTTTGTTAGGTAGATTGTAGAGAGTAGTTATGAGCATAGTTCCTTGTCTTGTGTCAAGCTCGTTTAAAAATGAAACAAGGGTTTTGAGGATAGTTCTTTTCCTGTGTCAACCTCACTAAAAAATAAAACAACTCCCACAAGTCTTTCCAAGATCTTGAAAGTAAAGCTTCATTCCATCCACCTCATTGAATGCAATGAAGCTTGGGGGACATGTACCTCGTTTTGCGTCATTATGTTGGGGGCATGCGAACTTATAACAAGCATAGTTTTTCGTTTCAAGCTTGCGTAAACATGAAACCAAATCCGAGCATAGTTCTTTTCCTGTGTCAAGCTCATTAAAAAAATGAAACAAATCCTCCTCTAATTGAGTCGAGAGTTTGACTAGATCTCATAAATGTTAAGTTGTATATTTAGGTTAGTTTTTTCAGTTTTTTGCATAATTTTCTTACAGTTTAGGTCAAGTCTTTCAAATGATCTCGTAACTCAACCTTCATTTCATCCAACTGGTTGAATGGAATGAAGCTGGGGGGCATGCACTCTAGCAGTTATGCTTAGGGGGCATCAAGCACAGTTTTATCTCTGTTTCAAGCTTGTATAAAAATGAAACTATTTTGAAGCATAGTTTTTCCCTATTTCAAGCTTTTGTAAAAATGAAACCTATCTCGAGTCAATTTCAGTTATTTTCAAGACTCGTTAAACTCATGAAAATCTTGAGATTATTTTGCTATCTTTCGTTCTCGTAAAATAAATGAAAATGCCGAGTTCTTTCCGTCTTTTCCTGCTCCTAAATTAAATTGAAAGTCGGCCATATGAGTACATTTTTATCATTTTTTCGAACTCGTTAAAACTTACGAAAAAATAAAACCTTGGAGTTCTCTTTTAAGCCCTTTTCAAACTCTCAAAATATGAAAAGATTGCCGAGTTTTTCTTTTTAAACTCGTTAAAACGGAACTAAAAGACAGTCCTCTTACAGCCCTTTTCTGACCGTAAAAACATGAAAAGATTGCCGGATTTTTGTTGTTTCAAATTCGATATTGGAAATAAAACGATGTGTCCTTGATCGCTTTCTACTTTTCAGATCAGAGACACTAATCATGAAAGTACTCCTTGGTCGTAAAGATCAAGCGGTTCTCTCAAGTATTATTTTATACTTTTTCGGGCTTGGGAGACACAAACTTACGAAAAAGTTCAAACCTGGAGTCTTCTTAAGTTTTTTCAGACTCTCTAAAATTGAAAAACGCCGAGTTTCTCCTATACTGGACTCGTTAAAATTTCACAGTAAAGGACCTGTTCGATTACAAACAGGAACGGACCACTCCTTCTTAGGGTTCGAATCAAAACTAAGTTGGACTCATCCGAAGGATGAGCTTATAATCAAGCATATGTTATCCTCCTTAAGCTTGTAAAAAATAAAGAGGTACTTACCAGAAATGGTGGGGGAAAAGAGAGAAGAATGAGCCTATTTGTTATCCTTTGTCACAGAAAAAACCTTATTACCACTCTTGAACACGACACTTTTCATTCACCTGGGTTAGGAAATCCTTTGCCTTAAAGTTGATTAAACCACTTTGAAAGTCTTCAACCGGTTCTGGGTATTAACTTTGGGTCAATCATCGCCAAGCCATCTGTCGTGTCGTTATGTGTTCAAGAGGTCTCTGCAAATAAACCATTCATATGCAAAATACTTGTCATCCATTTTGACCATCCCTGAGTCAGTCCTTACAGCAATATTTCTTCAACTTGAACTATGATTTTGTGTTGTGGGCTTGCCTGCAACGGGTTGCTTTCTATCGACATCAGCACATTATCTAGAGAGATGACTTAGAAATCGTCAGTACCTTGAAGTCTGCATGCATCAATGGCAGGTTTCTCGCCTTTGACGACAATTTACATCATTGACTTTTGATCGAAGGATTTCGTGACATGTTCGACATCAACTCATTCATTCACATCTCATGGATTGTACTAGGTACTTTGAGAACCATTCACATCACTGGTGGTCTCTCTCACACTTGTTAACAGTTTACATCATTGACTGGTAATCAAGTGGTTTCTACCATGTTCGACATCAACTCATTTATTCGCATGGATAGAATCGTACCAATTCGGGAAATAGAAATCAAGACCCTGGATCCAGCTTCCACCATCCAGGCTGCGAGGAGTTTTGTATTCATTATATAGTAGACTAATCATAAACAGATGGCTGCATCCATACTGTGTCTACATGTGTCTATGATTGTGATGTACTGCAAAATCATTCCTGTATCAGAGCAGTAGTTAGATTGTTAGTTAAAGTTTTCAATCTGAGTATTGGAATGCCTACCTCAGCGATGATATCATCTTATATATGTATTTTGTGTTGAATATTTGCAGGTTCCGACTGGGCTCTCCACAAGATAATCCTTGAAATGATAAAGTACTTCACCCTTCCTAGATGATATAAAACCCTAATCTACTACAGGCTTCGCACTTTAGGGGGCAATCTGTTACACTAAAAAATGTCACCATGACTATTTGCAGTTAGTATGGCTCCATCAACTGTCATACTATCCTCCTTTGCAAGCCTCATACCTCTGCTCTCCATGTCAAACTCCAAAAAAGAGAAAAAGTCATTAAAAATCTATATATCTCTGGGTACGCAGTTTCTCTTAGCCTTACCTGCGTGTACGCACCCCAAGTTCACAATACCTGCGTACTTGTACGCTCTGTCTATAAAGCAATGGGTGCGTACTCCTGTAAAGGTCAAAAGGCACAAGTTTCACTCCAAAAAAGTTACTTGTGGTCATTTCTAGAGCATTCTAGAAGCTTGTTTGATGTGTATGAAGCGCCTCCAGATGGTTCATGTATCCCTACCAAAGAGGAACTTATCCCATCAGGAGGGGAGCTATCCCATCCAAAGAGGGGCTTATCCCATTGATGGTGGACCTGAATAACTTCCTCTAGAGCACTATAAATACAGGCATTGGGCCAGAAGGAGGAGAGGTTGAAAGCTGAACATTCCTAAGGGTAGATGCTGCTGGAATTAGGACTTCCTTGTAGAAGCTTGTGAGGAGAGATTCCCATCCTTTCTTGTTTCATTTGGAAGTGGGTGAGCTTATCAAAGTAAAGGAAAACTCTTGCTGGACCCTGGGAGGGACCTGCGCAACACCAAGTCTCAGGTTGTAATGGTTTCTTTTGTTTCCTATTAATACAAATAAGTCCATTCTTCTCAACAATTTGTTATTTATGAGTTGTTTCGTATACTCCTTGGTCTGTATGTTAAATATGTTTTGTTTTATGATATATTCAGGTGCTATTTAATTGTTTGATTGTTAGTGAATGCAGGTTTCGAAGAGAAGGAGGAGCTCATCCGGATCAATGAAGCTGGACTACTACAATAGCGTTGGGTTACAGGTAGGATCTAAACACTTGATTTCTCATATTGTAAATACATATTTAGAGAAGGATTGCTCTTCTTTGTCTTGTTTGTCGCTAGAAAGTCTTAGGATTCTAGGGAGGTCAGTTGTGTCCGCACTAACGACTCTTTCCGCATGACAGCAGCACTGAGAATAGGATTTTGAGTAATAGGGGGGATTTCGGGTAATAGGGGGATTTGGGGTAACCGGGGATGTTTGATGGGTAGTGATAGGCTGATGGGGAAGCGAAGGTATGAATGGAGATGATGAATGAACTTTAGAAATCTGAGGAAATGATGGTGAACTAAAAGAAGTTGAAGCTGTATCAGAAAGTTTAGGGATCCTATTAGTAATAAGGGGTGATTGAGGGGAATTCAGAAGGTACTAATCGATTGACAAGTTTTCCCTTTGGACTTCAAGTTTTGCTGTAAATTCCGGATCTAGAGCCGTGTCATCAAGTGCACTCTCAGACTTGGTTATAAACAGGGAAAGGTCAAAATAATCAACAAAAGGGAGGTCTTCTACAAACAATGACTCATTAGGGCAGGAATTGGATTTAAATAAAGGTCTTAGGCTTACTAAATTTTCCTGTCTTCTCACTATTCTCGAAATAAGGTTGGGATTGTCAAATACTCGAGGAGGATTTGGATCAGGGTTGGCCCTAGTATAATGAGTTCTCCTTAAAGCTAGATTTCAAGCTTTTACTGATTATTTTATTTCTTATGAATTTTTAGAAATAACTTCTAATAAAACCTTTAAGAGGCTTGAAAATAAAAAATTGAATTTCTCAAAGGTTTATTAAGACTGTGGTTGATTCCCCAGTATCGTCGCCACTATGTTATCACTCAAAAGTCTTCCCTAGAAATTATAAAAAGAAGGAATAATCCAAGGTAACCACAAACCCAATATTTTAGACTCAGGTTCTAGCCAGCCTATGTCAAGAGAGGGCTCTCTCTTTATAATTTAACTTTGTTTTTGGTGTGATTTTAGGCTAGTTCTTAGTGCTCATGAGGTCTGATTTTGATTGGTTGGTGGAATTCTGGGAATAGATGGGAAAAGCATGCCTTCAAGCCATTGGGCTATGAAGTCAATCAAAGCATGGATTAACTGAATCGGATCAATCGCTAAAGGAGGAGTTCATAGGGTAGGATAGCACAACAAAAAACAAAACTACAGGTTCAAATGGATGAGGTAGTCCTAACCAGGCTGAAAGGGAAATGAAGAATCATTAAACCGAGATCAAAATGAAGAAAATAAGGATGATCAGTAGCAAAGGGCATCTAAGAATCCATTACTATGGACCAAACGGGGGGGGGAGCTACGGAAGTAAGGGAGCAATTAAGAATTCCCAGACTAAGATAGTTTAGTAGAAAATAGTGAGAAAGTAAACAGTCGAGACAGAGAGCATTAAAGCTAAATCTGAAATATCATTCCTTGTTTACTATTCAGATTTTTTAGAAAAACATGTGAATATTTATAAACATGACGATAAAATAGTAATAAACATGAAGAGATAATATTTATTTGGTTTCCATTGTGCACAAGA
This sequence comes from Pinus tabuliformis, assembly GCA_031772625.1. Classification (NCBI taxonomy): domain Eukaryota; kingdom Viridiplantae; phylum Streptophyta; class Pinopsida; order Pinales; family Pinaceae; genus Pinus; species Pinus tabuliformis. The sequence continues at coordinate 164,711,635 of CM062817.1, read as the reverse complement.
ATCCTGTGAAATGTCTTTAGCTTTATTTCATGACCCAACAAGCTAGTCCAATCTTGAATACAATAGCTCCTTAAATTGATATGAAATTTCTACAGAAATGTCTTTTGAATCCACCCTAATTACTTCAAAATGTGAAGTATTTATACAAAAAATGTTACAAAATATCTCATAACAGTCTGAGAATTATTCTAGGAAATCAAAAATATCTTCAAGCATGAAGATAAAGACAGATGGAAAAATGCCCTCTTGCAGTCCCTTTTATTGTGATTGTGTTGGCTGTTGTAATTCGAATTTGGCTCTTTCAGTTGGTTGATATCTATGTGCTGGAATTACTTTATGTCTTCAACTTACTTATACTCTTTACCTGCTACACTTTGACCCTATTTCACCTATTTTACCTAGCTGCCATCAGATTTACTGCAGTAACTTTATAGTAAATATGTTAAATTTACCCACCATTCGTCTTCAGGTAATTTTGTCTTCGGCATTTTTCTATATATCTCATCAGCTTCGGTGTACTTAGTAAAATTTGGCTTGTTGACAAACAGGTTCTTTACCTCATGTTCTAGGAAGAACATACCTTCCGGATTGTCATACAATACCTTTCCTATGGGTAAAGCTTTTACCCCTGAAGTACTAGTTTTGTCTTTGGCCAAATTGTTTAGTCTTTCACCGTGGTCCCCTTGGGTAATAAGCTTGTCATGGATGACCATAGGACTGGGAAGGCCTTTTTCCCTCAAAATAACAAACTTTTTCATGAATCTATCAATATCAGCTTGCATACTTTGGCATTTCTTCTCAAGATTGAGCATCAGGTTTCTCTTAGTAAGAACCTTATTGATTTCTATGATGGTTGATGTTATATCTTCTTTTCCCAGTTCATCCAACTGATACCTATTTTTGCTATTCAAGAATGTTATCAATTGATTGGCCTCTTTAGGCTTGTCTCCTAGCTCTTCTCTCGTTTTAACTATTGCTTCGGTGACCACTTTCACCAGTTTAGTTTGCTCAAAAATTACTTGACTTGAGGGCCAAACGTCATTGTCAAAGTCAATGATGTTGGACCAGAGCATTTCCTTTATCTGTCCTAGTGGCTCTATGAAGGCTATAATGATCTCATCAACAAACTCACTGGTAGTTTGGCCTAAAACACTAGATATCGTGCATATAATGTCTCAACCAAGTTTAGAGAAGATGGTCCACATGTATGGAGGAGGGTCCTTTGGAATGTATTTCTCCTCCATAATGAAGGTCTGGAATAACTGAGCAAGTTTGATAGAGGTTACTATAGGGAACCTGTCAAGCAGGTCTCCAACAGAGATGGGGGTCAGGTTTTGCCCTAGTTGCAATTGTAGTATTTCATTAATGGATTCAAAAGTGATGGTGAATAATACAGTATGGTCAGGAGTCATCACTACTCTTTGGCCGGGATTGTAATTCATATGGTAATAGTGGACAATTTCAGGGAAGATATGAACTCTAGGGAATTGGTATTTGCACAAACTTGATTCCCAAAGACCTATATTGTCTGCATTGTTTAAGTACTGGTCTCTGTACCTGCAATATAACTTCAATGGAGATTCAGGGATAGAGGTGTATTTGATTTGAAAGTCTTTGTTTGCCAAAGGGAGATGGTCTAAGTCCTGGTGGGGAGTATTAAGTGGTAGGACATTCAGTGCGACTAGAGTGACCATTCTTGGTTCTTGTGGATTCAAGAATGGGGGAAAAGGGTTTTTAGTCAATCTGGGGATAGATTGGCTCAATTGAGAGTGGTTTGGGGTTGCTGAGAAATTGTTTTACTTAATTACTTACTAACTTAAAGCAATTGAGTAATGGGCTTTAGGAATGAGATAGGATTTTACTGTGAATTTGGGTAAATACCTAGTTTTGGCTGTGAATGGGTTGATGGGCGACTATGCATGGTTTGCAGGAGGCATTCGTGACTGAAGGATGGATTGGACATTTAGCAGCTTCAGCAGGTTGACGGTTGAACTTGGGTTGGCAGTTGCATGGAGGTCTGAGCGTTTTCCACGATAAAACTAGAAACAATGAGTTTTTTAGTTTTATGTGTAAAGTCAACCAATTTGGCCGGTACATGGGGAAAGGCACATTTTGGCATTAAGCGGGGAATGAGATGTTTTTTCGTTTAGCGGGAGGTGGTAAGTAGGTTTAGGTCGCACTGCTTTTGGGCTGGGGTGGTTTTAGTGGGAGGCCGCCCGATGCCATTCATTGGGCACTACATAGCAGTAGGGTGAAAGAAAAACCACCCATATCGGGTGGGTAAAGGTCAGCCTTTGGAGGCCACCCGATATGAGTGTTAACCGTCGGATCAAATGGCGCCCGATCGTACAGTGATCGGGGTGGAGTTTTGACATGAGGTTTAATGGAGGGGCCCAACGGAGGTTTAAGAGTGCGGGATTAACTTTAATCAGATATTATGGTGTGGTTAGGGCGTCGGGGGCGATTTCATTGGCGGGGTCAATTATTAATTAACCACAGATCGGTTAATTAATCTCTTTTATTTGGATAGGGTTTATATAAAGTTTATTTTTCAAACTTTTTCACGGCGGAATATTAATATAAGGGTTTTATATAACTATAGGGGAAGGGTTTTTATCTTGGGAGTTAATACATAAATAAAGTTAAAAGTTAATATGAATGAAGGCGGAGAATGTTTTAGCGCTAAGTGTGAAATGAATTCTTTGCAATTTGTTTTTGCTTTTCACATAGAAAACATAAAAACTTAGGCTAAATGTATATTTGTGGGTTTTTGTGAGAAATGGGTTTTTATGGGGGTAATGGCTTTTCCTTGGGAAAAATAGTGTTTAAACCTTAGGAAAAGGGGTTTATTAGGGGAAAGTGAGTTTCCTTAGGATTTTGATGTTTTTCATAGGAAAAGGGATTTTTGGGGGAATATGAGTGAATTTGAGGGGGTTGAATGCTTATGAGGGGACTTTTAGTACTTAAAACCTGTAAGTCATTGGTCCGAAGGTCTGGTCCCTCCAGAAGTCAGAGAAATGCTCTAAGCCCCTTTAACTTAATCTTTTAGGCACTTTAAGATTTTTCTTGGAAGTTAGTTAAGTGGAAAATGTAATGAATGAGGGAGGTTAATCAATTGACTCTGTGTACTTGATACATGTCCAATTATTATCCATACTTGGATCTTTGATTATGAAGGTGATCAACATGCTTTTATCTAATAATCATCACAATTCTGCAACCATTCTTCTAATTACCCACCTACTCATCCTACAATTTTTACTCCTCTTTATTAGGGTGCACTTTAAGCTGGGAAACCCTTTATCAAAACTTTTCTTTTCTTTTACAATGGAAATCTATGAGGTTTCTGCGAGTTTCATGATTATGTAGATTATCTTCCGGATACATCGCATTAGGTTTCTTTTTTATCGACGTTTCAAACCAGCAATGGTGGTTCATCTTCAGGATGTGAAAGATTATTGAAACACTCGTCTCTTTTTTCCATCTATATAGAGATGTATGAGATGTTTAGCTGACAAATATTAGGATTTATTAAATTATTTTTAAATCATTCTATTTGTTTTAATTATAATTTAATTGTTTTATTATATTTTGTTAATTTTATTTTATTTTTGTGATATTTAGGGTTTAAAATTATTATAGAGTTAATTTAATTATTCTATTATGTTTTGTAAATTTAATTGTATTTTTGTGATATTTAGGGATTTTAAAATTATTATAGAATTATTATTTGATTAGGGTTATGGTTGTATTAATTATTTCCTATTTTAATTATATTTATTTTAATTAATTAATTATTTTAATTATTTTAATTTTAATTATTTTAATTGTTATAATTATATTTATTTTAATTAATTATTATGGCTAATCCATTTTTCTTATTCTATTTGTTTTCATTAATTATTCTCTTATGTTTTATTTTAATTTTTTAAATTTTTGTTTAGGATAATTTGCCCTATTCTAATTGTCTTACTTATCCCTTATTCTATTTGTTTTGATTATGGTTTAGTTATTTTGTTATGATAATAATTGAATTGTTATCATTATTTTATTAGGGTCATAGTCTTTTTTTTTTCTCGTTAAAACTATACTATTCTATTATATACAGGAACAGGAAAAACATTTACAGTCAAAGAGTCATTTTGCCAAAGGCCACAGATGGCACTTTGGACTGAAAGTTATCAGATAGAGCAGCCCACGCAGGGGCACCGCGACTATGCAAAACCGCCCACGCAGGGGCTTTAAACCACAGAAGTGCTGCCAGTTCATAATTACCAACCCGCGCAGGGGCTCTGGGCAAAAAGTGTTCATCCCACGCAGGGGCATCAAAAAAACCTTCATCAAGATCCCTTTCGAACCAAACAAACATAGCAAGAACATACAGTAGGCCAACATAACAAACACAGAAAAACAAAGAAGGACCTGAGCAGCGCCTGAGAGAGTGATGCTGAGCGGATGGACGGCTAATCGTCCGGCTTCTCCTCGACGATCCTGCACCAACCATATTCTTCCATTTCCTCTGCCGTAGGGAAAGAATCCATGTCGTTCTTGTCCCCCATGGGTGAAAACGCTGCCTGAGTCTGAGGTGGGTTGGCGGCATGCTCTGGAGCAGCCTCTGGCGTCTCCTCGACGTCCTTTGAGCTCCCGACCTGGTGCATCCCTTTGCTGGGGTGATCCTCACCCTCATCCTGAGGTTCTTCAAGGAAGAGGACCGAGACGTGGGCATTGATACGGGATTTTTCCTGGGAACTGCTGAAGGAGAAGATGGCAGTACCAAAAGCAGGCAGAGGTGCTGAGTCAGAATCTGGGCTTCTGGTGTCCATGAATTGGCTTGATTGGAGGGGGTTGGCTTCAGCAATTTGATGGCAAAGGCATCGACAGCAGTGGGATTGGGGATTTTCAGTTGAAGGACGAGAAGACCCACCTCGGCCAGAGCCTCGACGGCTGAGCAGGCACTGTCGAGGCCTGACCATCTTAGCAAAAGTACCAGGGGGATAGAACAAAGCGGAATAGGAGGAATTGAAACGCCACCCAACCAACCTTTCAAACCTGATACAACGTTCAACTGACAGAGGGATGGCGAGAGCTGTTGCTCCGTAAACCATAGACCAGGCAGGAGCCTGAACACCATACACTAGATTCTAAGCGTGAACCAGCACATTACAATCCACCCCATCACCTTTCTTAAACTCTTCATCACCTCCTCGAACCCTGTACTCCATAACTGCTCGCTGTAGTCGCACCTGAACCCTGGACAGAGCATTGAATTGCCATCCATGAGAACCCACACATATATTCCTTGGCAGCGTTTTGCATTGAATGCCTGTCTTAAACTTGAGGCAGCACATGGCTTCCATGTGGCTCCTCACCTCCCTCCGTCGTGTCACCCGCATCCGGGGAAGCAGCATCGCTTTGGACCAGCCTAGCGTATTCCTGAGCCTGGACATTATTTGGTATTATAGTCGTGTTTCCTGTGAGGAGAGTATTCTCATTTTCTACTCCTATGTTGGCTAGGAGGTCTGCAACCTTGTTGCCTTCCCTTTTTGTGTGATTGAAGGAAATGGCCCTGTTGCTGCGGAGAGCTTGTTCGATGGCCTCTAATCTGGCTTCGAGCCTCCAGCTGGCGGCGATTGTTTTTGCTTGAGAGCCATTCTGAAGGCGCTTGGCCATGTTTATGAGAATCTGAGAGTCTCCTTCCACGATCAGGGGTTGAAGGTTGAGATTCCAAGCGAGAAGGAGCCCTTGCCAGAGTCCCTCAAGCTCAGCTGAGTTGTTGGTGTCCCAACCCATGTTTCCGAAGTATATCTGCAGGGGAGTGCCTTCATGATTCCTCAGAATTCCTCCAAAACCAGCCATTCCGGGGTTGCCTTTGGAGGCACCATCGAAATTGAGCTTATAAGAATGCTTAGGGGGAGCGGTCCAAGTGCCTTTGATTATGATGCTACTTTTGGAGGGGCCGATCTTGTGTAGTTCCTGAGGTAGATGCAGTTGCCAGTTGCTTAGAATGCCTTTCTCGTTGTCTAGAGAGGGAAGATCCTCCTGGGTCCAGGATTGGAGCAGCAGCGTTTCTTTGAGGTTCCCACAGAGCCTGTTCCATATGTCTTCGATCGATGAGCACTGGTTTTTGAATATGCGTTTGTTCCTTTCCTTCCAGATGCTCCATAAGATGAGCCCTGGGATCATGTTCCACAAACAGTTGAGAAGCTCGCTTTTATAAGGATTCTGCGGCCAGTGTCTTAAGGAATTGGTTATGTCGTTCTCTGTTCTGCATCTTTTTTGACATCTAAAGCTCGCCTTTTCCCATAGCTGATTGGCTAGGGGGCAGGTGTCCAGGAGGTGTTGGAGTGTTTCCTCATTTTGATTGCAGTTAAGACAAATGGATGGACCATGGAAGTTTCTTCTCCTTAGTTTGTCCCAGGTGAGGATTCTTTTGTGGCTTACCAACCATAGGAAGTAAGAGACTTTGGGCCAGGATCCAAGACGCCATATTTTGCTCCAGATTGGATCAGAAGGGGTAGTGATGTTGCATACGATCTTGTAGGCCTCTGAAGTAGTAAAGGCACCCTTTGGTCGGTATCCCCATCTTAGGATGTCATTGCCTTCGTCGTGTCTAATGCTTCTTTTTCGTAGCTCCTTCTCCAACTCCTCAATATCCCGTAGGTTTGTGATGTTGATTAGCTGATTACCCTGTTTCCATTTCCTAAATCCGTGCTCCGTTTCCTGCACCCAAAAGTGTCGGATCTTTTCTTGCTGCTGCTCCAGCCTAACGAGTTCCGGGGGTGGATGGAGAACGTGGGTGAGCTTTGGCATCTGGCTCCATGCATCTGTCCAGAATCTCGCAGTTTTGCCATCCCTGACTTCCCAAAAACTGTGCTGCTGAATTAACTGGAAGTGCTGTTTGGCCGCATTCCATATTAGCGAACCTTTTTCAGTGGGGGTGAACCTGATGAGCTCCTCCTGAGGTCTGTTATTGGCATATTTAGCTGTCCAGATTTTTACCCAAGGTTTTTCTGGGTTAGTGATCCAATGCCACCATATTTTAGCGCTCATAATGGAGTTGCTGTGCTCCGGGTCTCTCAGCCCAATACCCCCTTTGTCTTTGGGCAAGCAGACTGTGGGCCATTTGACTAGAGCCCATTTACGGTTAGTTGCCGAGCTGCCCCATAGGAAGCTACGCTGAAGATTCCTGATTCTTTTTAAAACCCATTTGGGCGCTGCAAGGATTGAGAAAAGATAAAGGGGCATTGCCTGAAGGATAGACTTAATGAGCACTACCCGACTGGCCAGATTCAGAGATCTGTGCGTCCAAAGGTTAAGACGGGATTCAAGCTTCTCAATGAGGGTTCGCCAGGAGGAGTGCTTTATGGCTGAGGCAGTGAGGGGGGCTCCGAGGTATTTGGAGGGGAGGGAGGCTGTGGGAAAGCCAAGGATTCGAGCAACCGCAGTCTTAACAGGAGGAGGCGTGTGAAAGAAAAAAATCTGCGATTTGGAACAATTGACATTGGTGCCTGAAGCTTCAGAGAAATCATTGAGCAGGGATTTGAAGCAGGAGGCTTCCTGGACAGAGGGATAGCCAAATAGCATGGTGTCATCAACAAACTGCTGATGAGAGGTAGCAGGGGTGTTGTGAACTGAGAGGCCTTTGAGTTGGTGAGAATGGAGGGCATGTTTAATGTGGCGGCCAAGTCCTTCTGCCATTAGAACAAAGAGGAAGGGGGATAGGGGGTCCCCTTGCCTGATTCCTCTAGATGGATTGAAGGGGCGGGAGGGGATCCCATTCACAAGGATGGAGAATTGAGTGGAGGTAATTAGACTCATGATCCAGCGAATCCACATAGAGCAAAAACCAAAAGCCTTTAGCATTTGCTGAATGTAAGTCCAGCTGAGTTTATCAAAAGCCTTAGAGAGATCCAGCTTAAGAAGCATACCTGCCTGTTTTGATTGTTTGAGGGAGTGTATTATCTCGTGCGTGAGGAGAATGTCGTCCATGATCTGTCTCCCTTCCACGTACCCCGACTGTTCCGGAGATATGAGCAGAGGCAACAGGGGCTTTAACCGGTTAGCGACAACTTTGGAAATTACTTTGTAAATGACATTACAAAGAGCAATCGGCCTGTATTTGTCGGGAGTGATTGAATCCTCCTCTTTGGGGATGAGGGCAATGAAGGTGGAGTTGAGAGAGGGAAGCAACCAATGGAGAGCTCTCGACTCTTCAACAATTTGCCAGACTTCCTGTTTTATCATCTCCCAGAAAGTGTGAAAGAACGTGGTGGTGAATCCGTCCGGTCCAGGGGCTTTTCCTTCCTTAAGCTGGGACATTGCCTCGTCCACCTCCTGAGGCTGAATTGGGCAGAGGAGAAGCTCATTATGTTCCTCCGTAATGATCCTTGGCACATTGTTGGTAATTCTTTCAATTGCCTGTCGCCTGTCTCCCTCAGGCTCTTGAAGGACCTGATTGAAGTGATTGAGAAATTCCTCCTCAATTTCCTCATGCTTTTCTACTTTTACCCCCCCTTGATTTTGAATGAAAGGTATGTTGTTGTGCATTCTTCTTTGAATAGTGGTTTTATGGAAGAATTTAGTGTTTCGCTCACCTTCCTTCAACCATCTGATTCTGGATTTTTGCTTCCAATAAACTTCTTCCTGCTTCCACCTTTCCTCAAGTTGTTTGTGGATGCGTCGTTCCTGTTCCAAAGTCACTTCAGTGTGTCCCTCTGTGGTTACCTTTTGTTGGAGGTCCGTCAATTCCCGGTTTAGATCTTGTTGCGCTTTAAAGATATCTCCAAAGGTCTCCCTGTTCCAGCGCTTTAGGTGATTTTTTAGAAACCTGAGCTTCTGTTGGAACTTATACATCTTAGACCCTTCTGGTGGGATAAAGGAAGTCCATGTAGTTTTGACAAAGTCTTTAAACGCGGGGTGCGAGAGCCAGAACTCTTCGAAGTGGAAGGGTCTCCTGGTCAGGTCACCTGGTCTTTGCCATTGAAGGGCAATCGGCCAATGGTCCGAACCGGTGTGCAGAAGAATTGCAGCTGAAATGTCTCCTCCGAGGTGAACCGCGTTATCTGATATGAGGAAGCGATCCAGTTTGGATGCAATTTGATGCTTTCCTGCTCTGCGATTGCTCCATGTAAAAGTGCCATTACAAAAAGGCATGTCTATGAGGGAGGTGTTTTGAATGAAGTCCTTGAAATGGGCATTTTCTTGTTCCAATCTATTCCTCCCCCCGATCTTCTCCTCTAGCTTGGTAATCATGTTAAAATCCCCTCCGATAATCCAGAGTGGGTGCCTCCTGTTGTTGTTCAAAGCTTCTATGGTGTCCAGAAGCGCAATTTTGCTTCCTGTATCCTGCGGGAAATATACATTTGATAGGTTTCCATGAATGTTCGTGCCTAAAATGTGGAAGGCTGCCTGGATGAGATGATGAGAAGCGTGGAAATCTGAGAGATTTAACGCTTGAGTGTTCCATGCAATAGCAAGCCCTCCTGAAGCTCCAGAGGCATCTACCGCTACCGAACGACATCCTGGCCAGGCTTTGGAGAGTATGCTACCTAGAGTAGAGCCATTACATTTGGTTTCCTGGAAAAAGCATAGTTGCGGCTTTTCCATTTTAATCATGTTTTTTAACATTCTGAGTTTCCCTGGGCTATTGAGCCCTCTTAGGTTCCATGATACAAGCTTCATGGTTCAACTATTAGCAGAGGGTTTATAGTACTTTGTCAATTTAGCATACCTGCCTGAGTCTACCAGGATTTTCCCAATCTCGATCGTTCTCTGTAGATCCGTTCTTCTTCCTCTCTTTTTGGTATCTTTTGGGGGGAGGTTTCCATCCCAATGGCTTCCTGGCTGTATACCTAGTTGCTGCTGCTGATAAGCTCTCAAAATGACCACTTCCAGCTTGCTGAGTTGGATTTCGGGTATACTGTCATATGCTTTCTTTTTGCATGCTAGTTCTAGTTCCAGAATGTCTAGGCCGTTCAGATCTATGCTTTCTGGTTCTTCTTCCATCTGTTGCACTTGACTGCTTCCTTCCATATTAATCTCTGAGCTTGAAGGGGGGTCTAGCTTTCCATCGACTTCCATATCCTTGTATTTCTCTGCCGATTCTTTCAGTCCTCCTGAGGGGTTATCTGTGATGATTATGGGGGTTTGGCGTTTGGAGGGGGAGGCTGAGGGGGGGGGGGAGGGGAGGAGGAAGAGGGAGGGGTAGGGTTAGACTCAGAGATCGGGGGTTGTTCATCAGAGGATTGAGCGAGGATTTCGAAACTGTTCTTAGTAGCTGGGCCATGGGTGTTGTTTTGCTGGGGCTTATTCCCATTTGAGGGTTTCTTGTGCGCTCGCCTTCGGCTAGGGGCTTTGGTGAAGCCGTCCTGGGTTGGGGGTTCAGAGGGGTCAGGAGTAATGGCTTTGGTATTCAGGGGACAGTCTCGGAATAGATGCCCAAGAGCATGGCATTTCCTGCAACGAAAGGGTACATGCTCATAGTCCAAAGGTTGGATCCACTCCTCGTCACGGTGAGAGAGACTTACCGATTCTGGTAGGGCTTCGTTCAGGCGCATGAAGACGCAGATGCGAGCATAGGAAGTGTATCTGCGCATTTTGGTTTCTTCTGCAGCCCTGATGTACTCCCCCAGTCCATTTCCTATATCTTTGAGAATGTCCTCGTCCCAATATTCATCTGGAAGTCCATACATTCTGATCCAGACTGGCGCCCAGGTGAGATCTTCCTTATCCGGATTGAATCTTGGTATCCACTCCCTCAAATACAGGCCCGCTGAGTTGAAGAAGTAGGGCCCTGTTCCCAGAATTCTGTGTTTGTCCTCAAGACAGTAAAAAATTGCTGTGAAAAAGCCTTTCGGCCCTAGCTGCAGAGTAACATCTCCTTTGGGCTTCCATTTCGCTGCAATCCATCCATATAAGGCTCTTTCTGTCGGCCAGAACCCTATAAACTTCCCAATAAGGGCATGATCCCTCATGAATTCGATTCGCTTGTCAATCTTGTGTCCAGGTAGCTCTATTCGTGGCCGTTCTTTAGCTATTGGTTTGCATGTTGTCGAGGAGACCTTCGGGATTTCCTCTGGGTTTTCCTCTCTGTCTTGAGTGACGCTGGCTTTGTCCTTCCGTCCTCCTGTCTTCTTGTTTTCATGCTGATGCCTGTTCTCTTTGTTCAGTATCTCCCTGTCGACCGATCCAAAGAGGAACGCCTGCTCAGGACCGTGCTGCGATGGGGAGGGCTCTGACGCCCTCCCCTGAGGAGATTCCATTGAGCTACTCTAGTACCCTGCTACGCTGCCACTCAACAGTTGATTTGGTCCAGTCTGTGAATAGATCCAGTGCTGTACCGCCTGTGCCGTCGACACTTTCCTCAGAACCCTAATCGCCGCAGAGCTCCGCCCCAATTCACAATTTCTATGAGTCTGTGTCTTATTAGGGTCATAGTTGAGTTAATAATAACTTCTTATTTATGTTTTATTGTGATTTTTTTCACTTTGTGTTTATATTAATTTTAATCATGTTCATTTTAATTATATGTCAAGATTATTTATTAAGGCTTACTACATATTATCCTAGGTTGTGGAGTTATTATAGTTAATATATTTTAAATTGATGTTTATTTCCTATGGTTTTTGTTAAATTATATTTTAGTATGGTCATAGTTTTTTTTTAATTATAATGGATTAGATCTTTTATGATTGTTCTAGGTTAATTAGAGGATGATTATAGTTAGGTAGGGGTAGATTTGGATGATAGGATTGGAATCCAGTTTTCACTTATGGTCCATCTGTCATCTCTATTGAGGTTATAAGGGTGTTTGCTACTTTCTATGGCTTCTCTGAGTTTCCTTATGAAGTAGTGATCACTTCTAGCTAAGATATGGGTATCTTCTATACAGATTTGGTGATTAATTTTATCAGAATGTTTAGCTAGAGCTGAGGATTTGGATCGACTGTGTTTAATGTCAGCTGCGTGTTCTTGGATTCTTGTGTTAAAGGATCTCCCAGTCTCACCTACATAGGGTTTGCTGCATGAGCAGGGAATTAAGTAGACACCTTTATGGAATTTAGGATCAATTTTGTCTGACTGGATTAAGGCAGTTACAAATAGTGTTTAAGGGTTTGAAAGCGGCTAGAATTCCATTATTTTTTAGGATGAGGGAGATTTTGTTTGTAGTTCCTAGTATGTAAGGGAGGTTGACTTTTCCTATTATATTATCAAAGATTTTATTTTTGTTAGGTTGAGTGTTTGCCTTATTTATGGCTTTGATAGCTTGATGTTTGTTGTATCTGTTTTTTAGGAAAACTTGAATAAGGTGTTCTATTTCTTTTTTTAGGTGTTCCTTGTCAGAGATTCTAAGGGCTATGGTTGCTAATATGTTAAGCACTCCTAGTTTGTGGGTAGGGTGATGATGTGAGGATCCATGCAAATATTGTTCGATGTGAGTCCTTTTTCTATATACCTGGTGGGATATAGAGCCATCATCATTCGTAGTGATGAGGATGTCAAAGAAGGGGAGGCTTTTGTTGACCTCAATTTCCATAGTGAATTTTATGGAAGGGGATAAACTATTTAGGTGTTGTTTGAAGGTTTCTAGGGTTTCTCTTCCATGAGGCCATATGATAAATGTGTCATCCACATATCTTTTCCACAATTTAGGTTCTAGGGGTGCAGTCATAAGGGCTTTGTTTTCAAATTCCTCCATAAATAAATTGGCAATAATAGGGGACAGAGGCGACCCCATGGCAACTCCACATGTCTGTTCATAAATGTCTTCCATGAAGCTGAAAAAGGTTGATCTTAGGCAAATTTCTATGAGCTTTGATGTGTCAAGATCTGTTAGTTTGTAGATGACCTCCATGGCATCATTAATGGGGATATTGGTATATACTGAGGTGACATCAAAGCTAACCAAAATGTCATTTTGGTCAAGTTTGATGTTCTTGATTTCTTCAATGAATTAGGTTGAGTCTTTGACAAAAGAGTATGTTTCCCACTAGCGGTTTTAGTTTCATGGCTAGGTGTTTTGCTAGATGGTATGTAGGTCTAGTGAGAGACAAATGGGTCACCTTCATACATGCTCATCTTACACAAAAGAAGACAATTCAAATAAAACAAATTGTGGAGAAGAAATCTCATAGAAGGATTTGGAGATCATCATAGAGGAGTACATGATATGAATATTCAATCATAAAAATGAAATATCCACATACACCTGAGACAAAGTGTTGACTGAGAGAAGCAAAATTACAATTGCCCAGCGAGACTTAAGTGACCAAGAGAGTGATCATACGTAATATTACTAAAATGGATGAAATTGTTAACGACAGTTGGTGATGCATAAATGAAAGGTAAAACATGATGATTATGGTGACGAAGCAGTGCCATATGACTAAGAGGATAATAGAAGATGATATAGATGGCATAGGTAGAACAAACATAGGAAGAAGTGGCAAGGACATAGTGAAATAATGTCGAGAGCATTATTTAGTCATAGTATACACTAAAAAAAATCATAACGTAGAGATGAGCATGTAAGGAAATGTAATGTCATAACTGCATAGGTCAAAATAGTATAATGATATATGAAAAATCCATGCCAGGTCGTGATAAGTTGTGCCACATAGAAAAATTATTCTAGGTGATAGAGAATTAGGTCAGTTAAACAATATGCCAAGTAAACAAAAGTTTAAAAGATAACACACAAAATTGTGAGGGGTATTAGACTAGTGCAATAGTACACTCTTCATACGCAAAAGGCAGAGAAAATTTTAAGTTCTCATAGCTCAATTATAGCATATAAAATATTGATAACTGAAGATAATTTTCCACATAATCAAGATTCACCTGTACTTTGAGTGGATCGATGCATATTCATTCTTTTGACACAATAAACCCGTGAAGTCTACTAGATTGGACACAAAATACATATTTGTGTGGATTCAATCTTAGCTTGTAATGCTAAAAAAATAGGAAAATTGTTGTGAGATGAATTGGATGATCCTCACAATGTTTGGAGTGGGTAAGTAAATCATCTAAGTAAGGTTGTACTATATGTTTGATGTCATGGAAGGCATAATTCATGGTTCTCTTGAACGTTGTGCCAATGTTCTTTAGATCAAAAGGAAGTTTACAATAGGAAAAAGTACCTCATGGATAGATAAATGAAATCTTATGTTGGTCCAATGGGAGTAATTTGAATTGATTTTAACCAAGAAATCCATCCATAAATGAAAAAATCTATCTTCCAACATAATCATCAACAATTTGGTCGATAAACAAGGTTGGATAATTGTCTTTGGGACGAAAACTATTAATATCCTAGTAGTCGACACATACTCAAATCATTCCTTGTTTCTTCATCATAGGGACTAAGTTTCAAACCCAATCAGTGAGAGGAACCAAGTCAATAAAACTAGCATGAAAAAGTTTTTCATCTTCTTCTAAGTGTTGGGCACAGGATACCCCAAGGGAAGTTTCGGGGCTTAGAGCCCAGACTTTGGTAAAAAATTGTAAATCCGATGTAAATACTCTATATTTTGTGGGCGCGGAGCACGTAGCTTGTAAAAGAGTCATAGGGTTATTTGCCCTCAATTTTGTTAATGTAATGTCGGTTGTAGAGATCTAGCCATGGTCCGCGGACCATGGGATTGTATAAATAGAGCGAGGTTCTATGTAGATAAAGACATCAATAATCTAATCTAATGATGGAATAGAAGCATAGTGGAAGATCTAAAGTGAAAAGTCTAGTTGGGTCGTAGAGTAGGAGAAGGCTCTGTAGCTGAGTGCACAGAGGCCTAGTAGTCTGCAATTGAGTGCACAGGCCTAGTTGAGTCTGTAATAGCTAGAAGTATTAATAAAGAGAAGTTTCATATCAATTCTATGTATTTATTTCTTATTTTATGCATTGAATATAGTGGACATGAATTGCACTTCTAATGTTTATATGATGCGCGAATATATATATGACTATGTTGATTAAGTGAACACAAGATATAATATCAATTTACTTGAAGTTAACTAAGACCTGTAAGAAGATAAGTAAGATACGCAGTGTAATTTAGGGAAGTAGCACAGGTCGCTGCCATAGTAGCGCAAAATCATCTCAAGCCCTGGTTTAGATTGAGTGAAAGATGATTATAACACATTGTGAAGGTATTGAAGGTTAGGACAGTGCACGAAGTGACCTACGCGAAGGTAGGCACAGTTAGACTAAATTGACACCACAGACATCTCAAGGGTGCGGAAACTTGGTTCTGGAATCCCCCCATACTGCTTCAGGTGAGACTTCAGTCCGCGCTTCACGGGATGATGCCGAAAGGGCCAGTAGTGTAGGGATTTGTTTGGCTAAATAGATCTGAACCTGGGTCAGCCCCCCTCAAGCCAATAAATGGTTCCGTTGTTGGGACCGAAATCTGCATAGAGATGTTTGATTTCATATCATTGGAATCCAACTAAGAAGGAAATTGAAGATTGGTTGGACAAAAGAATTCACGAGTTCACAGCACATGAGAACAGGAACCCTTGACTGTCAAAAGAAGAGTTGTTAGACTGCTACCTGTACATAGAGATTCATGAAATCTTCTTTGCATCCTTCCCTACTGAGCTATACGAGTGGATAGCAAAGGAAGGTGGAAACTTGATGGTCCTATTGTGTGGACCCCAGAGTTAGTGCGAAGGTTAGAAGCATCGGAGGATAAGATCATGTGTGCCATTGATCATTGGCTCGATCAAATTATAGAAGGATTCAACTGATTTTGCAGCTAACACCTCCGTCAGCTATAGTGAGGTTGAGCAAAGCTTTCTCAAAGCATTGTGAAGTAAGTATGTAAAGTCTCTAAATACTTGGATTAAAATGCTATTGTGCAAAAATAGGGTTATTCAGTTACCTTGATGTTTGGGGCTACGCAAAGTGGAAAATCTTACAGGAACGAAGGGAGGGACTAGAAAATAGCCCATTAATTTCACCTCTGCGAGGGGACAAGGAAGAGCTCGTGAAGGTCTCTCCGCAAAGTACAATACATCTTATAAGGAAAAGAATTATGCAAATACCTCCTCCACCCACATCACCACCAGCTTCACTGCCATCACCTCCATCTTCACCCATACCACCTCCATGACCACCGCGATTCAACATGGCAAGCACCGTGAAGTTGCTGGTGTTGAAGGGATTGGGAAATGAGGATCCGAACCAATTCTGGTTCGCTGTAAGAGCAGTATGGGAAGCAAAAGGAGTTATAGATGACAATATAAAGAAAGAAACATTGGTTAGTGCCCTGCAGGATTGTGTGCTAACCTGGTATATTAAGAACTCCACTGATAATCCAAATGGGGGAATCGCGGATATCCAAATTGCGCTAAATAAAGAATTTATCAGGTCGAAGTTTGAAGCCCAATTGATCATTGGATTCAAAGAGATCACCATGCTACCAGGCAAGACTCCTTGGGAGCTGGATCAAAGGCTGAAATGTAATATTCGCGAAGCTAATATGAATCTGATGGATGGACAACATCCCGAGTGGTTTGTAGCATCACTAACGCCACATTTAAGGAGTGTGCTATTGCAATAGAAGCCAACGACTTAGGTGGAGGCCTTGGAGATCACAATGAGGCTACATGAGGCCCTGATGCAGGATCCCAACTTGGGAGTTTAGCAGATCAACGCTCAACTAAGGAATTTATGCCTTGAGATGCAAATTCTAAAACAAGATAGGATAGCTCGACCAAAAGTACGCGAAGAGGTGCAGTGCGTAAAATGCAAGGGTCAGGGTCATGACAAGGACCACTACCTAGTTTTCAAAAATTACCTCACCAGAGGGGGGATGATGCCTTTAAGGCTGGAAGTGCAAGCAGGAGCTAGTGCGGTGCCTGCTTGGTAGTGCACGATTTGTCAAATAGCTGGAAAACATGCCACGAACAACTGCCAATTGTTACAAAAGTATATGCAAAATTCACAACAGTTGTTCTACAAATTTTGTAGGTTGATGGGACACGATGAACGCACTTGTAGAAGCTATGATTTGATGATGGATAGAACTCCCACCTACAAAGTTTAGGCCGAAACGCGGCCCCTAGACCAGAATGCAGGAATGGTGTGAACATGATTTCAGGGGCGCGGATGAGGCCAAGGTGTAGGTGGACCTAGAAGAGGTCAAAGAAAGTTGATATGCTACAATTTCGGAGGGCCAAGACATTATTCCTTACGATTGCACGAACCCAATGTGCCCGTTGTGTCTGTATTGCACCTTGTTTGATCATGAGACAGAAGATTGTCCTACACTGATAGCTATGATACGCAACAAAGGAGCGCTACCACCTCCTCTGACTCAGAACTTGCAGATGATGAGGTCTGAGCCGCGCAAGGAAGATCTGAATGTGAACATTGTGCTCCAAAGTGGAATCATGATTGGAGATGACAAAGGCAAATAGCCAGAAGATAGTACTTGGGTTCACAAATCTCAGGTGAAAGAAGCGGAGTTTGATTTGGAGCGTACTCGAGAAACCTTCATGGAAGCTAAGAAGAGATTCGCTGATGCCTCCACTTCAGGAAGCAAAGATAGACCGAAGCCAGAGATGGAACCATCTATGCTCACAGCGTTCCTGGAAACATGTATGAAGTTACTATGTGACATTAAGGTTGTAAAAGTATTACAAGAACTCATTAATAGGTGTGCTGGGACCGCGCCAGGAGAACTGTGTGTAGTTCAGAAGATTGGAAAGCAAAAGACAAGGATGGGAAGGGAAATGAGACTAACCGCATAGATCCGAGAATATGAGATGGATCAAGTTATCCTCGATTTAGGATTGGATGCAAATGTTCTACCAAAGAAGACATGGGAACAAATGGGGTGACCTACGTTGCAGTGGTCTCCAATTTAGCTGTGAATGGTGAACCAACAAAAAATAATACCCATGGGGTGATTGTAGGGAATAACCATGGATATCGAGGGACCGAGCACACTAGCAGACTTTGAAGTGATAGAGATTGCTGATGACAACAATCCCAACCTCGTGCTCTTAGGAATTGATTGGGCCATTGACATGAACAATGTGATTAATCTGAAGAAGCGCAAGATGATTTTTGAGAAGAAGTCATTACACGTAATTATACCCCTACACCCTGCTGAAGGATCATGCTATACGAAGCCAGTGCATGACTATGAAATTGATGACGACTTGGACTGCATCTACAAGATAGCAATGCAAGAGCAAGACTGGGTAAATCACACCGTGGAAGGGCGAATTTCATGGGAGCGTGAGAGCTCCTGTACTTTGGATTTTGATAAAGAGATAGAGCAATGGCAGAATTAGTTACATGAAGTAACCACACTAAATTATAATATGATGACCAAGTCACTACGATGTGTATCGACAGAAGTAAGAGATCTACGTACTTATGATGGACTAACTGAGGTAGATATCTTCTTGCATAAATTTGAAATGGAGGTGCCAAAAAAGTAATGCTTCCAAGGCTTGGATTGGGTACTGCACGTGATGCCTGCGAGATGGTGGGGTATGCACAAAGGAAACTTTGATGACTGGTGCGAATGTACGAGAATGATGCGCATGCGATTTAGGAAGCCTAGGATGTGATTGATAGATAAGTACAATGGATGGGATGATCCAAATGATTCGGGCATGCATCTGGACAGGTGGGGATAGGCACATGGAAAATAACCTATGGGGATGCACATGAACTCCGCGCTGAAATGTATGGTCAATAAGCATGTGTTGGGGGGACAAATGTGCAAATGGATCTTAATGTTGGGGAGACATTATGTAGGAAGAACAGTCACATAGAAGGTTCTCCATGCGGAAGTGTTCAACAGGGTATGCAATGCGCTGAACAAGATATTCAATGCGTAGCGAAGTGATTGGGACCTACGCGTACCTGCAGTATTATGGGATTATAGGACGACATGTAAGAAACTGATGGGACATACACCTTTTAGGATTGTCTATGGAGTGGAAGCTATAATGCCTATGGAATAGATCGTGCCTAGTCTACGCATAGAAGTGATCACAAGTATGATGGACCATGGAGCCCTGGAGGAGATGCTTGCGCAGTTGGAGGAGCTCGAAGAAGAAGTAGCATGAAAAGGTAGTGCACAATCGACATATTAAGCAGCACGAAAAGGCCTGGCACATTCGCCATATTAAGCTGCGCACCTTTAAGGTGAATGATTTGGTGCTGTTATATGATAGTAAGTTTGATAAATTCCAACGAAAGCTCAGAATGCATTGGCTGGGACGGTATGTTATTAAGGAGATCACAGATGATGGCACGGTGTAGTTGGTAAAGTTAAATGGAGAACCCTTCCCAAGGAAAGTAAATGGTAGTCATTTGAAGCCATACACAGGTGGCTCGACCATCTGAATATCCGGCAGAAGCACAGTCTTAGCGCTCCAGGAAGCTGAAAGGAGGCGCAAGAATATAAACTACTCTGCCTGGGAGCTGCGTGATGTCAGGACTGTGCACAGTAGCGAAGTGTCACAGGGTCTATGACAACGCAAGGGTAGCTCATTGCCATGTGGGTTGGCTGGAAAGTGACCATTACAATCACTATTCACGATGTGATGCTTGGTTTGAGACCAAATGGAGCAGGTAGCAAGCATTTAAGGTGAACTTTATGGGCTAGATTCTTGAAAATCTACTGCCAATCAAGCATAAATGGACTGAATATGGGGTAAACGGTTGAATTCAAATTCAAAAGGAGCTATAAATTGCAAATGGCTGCCTAGCAAACAACACTTGGAAAATTGAGAACTGAGTTGTTGCACGCCCAGACATTCATGAACCTAGACTTGTTTGATCTTTTGAAGGCAAATTTGTTGCTTGAGCAATTACCTGAGCCGTTAAGAGAATTTTGGAATCAAACTATGGCAACACTTGAGGAAGCCATGGATACCAGAGTAATGACCGCTGAGGAAGCCACACAGGCCATGACAGAAGTGGAAGCTCTAGAAAGTGTCAACATAGTCGTACAAATACCTAAATTGTTGTGCACGCTGAGACCCAAGAAAGACAAGCAGGCTATGGTACCGGTGCGCATATCCCCTAGGAATCCATTAAGGACTAAGCTTGCCATGGAAGAGAAGGGGAAGGCTATCAATTTGGAGACCGATGAGGAGGAAGACTTTGAAGAAATCCTGGTAGAGGAAGAGGAGGATGTAGAAATGGAGGTTGACACCCAGGGTGTGGACCCTCTTACCAGGTTGCCTACATATGTTCCTCAGTGGAAAGGGAAAGAAAAGGTGCTCAAAGATCTAGATGAGAGCAAGAGCTCTTTGCAAACTCTGCTACTCCCTGACAACATTATTTTTGAAGGACCGCGCTTGGGGCAAGTGCCTGTAGGAAAAATTAAAGACTAGGATAACATGGACCACAAGAAGTTCCCACATTTGGCAACCGTGCAACTAATGCGACAGAAGAAAGACGCGGCGACTAGAATCATAGAGTTGGAGCCACATAAATGACTGAGAGGTGTGGAGAAGGTAGGACTATTAAACTTGCTCTGGGTGTCGCATTACCATCGCGCCCCAGTGACCATTTTTGTCATCAAGCAGCTGCTCTACTTGGTGCATGATGGGAGCTTGTGGCTGGAGGAGCCCATCCCCGTCATGAACCATTTGATTCATGAAATTTCCTAGCTCCCTTGCAAAGGGGATGACCCAGCGAACATCTCGGAGGGCAAGAGTGATGATTTGGCCAGCGCAGAGGCTATGAAGAAGAAGTTTAAGCTGGAGAAGAAGAAGAGAGGGTACGCAATTTCCAACATCAACAACCTTGCGGTCAAAGTCACAATGTAGATATTGGTAGGAAAGGTTATGTGGAAGTTCCGCGTGAATGAGGTTTCCGCATTGGTTGTTGCACTAGCAGCGCAATGTGCAGAATGGGTCCAGTTCAGCTGGGCAAACTACTTATGCATAGAGTTCCTTAAGAACTATCACGAGGCATAGGAGTAGGGGAATACTTTTCACTATGTGTGGCTTCTATTGTCCATACTACTGGTGGCATGGGAATTTCCCAAAGACAATCAGTTCTCGACGATCACATAGGACCTTTCGGAGGTAGCAAAGTAAGCTTCATTATGGGCAACTAGAGATGTGCAAAGGATAAGGGACGGTAAAATCTTCTGGGTGTTCATGGAGATGTACATCAGAATGGGGATTAAGTGCAAGTAGTGGTTATTGCCCATGGTCTACAACAGTCTGTACAGCTTCACAGAGTTCAAGGAAGATTTCCACCACGTTTACATCAGGGCGCAAAAGGACCCCGCGTAGACATGGCGCGAGCTACCCTATCTGGTGACGGATGATATCATCTTCACCGTCCTTGAGTCATGACCGCTGGAGTGGCACGCTCCAGCTAGCTCCGTAGTAGAAGTGGAGAAGTCCGCCATGCAACAAAAAAAGGATGAGGCAAAACTACGGATTGCATAGTTGGCAGAAGAATGCAAAAATGAAAGGAGCAGCAGCTAAGTCCTAGGTGGCACACGATGCTGCGAAGTTGGCGGAAGAGTAGTAGAAGTGATGCAAGGTTACCCCCGCTTACACCCACAGTATGAATATAAATGCATCCACTCATTAGTCCCAGGTATTTAACTCTCAAAGGAGTCAAATCTTCTACCGTAAATGGTTAAGGCCCTATTCATCAGTTCCTTTATATCAGAACTTAATCACCCCGCTTTAAACCTTCTATCGGGACTTTAATCAACCCTCGAGCCTTCATATAAGACTTTATTAAAGCCTTCCATTAGATATTTCCTATCGTGACTTAAAACCCCTTCACAACCTTTATAAAACCTTATACCACATATATATAACCTTTCCTATTTAACCATTGGTTACATATATTTTAATGCATAAATGCTATTTTCCTTTATAAACTATTTACAAAGGAAAACCCCCGCAAAACATACCCTTTTCCCTCTATATAGCTTCTGCATAGTTATTGAGGTTTCACCTTTATCGTAATCGAGGATTGCAATTATCCACGGTCTTACCACATATATGTTCTATCACCCCTCCAACTCTGATAAGTTACTATCAAAAGCATTTGAATAATGCTTTAGTCTTACAAGACTTGGGCACAACACATTAATGCAATATATGAATACACGAGAATTACATGAAATCCAACTCTGAAACACATAAGCGAATTTCAAATCTTATACACCTACTTCTATAAAATCGTCAGGTCAACACCTTTAGTCGCTCCATAGTGCTGCTCCTTCGAACTCCGATAAGCCCAATCTCCAATCATCGAAGCCTCCAATCAAATCTTTATCATCCATTGTATCCTTCGATCCAACGGTTGATATTAGTTCTGACCGTTTAAACTTGCATGCCTATTCTCCACCATCAATCTTCACCCAACAAATCCGACGGCTGTTGTTGATATTGGGTAGATAACAAGCGCGAGGATTAACCACCCGATAAAGTGGTTTCCTCTCTCCTCTCACTGCCATGCTTCATTTCATAAGTGGAATCGGCTCTCGTACTTCAAAACCACTTACGGTTTTAAGGCCGCCCGAAATCCACTTTCACTGTTACAAAACCACCTTCCTTCATTAAAGTTCGCCGATGCGATCTTTCAACTCTACCTCATGCAACATGATCTGGACCATTGATCTTCCAAATCCAACGGCTGCTGAGCATTGACACTTTACTCCTTCGCTCCTCCTTTTTACTTAGTTTTTATGCTAAGTCTTCAGTTCTTCTATGGTTTTGCTCTTCTTCAAAGGTTTCGGCCTTTCTACTGTTTTACTGTGCGATTCCTCCTGAGCTTGACTTTAATCCCTCTAATGGATTCAACGACCCATTATGGTCCTCTAAATCGCTCTTCTCTTGTGTAGTTCTTC
Organism: Pinus tabuliformis; assembly: GCA_031772625.1. Taxonomy (NCBI): domain Eukaryota; kingdom Viridiplantae; phylum Streptophyta; class Pinopsida; order Pinales; family Pinaceae; genus Pinus; species Pinus tabuliformis. Next base: position 164,688,779 of record CM062817.1, on the reverse strand, counting down.
AGAACTCTGCCTTCTTCTTCCGTTGCTCAGCTACCTCTGAGCTTTACTCTTCTGTGAAATCTCACTTCGCTATTTCACCCGAGAGCTTCCCTCTATTCCTCAATTGGATTCAAGGATCCATTCATGATTCCTATGAATCATTTTGTTCCTCTGCGTCCTTCATAATTCTATCTACAACCTGTTACAGAGCCTACGAATTCAAAAGTAGTTCATTCATGAAATACTCTTCAACACACTGACACAATCAAGAATAAACATCTATATATATAAATATAAACAATCAATTACATATCCGAGACTTTGTGTCTCACACAGGCCTATTCTTCAATATTGTGGCCTCTTTCTGAGCTCTGCCCATAGGATTACATTTATGCCAATAAGTTCTATTGAACTAATCCTGCTTTGACTCCTAAATCCTCTGAACTGACTCCTAACTTCTCTATCCACTTCTACTCTAATTAATTCCTAAAATCTCTCTCTCATCCCTCGAATCATGAAACTGTTTTTAAGAGTCCTGATTGACTTCTAACTCTTGTCATTTATTCACGACTCATGTTCTCATTTATTTGAGAGCATTTACAACTTCCTCTCACTATCTAATTAATTTCTATTTTATGCACTCAAAATCCTAATATTACATCAATTTATCACTTAGGAATCCAACTTCCTAAAAATACATGACCCCCTATGTCTACTTAATTACAATGATTTTCCTTGGGCTGAATGCTCCTACATTAGACTCCCAAAGTAGAAAGTATTCATGATCTCCTAATCATGTGTCTTCTAATATTTGTCTTTCTGGATCCCATACTTTGTTTTATAACTACTCAGATGCCTTGTTCCTTTGTTGTTGTTATACTTCTGTTGTCTTTTGCTCCATCTTCTTCTTGTTGTCAATCAGGTTCAAACTTTGATTGATCATTCTTCCTGCTATTACCATTTTCCTCCATTTGTACTGCCTCATCATTAGTTGCCACATCTCTTCAATCTCTTTTTTCAGTACATCCTTGGACTAGTCCATGTTTTTTTTCTTACTTCTGCCTCCTTCTCTTTGTTTCAGGTTGCTGCTACTATCCATTAACTCTTTAAACTATTGCTGCTTACTTTCACTTTGTAGTTGGTGGCTTACTTTTTCTTCTTCTTTTGCTCTTGTTCCAACTTTTTCTCTGCTTACTATGCTTACTTTTGCTTTGTTTTCTACCTCCCTATCATCCTTACCCTCTTGCACTGAATCATTATTTTCCAACATATTCTCCAGCAATTTAGCATTTTTGTTCCATGGATTAAATTCTTCCACATAAATTCCTTCTTTCATCTTTATTTGGCTACTCATCTGTGCCAAATTTCCTCCAGCATTTGCAACAAAATCTGCACTCACCAAACACTTGTTAACATCAAAAACATAAGACTTTTGTGCCTTATCTTCCTTTGGCAACAATTCAGTTTGTTGCCCTGTTTCTTTCTCCTCTATTAGCACATCAATATGTTGATTGAACTCTCAAAAGAATTCATGAGACTGTTCATTAGTCTCTCTTCCACACCATCTATCCTAATGATGTCTTCCTAATCATTTCCACCGTAGTGAACTCCTTCTTTTGTAGTGTCAATCTGTTGAACTTTCATTATCATCTCCTTTTCTTTATGATTGTCATTCATGACAATTCTTTTGTCTTCCATTTTCAGCAATCTACCTTGAACATCTATTCTTTGTTTTTCCAACTCCCTTCTTTGAATGTCTAATTTTCTATATAACTCAATAATTTCAATTGGAGTAGATTTTGGAAATTTTACACAATTCTCCATACCTTCCTTTGTTACTGATAAATCATAAGATGTCCTTTTTTATTTGCTAAGTCTTTTGCATAGAATTCTTCTTCCTTAACATCTTTCAGTAGATGTCCTTCTTTTTCCTTGACTGTTTCCACAGCGTCCACGGCTATTTCCATTGTGCCTATCATCATGGTGAATTGATGATCCTTTACTATGTTTTCAGCTAACATAGTTTCTTCTTCAAGTTTTCCTTCAGTCTCTTGCTATTTATCTTCCCCAAGAGCTATCCTTGTCTCACCATCTGCATTAACATTCTCCTGCATTTTTTTTGCATCCATAGACAAACTATCAGTCTTAAAAACATAAGACCCTATGGTCCTACTTGATGTTTCAACCATCATATCTCCTTGCTGTTCTAAATCCTTCATATGATTAAGAAATTCTTCGATGGTCTCCTCTTCAATCTCCTCAAGCCCTTCACTTGGTTGCTTGATATCTTTCCCCAACTGTATATGAGACCTATCTATCTCATCTTCTTCCATAATAGAATTTAGATTCTGTTTGTCTTCTTTCTCTTTTATGAAAATATTAGCAAATTTTCCTTCTTTACATGTTTCACCTGCAAACATACACAATTTGTCAGATTTAAAACCATGTGACCCTTTGGCCTCACTTGAAGTTTTAGTCTTCAAGTCTTCATCTTCACTTTCTCCTAGAATTTCTACCTATTCTGGTTCACAAATGGACTCTTCCATTTCCAACTCAACTTCCTTGAGTTTTTCCATCAGCCAACTTACTTGCTTTCGATGTAGCCTTCTCTACATCTCATGCCATTCCACTGGCTTCTTCCTTAATACCCAACCTTATCTCTGGTTTTCCTCTAGTATTCTTCTTAATGCATCGAGTTGTTCTTTTAACTCAACAATCTCTTTGTCAATTTCCTCCTGACTCATCCTCTTGCCATTTGCCTTGGCATCCACTTTCTTCATCTTTCTTCTGCTATGGCTTCTCTCTAAACCTCTGCTATGACTATCAGTAGTCATCTTCTTCTCCTCTTTCTTCATGAGCTCCTCATTTATCTGCAATAAGCCTCTGCAACAGCTAGTCCTCCTCACTGCAATCTTACCTCACTAAGCTCTCCTTACTCAGTCTTTTGGTAAGCACGGGTCCTATATCTAGAACCTCCTATTGAGAAACACCTTTGCTCCTTCTAGGCTTCTACAATCTCTCACTCTCTCTTGAGAACACTTCAGCTATCCTCTTTGTCCAGTCTCTTGTTGGATTCTTCAGGTTCACTGCCACTTCTCCATCAGAGTGTTTTCCTTACTCTATCTTCAACAACACATCTAGTTATCCTTTCACAGCTTCTCTTGCTGTCACCTGTGCATTAGTATAAAAACACACATTCTCAATTTAAAACAGAACATATTACCTCACTTTCAAGATCTCAACATGATCTTGTTTCACCATTCCACCTATATCGTGAATGGATTTTCCTCTGTCTCTTGTATATGCAAGTTTTGCTACACATCACCTATATGTACCTTCCTTCTATCAGATTGGAATCTGATCCTTCCTTGCTTGCATAAACACCTTAACACATAACTCTGCTTTTAATTCTTTCACATAGAATTTCTCTGCTCTGTTTAACCCCAACAGTTTTAATTAAAATTCTGCTCTGATACCAAATGATGCAGGGTTACCCCTGCTTACACCCACAATATGAATATAAATGCATCCACTCATTAGTCCCAAGTATTTAACTCTCAAAGGAGTCAAATCTTCTACCATAAATGGTTAAGGCCCTATTCATCAGTTCTTTTATATCGGAACTCAATCACCCCACTTTAAACCTTCTATCAAGACTTTAATCAACCCTCAAGCCTTCATATAAGACTTTATTAAAGCCTTCCATTAAATCTTTCCTATCGGGACTTAAAACCCCTTCATAACCTTTCTAAAACCTTATACCACACATATATAACCTTTCCTCTTTAACCATTGGTTACATATATTTTAACACATAAACACTCTTTTCCTTTATAAACCATTTACAAAGGAAAACGCCCACAAAACATACCTTTTTCCTTTATACGACTTCTGCATAGTTATTGAGGTTTCACCTTTATCACAATCGGGGATCAAAGTTACCCATGGTCTTACCACATATATGTTCTATCACCCCTTCGACTCCGATAAGCGACTATGAGAAGTGTTTGAATAGTGCTTTAGTCTTACAAGACTTGGGTACAACACTTTAACCCAATACAAGCATACACGGGAATTACATGAAATCCCTCTCCAAAACACATAAGCAGATTTGAAATCTTATACACCCACTTCTATAAAATCGATGGGTCAACACCTTTAGTTGCTCCACAACCCTGCTCCTCCGAACTCCAATAAGCCCGATCTCCGATCACCGAATCCTCCAATCAAATCTTGATCATCTGTTTTATCCTCCAATCCAACGGTTGATATTACTTCCGACCATTTAAACTTGCATGCCTATTCTCCACCGTCGGTCTACACCCAACAGATCTGACGGTTGTTGTTGATATCAGGTAGATAACAAGCATGAGGATTAACTACTTGATAAAGTGGTTTCCTCTCTCCTCTCGCTGCCATGCGTCATTTGATGAGTGGAATTGGTGCTTGTCCTTCAATACTGCTTACGGTTTTTAGGCCACCTGAAATCCACCTTCACTATTACAAAACCGCCTTCCTTCGTTAAAATTCACCGATGTGATCTTTCAACTCTACCTCATGCGACATGATCTGGACCATCAATTTTCCAAATACAACGGCTGCTGAGCACTAACACTTTACTCCTTCACTCCTTTTTACTTAGTTTCTACGCTAAGTCTTCAGTTCTTCTGTTGTTTTTCTCTTCTTCAAAGGTTTTGGCCTTTCTACTGTTTTACTGCGCGATTCCTCATGAGCTTGACTTTAATCCCTCTAATGGATTCAACGACCCATTATGGTCCTCTGAATTGCTCTTCTCTTGTGTAGTTCTGTTGTGGGGAAAAATGCCTATGCAGGACGATCCTATCCACCTAAGGTGTGACAGTACCTTAGCAACAAACGAATACAGCTACTTCGGTTTCTTCCTTTATGAAATATGAAAGAGAGGAGACTGGTAGACTTACCGTTATCTTTCGGTTGTCCCTCGATCTAGATCCTCTCCTCTTTGTGTGTCCACAGCTACTTGCCTCCTCGCTTTTGCTCCCAAGAGATCACAAGAGAACAGCTACCTGTGACAAGAGAACAGCTACATGCAACAAGAGAAGGACACAATACAAAGGCAAATATACATATTCATAAATGATTTAGGATTAGAAGTAAATCAAATACACTAATGCAAATCATACAATAAACACCAGCATATAGGAAAGAACCAAGAAGCATTATTGATTGATAAACAAGGTTCAGGAAGAGATACAACCCGAAGGGTTCCAACCCAGCATCTCCTTCCCAGTAGAATGGAATTCCTTCTTCAGCCCCTTTCAAAGCATAAACACCCAATGATCTAACCACAAACCAGCATCAATTCTTTGCAAATACAATATTCCAGCCTCCTATGACCTCCTGAGAGAGATCTATATATAGGAGTTTTGGAGAAATGATGAGTCAGCTTGAGGCTGGCATGGAGCTGACTAGTGTCCTCTCCCACTTCAGTTCTTGAGTCCACTTGGAGGTTCTTGCTTCCACTTGGAGATTTGGAACCTCTTACTCATCACCAGTCGAATTCCCTGATCCAAGTGTCATTTTGGAAGCTTCCTGGGCATTGACACCTTGAGAAATGAGTCTGCCACTTGTCCAGCTACGCTCAGCGCAGGTAGCCTTCTTTGCAGTTGACATTCAGTGCAGGTAGACAGTGGAGCAGTTGACATTCAGCGCAGATGCTCAGTGGAGCAGTTGACATGATCCAGAAATGGCCTGTTTTTGAGTGTTTTCAGGTGGAGAACTTTTGTGAATTGCTGTGGTTTGCTGGCCTTGTTCCTCTAGGGGTAGGAACAACATGTTTAGGGACTTTGGATCCCTTAATTATTGACATTTCATGCTCAGTGATGTAAGGCACAAAAATGTCTATAACAGTTGCCCCCTAAAGTATGAGGCCGTTTATCGGGTGAAATGCTTTATCCAGGGGAGTCCGAAGTTCATCCATTTGCTGGGAGGAGACCTGTAATAAGATACAATACAATACATTATGATTCATACAGCTTTCATGATCTAGCTGAGGGGGGCATTCCCATGCTCAGCTTTATAAATACATTTTGGTACATAGAACAGACGATCGTCTGATGGTAGACTGATAATTCTGGCGAAACTATCATCCTTTGAGTAGGATGATCATCTGCTGCAATGATGTACATGTCAAATGTCTTTATATTTCTCGAATATATATCGCAGCCCGGATGGATGAAACTAGATCTGGGGTCTTCAATCTCGTTCGATCTTCACTCTAAGTACAAGTCAATCCATGTGAGAATTGCGCTGAAGTCGAACATGGAAAGACATCGCTTGATTACCGGTCAATGATGCAAACCGTTAACAAGCGCGAGAGGAATCACCGATAATGATAATGACCCTCAAGGTACTGCAGTACAATTCACGTGGTGTGAATAAAGGACTTGGCGTCGAACACCACGCAAAATCTTCTGGTCGAAGGTCATTGACGTATACCTGTCGCCGGAAGTGAGAAACTTGCCATTGAGGCATGCAAGCTTCAAAGTACTGAAGGGGTTGTTCCTAGATCAACTTCTTGGATAATGAGCTGACGTCGACAAGAAGCGATCCGTCAAAGGAGGGCCTTAATGAATCCCACATCAGTGACATGGAACAGAGCTAATGATTTTAATGGAGGTGAAAACAATCTGTGACATATGATTCAGGGTGGCGGTCATGAAATGGATGAAGGATAATGTATGGCAGTGGATGGGACCTGGTTGACTCTTTCTAAACGATTTCTCTTGAACATATGGCGACACTGATGCGATGGATTGGTAGCATTACCCCAAGTATGGATGGTGTGGCAAAGACCATGGTGATGTGACCGGTGAATGAAGCAACCCAACCTGATGTGGTACGGAGGAAAAATGTCATGTTCAAGAGCGACCTGCTACCATCAAAGACTTCTTGATTTTTCCCAATTTTTCCCCAGTCATTGCTGACCAGTACCTCTTTATTTTTGTCAAGCTTGAGGAGGATAACATATGCTTGTTCTATAACCTGCCCTTCGGGCAAGCCCATCGCTATGTTTTAACGAGCCTAGCGATAGGGAAACTCATTCTCGTCTAAAGACAAGTTTGTCGCTATTTTAGTGATTTTAACGAGTCTAACGACAAGGAAAACTCGGCCCTTTTCATTTTTAGAGAGTCTGAAAAGGTACATAAAGTTAACTCCAAAATTCCTTTTTCGTCATCTAATCCCTTGAGTCCGAAAATGTATAAAACAATACAGAAGGGATGAGTTTTCGATAGTTTTAACGAGCCGAACAAAACAAGCGCTCGATCTTTTTGTGCAATAATCCCTCAGGTCCAAAAAGATTAAAATCTAGAGGAGGGATAGCTCTTCCGGTCGTTTAACGAGCTGGGAGGCCAAAACTCGGCAATCTTTTCATATTTTACAAGTCAGTTGAAAAGAGCTTAAAGAAGACTCGTCTTTTGAGGAACGAGTGATGAACAGGGTTAGCAGCTGATTCCAGGTACAGGTTGGAATTTTCCAATCACGGCAGTGTCACAAGGATGGCTAGGTGAAATCACTCTTCGCAGTTGTTCCTCAAAATGGGTAAACAATCATATGGAGGTAAACGATCGGCCAAATAAAAAGTGGAGGTGACGGTACACAAACACGACCAAGGCTTTTATGGTTGATCAGGTTACATACTTCAATGGTTATTTACCGGGATGGGTTCATTTTTTAACGAGCTTGAATGTGCCAAAACACTGCTCAATCTTATGTTTATTTTTTAACGAGCATGAACTATGTGCTAAAACTGCTCGGATCTCGCTTTTCTATTTTTTAACGAGCATAAATTCCGCGGTAAAACTGCTCGATTATATGGTCAAATTTTGATTTTTTACCATTACTAGCTTTTCTCTTTTCAAGGATAGTATTGCATTTTCAATTGCTGCATCAAACTTAGTTAGAAATACATAATCATGAGATGAAAACCCTAATATTTTGCTTTGAACTACGTAAAAAGCCATTAAAAAGTGTTTTTACCTCTCATTTTACCATTTCATTTGCATTTGGTTTGTTGGAGCTTTGGAGGTGCCTCTTCCCCCTCGATTTTCATCAGCTGATTTCGGGAGATTCTATGGACGATTCTCGGCGCCGTTTGGACCAGGTAGGAGCTAAACCCTGGCTCTTTCTTTTCATAGTTTGATTTTTCCATTTTGTGCCTGTTTTCCTGTTCTCCTGAGCCCCTGGGGTTTTGCTAGGGCGCTCTGCCATCAGCGCAGGTAGTCCATTCGAAACCTGCGTTGAATGTCAAGCTGCCTTAAGGCAGTTTGACCTTCAACGCAGGTAGGACACTTGCCAATTGCGTTGATCATAGAAAAACAGTCCTATTGCACAGTTTTTGATGAAATTTTGCCAGTTTCTCATCAAATCCAGGATCTTACTCATTCTCTTGTTTGTTTTGCAGGAACATTTGAGCAAAATGTCCCTCACATGGCGAGAACGAGAACATGAAGAAGAAGATATGATTGCTCTCCATGACCCTGTCACGGTGAACGCTCTGCGGAACTGTGGCCTGCTGAAGTTTTTCCATATCTCTAGCATGAGAGCACAGATTTCTTTGCTGCAGTATATGCTTGATGCTTGGGATCCCATCAACCAAGTATTCCAGATTAGGGGAAAATCCATCCCCTTGACCATAGTAGACATTTACTTCTTGACTGGGTTGTCAAGGCAGGGTGCCCCCGTTTCTTTGTCAGGTTCGGCTCGGGGGAATGACTCCGTGAGAGACTATGTTCGCCAGTACTGCAGGGAAGGTTCCCAGCATAGCAGAGATTGCAAGGTTGTTATCCGTGAGATTACTGATAGGTCTCTCAGGTCCATTCTGTATACTATTGGTAGGATGGCCGGTAGCGCATCTTTACATGTTGCCAACAGGTCTTATGTGCAGCACGCCTTGGAGTGTCTCCAGCCGAAAGTATTCAACTGGTGTGATGCAGTACTTGTTCAGATGAAAAGTCAATTGACCAAGGTAAAGGACGGGAAGCTGAAGAACTTTGGATTTGGTTCTATTCTGACGGCCTTCGCCTTGGAGAAAATCCCACTGATGCAGCCTCAGTATATTGTACTCGACTTGCCTTCTCTGACCGAGCCACGCATGCAGAGGTGGGTTGATCACATGTCTAGGCATGCTAGTCAACCTCAAATTACCTTCACTAATGCCTTCTTCAGGTGATTCGAGCGCCAGGAGATGGTCTTCTCCGAGTATCCATATGTGGGTATGGATTTCCGAGGTGATCCGGATTTGGTGTTATCGGATGGCGAACAGTGGGGCATTATTGGTAAAATCCTTGACCATATCACTGTTTATTGTTTTTATTCATAATGTTTCTGTGCTTTATTCTATCAAGACTTTTAATTAAACTCTTGGGTGCATGCAGATGTTGGTCCTGTTCGTCCAGCAATTCGTCCGAGACCGCCAGTTGCTGCCCCGGCAGTGGAGCCTGCTGGGAGAGTTATTCTTCGCAACCTTGACGACGCTGAGACCCTTACAGCTGTGAAGGAGCAGATTGAGAGCCTTACTCTTGGTATTCTGGATGTACGGATCGATGAGTTACCTTTATAGTTGCAGCAGCATACTACCGGTGTGCCTAGACGATGGACTCGTCTCTTGCGCATGATTGCACAGGCCGTGACATGCTATCATGAGCACCACTAGGCTAGGGTGCCCCCTAGCACTTTTGAGTTTTTGGGTCATGCGACCAATTTTTGTCTTGGTTACAGAACATTATGTATAAACGATAAACAGCTTTTATATATTTTGATTTTCGAGGTTTATTCTGGTTGATTTGCGTCATCCACTTGCATAACACTGATGTATTTCTTTTTATAAATGTCGTAAATGTCTATCTAATACATAGTTTGCTAATGAATCGGTTAATGTGTTTAAGTTCCTGGAAATATGTTGGTATTGAAGTAAATCAAACTGTCTTTCCAAAATCTTAACCCTTAGAAACATACGATAAATAGCTGGATTGCGGACATAATATATACCATTGAGTTGTAGTATCACGAGTTGTGAGTCTAGCCTGATGATTAGTCGGCGTATACCATGGGCGATGGCATCAGAGAGGAGCTCTATCAACGCGCTATACTCAGCGATGTTATTCGTTGATTGTCCAATACACACACCTCTGAAACTCACTAACTCGCCGCTTGGATCAAAAATGGCCCAGGCTGCGGAGGATAGATTCCGCGAACTACGACTCGCTCCATCAGCATATCCCACACATGTCTCAGAAAAGTTCGACATCTACAACAAATGAAAAAAAAGGTGGATTACTCTACCGAAACAAACACTTTAGCGAAAACAAAATACAACAAAAGCACTCAAGTTACTATTTAGGCATAGTAACGCTTGAGGTACAACCCGTTGCGGGGTTGCGCCAGTGGGATTCCGTCATAATCCATCAACTTTTAGGCTCCTTTTGCTAACACTCGTTTAACAATATAGGGGCCCATCCATAAAGAATTAAATTTTCCTGCTCCCAATTTGTCGGATTCTTGGTCGTAAAGCAAGACCAAGTCACCTTCGGAGAAGACACGGGGTTTGACATTTTTGTCAAACTGCACCTTGACTCATTTCTTATGGGCTTCGTTAGCCAGAGCGGCGTCACGACGGGTTTCATCCAACTGGATTAATTCCAAGAAACGAGCCTCTTCTTCCGAAGTTCCGGGGAGGAGGTCAATTGCGAGTTTAAGAGACGAAATTTCACACTGGATTGGTAAGACTGCCTCCAGGCCATACACCAATTGGAACGGTGTGAACCCAGTGGCATTTTTTACCGATGTTCGGTAAGCCCACAAGGCTGAGTACAGGATTAGGTGCCACCTTCTTTTGTGAACCCCGATCATCCTTTGCAACATACACTTCAGGACCTTGTTGATTGCCTCAACTTGTCCGTTGGCTTGCGGATAATACGGTGTAGAGCTGTCGTGAGATAGCCCTAGCTTGGCAGCTAATTCAACCATCATGTGATTGCGGAAATGCGATCCATGATCTGTAACTATAGCCTGCGGCACGTCGAACCTGGTGACTACATGATTGAAAAAGAAAAGGGCAGCTGTTTCGCCAGTGTTATCCAATGTAGGCATCGCCTCGGCCCATTTGGTAAAATAGTCAACGACAACTATAATATACCCATGCCCCCCGGTCAAGGTGGGGTTACATTGCATGAAATCGATGCCCCATTTGGCGAAAGGCCCAATAACAACTATTGGCTGTAAAGGTGCGGGTGGTCTTCTGGTTTTGCTATCAAAAATCTGACATGCATGGCAACTTCTGACTGCGATTATGCAATCTTTGAACATGGTTGGCCAGAAGTATCCTACTCGTAAGATTTTTTGTGCTGTTGCATATCCAGATTGATGCCCCCCACACGCGCCTAAATGACACTCGTTCAGGGCTTTCTCGGCCTCCTCATGGGTAAGGCACCTCCTCAGAACTGTATCGATACCACGACGGTAAAGCGTATCACCGACGATCATGTAGTCTTTAGCTTGGTATCGTATACGTTTCTGTTCAGAGTGAGAGGTGTTAGGCCTAAACTTTTGGGTTTGGAGATAAACTATGATATCTCCATACCACTCATCACTCGTAGATATCAGAAACAAATTTTCATCCACGATTGACTCTTCTGATGTTTGATCGTTGGACGACGATGGGAGATCGCACAATAATTCCGCGAAAACTAGAGCTTTCTTTGATTTGGATTTTACAAATTCCAGATCAAACTCTTGAAGGATCGCTATCCATTTTGAATACTTGCCCCCCAGCAACTGTCGCGACAGTATATAAGTCATGGGGTTGCAATCTGATAAAATGGTAGTTTTCCGAAAGAGGACATAATGTCGAAACCTTTGAATCGCTTGAACAGCTGCAAGCGCTAGTTTTTCAACATAAGAATATTTACTTTCTGTATCATTTAAGTTTTTACTTAAATAATATATAGGATGTTCAATTCCATCGACTTCTTGTACTAAAACCATCGCAATGGTCGTATCCGCTGCAGCCAGATACAGGTTAAAATCTCTTTGATAGTCTGGGGCATACATTAATGATGCTCTTACTAGAGAATCTTTCAGAGCATCAAAGGAAGCTTGTGCCACCTGATCCCAGACAAAAGGCACATCCTTTTTCAAAAGACGAGTGTAACCTTTAGCAAGTTCTGCGTAATTTGGAATGAACCTCCTCAGAAAGTTTGCTTTCCCTTGGAGTTTCTGAATCTGAAGCAAATTTGAAGGTGGAGGAAAATTAATGATTGCCTAAACCTTGCAAGGATCGAGACGAATCCCATCCTTAGAGACTACAAAGCCAAGTAAACGACCAGACCTGACGCAAAACACACATTTGTGCGGGTTGAGTCTTATCTTGTAGTGTCGGCAACGTAGAAATATCGCTCTTAAATGCTGCGGATGATCAGTCCGCTTTCACGAATGAGCCGGAAGGTCGTCGAGATATGGTTGAACGATGTTCTTGATGTCATGGAAGGCATAATTCATTGCACTCTGAAACGTCACCCCTGCGTTCTTTAAATCGAAGGGTAATTTTCGATAAGCGAATGTGTCCCACGGACAAATAAATGCATTCTTTGACTGGTCCTGTGGGTGGATATTTATTTGATTATACCCGGAAAATCCATCCATAAAGGAAAAGATTTCACATCCGGCACATTCATCAATTATCTGGTCGATGAAGGGTGTAGGGTAGTTGTCCTTCGGACAAGCTTGGTTTACATCCCTATAGTCGACACACACTCTAATCGTCCCTTGTTTCTTCATAACGGGGACAATATTCGATACCCAATCGGTTAGAGGAACCAGGTAGATGAAACCAGCATGGAGAAGTTTCTCAACTTCTGCCTTAATGGCAGCGGCTTTCTTGGGGTGTACCTGCCGAAGCTGTTGTCTTACTGGTTTGACATCAGGATACATTTTAATTTCATGTTCAACAATACTTGAGTCAATGCCTGGCATTTCTTCATATGACCAAGCAAAGACATCTCTGAACTCGCGAAAAAGAGCGTTATATACTTCCAGTTCTGAAGGGGAACAACCTTTGCCGACATAAACATTCTCTACAACATTTGGTTTAGTCGAGATATTTATGGCTATAGTCTCTTCAATATTGGATAAGTTTCGCTCGGAATCCACCGTATTTACAGTATTTGTTAGGAATTCAAAAACTGAAGGGTGGTAAAGGTCGTGTTGAGTATCTTCTTCATACTCTGGAAGAAGGGAACGATGGTGGTGATCATTCCATGGTGCCCCCTCAATCAACATTGATTGTAAGATCCCTTCGTCAGTCCCATGTACTTTTGACCAAGGATCTAATGTGGTACCATATTCTCCAGACCTATCTACCCAAACGGTTGACGAGCGTTGATCCAGGTTCGCCTCCCATGCCCGAAACATTGATTGCTACAATATTTCTATAGGGCTTGGGGGCAAAACCATTGGATGATCCATGACGACTTTGTCTTCTACGACTTTCATGGAAGATATCATGTTGCAGGTCGCTACAAACGGTATATTTCCTATGTAGATAGGAGGTGGTAGCACGAAAGCTCCCATCACTGTGGGGTCTTTCAATAGTCCTACTCCGATATCTTGAATTTAATGGTCGCTCCCATGGATCATGGGAATTCTTCCTGTAACTTGTGAACCATTAGGGAGGAAGTTCTGTTGGTCGACGACCGTAATCCCTCCTTCAAATGGGAATGCGATCTTCCTAAAATAAGTCAACACTACAGCTGCCATGGCATATATCCATGGTCTTCCCAGTAGGATGTTATAGTCAAGATTGCCATCGATGACTTCAACATCAATTTCCACTGTTTTTCCTCCTAGTTCAACCTTCAAGTTATTTAGGATGCCGTACGGGGTGTACGTCCTTCCATCGAATGCTTTTAATGTCATCGAAGATCGCGACAAGGTTGGAGATCCGAGAGTTTTCCAGCAACTCATCGACATGATACATGTAGATGCCCCCTCATCAATAATTGTTCGGTGAATAGTTTTGTTGAGGGCTTTCACTTGGATAAGGAAAGCTAGTTGAGCTGGTAACTGAGGATCATATCCTTTGTGGTCAAAGGATACAAGATTGGAATCTTTAGGATCCACTCCACCAATAGCCGATAACAACGCCTGCCTTTGGGATGGGCAATTTTGTAGTACCTCAAGAGTCGACATAGCGGATGGCGATTGGGCCAAATCTTCCACTATGTTATAATGCTGCGCCGCCCTGGCGCGAGGATTAAATGTCGACTTGTGTACTACTCCCTTTGGCGGTTTTATTGTTAACTCAGGAATGATGGGCGGTACAACTTCTGCCGAAGTCGTTGTCGAACTACCAGGTTGATCTTTACCTTTGTCGTTCGACACCGGTGGATTCCCGTAATCTTTGTTCCTTGTCGAAATCAAAGCATCATTTTGTTGCTTAGAGATCGATAACATTAGCACTTGCGACGGGGAAACATTTCCTCTATCAACTAGATTTTGACCTTGATTGGGAAACGGATCAGTTAACACAGCTGAGGTGTGCGAACTTTTGAAGAACTTCTTAAGTTCATCTTTGTATGGACAATCCCCTGTCCAATGATCCTCGTCACATATAAAACATGGACTTTTTGGTTTCCCTTTCTTAGGAGGGTCTGAAGAAGTTTTCTCAGGGGATGACTCACCCTGTTTCTTCTTCTTCCCTTTGTTTTGCTTCTTCTTGCTTCCTGGTTGATTGGAATTTTTGCCTTTATCTGCTGATATGGAATTTATTTCCGAAGCAAGAATTTCTTGATTTGCATTTTGATTCGGAGTCTTATGGGCTTTCTTAGACAAATCCCTTGTTGACTTTGCGTTTGCTGTGCCAATCACGCCATCACCGGCATGAGAGTCACTATTTGATCCAGGAGGAGGAGGAATTGAAAATTCCGGTCTAGGGGCATCAGGTATCTTGTCATAGAGCGTGCCAGACTGAGTATATACTAAGTCTAGATACTGTGCACGAGCAATAACTTGCTCCTCCGTTACGACTCCCCCCTTGGCCACATCTTCTGTTATAGCAGGAAGAAGCGACTTTATAAACCATTCAGCTAATAGCTGATCTGGAATGTAAGTCTTCACCATTCTGCGACGACAACGCCACTCATGTATATGATCGGATATATGTGTGGCCGTCGTCTGCTTGAAATTGGTTAAGATTTCAGTTCCAGTTTCATACCTTATAGGTAATTGAAAATGGGTTAAGAAAGTCATGGCTAGAGAACTGAAATTGTCGAAAGAGGCTCTAGGTAATTCAATATACCATTTAGCCGCTGGACCTGTCAATGTCCTCTGAAAGAGGCGAAGCCTTATCGAATCATCATTCAAGGTGTTCGACGAACACCACGGATGAAAAGTCATCACATGATTCGACGAGTCTTCACCAGGATTTCCATTGAATTTAGGAATGTCCGATGGAAGCTTGTGAGGAATCGCTGGCCACCAATGGGCATAAGCAATTGGATCGTTCGTTAATCAGTGTAAATCTGGTAATTCTAAAGTTGCCACGAATGGTAACTGTTGACTCAGGTTTGGCGAGGCGTACCCAGGATACGATGGAATCGCCTGAGCAGTAGGCCTCTGCATACCGGCATAATGTAATTGATGCTGGTATGATTGATACGGCTGGTGGACCTGACCACTTTAAAGTTGTTGATTTAACCCATTTTGAATATACGGTTGTCCACTATTCGCAAAGATCTGCTGCTCAGATCCTTGGTACACCTGCTGGAATTGTGGTTGTTGGTATTGCACTAGCCATGGTTGTGAAGCCATGTTCTGTTGTGCTATACTAACCGACGAACCAAGATGTGGTGTAATTATACCCGTTTGGACCTGTGTCGTCCCGGTAGTTGGCGATTGTTGTTGTGTCACAGGGTCAAGGGGCTGTTGCATTACAACCTGAGAGATCTGAGGTTGACACCCAACAGGCATCGTTTGAACTTGCGACACTGTTACAATAGCTGGCGTCGTCGGGATGTTCGATACAGGTACACATTGTTGCATAGAATACACAACTCTTGGCTGTTGGGGTAGCATAGGTACCCAACCACTTGTCGAAACTCCAGTATAACCTGAATACGGTTGAGAACTGCCGTATGGGTATCCTCCGGGAGGGGGTAATGAAAGGGCGTACTGCCCCCCATACGGTAGCAATCCGGAACTCAAGGGTATGGTTTGCCCTTGGGGACTGGATGGCCCAAATTGACCTCCATAGGGATCAATTTGTCTAGTTTCAACATAAGAATTACCGGATATTATTCCGGAAGAACAAACTGGAACAGACCACACTGTCGAAATAGTCCCTGGGTGGACTCCTAGCTGTTGAGAGCTAGTTGGGACAGATGGTACACCGGCAAACATCGTTGGAGTGGCGGCAGGGAGTTCTGTCGTCGCTGTGTCATTCGACACAGTCCTAGATGTTGACGGTTGCTCAGACATTTTAAGTCTATCCAATAAATTGCCTAGCGATTCTACAAGAACTTCCACTGGTGATGGACAAACTTCTGATGTTGCAGGAAAAAGAGTGACCCCTACTCCAAAATGAGTTGGAGTACTTGCTTGCGGGTCCTCTACAATTTCCTCTATCGCAATCAAACCAGGTGGAAGAGGAAGACCGTCAGGTCCGTAAAAGATTTCTGGTGCCGAAGAAGGGGTTGTTTCGACAGCGACAATTGTTTGAGGAACAATACTCTCTGGACCGGTTACAGATGGAACTGGTTCAGTAACGCAAGTATTTGTTCTCAGACTAGGATCAGTGTTACTGTCCCTCTGTGGCTGTTGAACTTCTTCAATAGAGGCAGGGTTTCCATAAATGCTTGGAGTAACCGGAATCTCAGATGTTGTCGGAACAGTTGTCTTAACTTTAATGGGAGATTTTGAACCGGTTAAACGAGTTCGCTTTGTCCGTACTACTTTCGATTCCGGAGACAAAGACGGTTGACTCGCAAGCCTCCGCGAACGACGGGATTTCAATTGACTTTCTTCCATGGTTGTGGATTACTCGATCAACTAAAATACAAAAAGGGGAAATTATGTTTCCGAATTGAATGAATTTTATTAGACGCTTTTAGACACAACTTACTTTTTCACTTTTAAAGAGTCGAGAAAAAGCTAAAGATGACTCTAGTCTCCTTCGATGTTTTAACGAGCCCGAAGTGACAAATGCTCGGATGGACTTTTTCTGTTATAGAGTCTGAAAAAGGCCTAAAGAAACTGCTTTGGAGATCTAGGCAGAGGGTGTGCCAAACTTTTCGCAAAACCACAGAATACTTTTTACGGTACGGGTGGTCGATCTTCGTGAATGCTGTGTTCACTGCATTGCGATCAGTAGGGCGGCCGACACGGCTTCCTAAGGATAAAGGATATATGCCTATAGGGGTCTCCCAATATATACGCGACGGTACGTGGGAGCACAAGTTCGTATTAGTGCAATCGTCCCTCAGGAGGAATCACCCACCTTCTTAGAGATTGACAGTCACTACGTTTAACGATGCCGGAACACGTCTCTACCTAGACCTCTATGTTGTGCGTTATGTTGCAAAGCATTGTTAGGTTCATTCAATATATTTTAAGTTGATCTTTTTAAAGTTTGTCTTTCAGGATCACCACGAGATGTATTGGTACAAATTCCTAAATGCAATCTAAGATGATAAGCAAGCTTTATAATCTTTCAACTTTGAAAATCCTAGCTACTAAGGGAAAAGAGAGCAACTATCTTTTCTCAAAGAGCAATCAGCACACTCTAATGCACTCTTCCTAAATCACACATGCAAACTTATCAAAATGCAAAATGCACAATGCAGGTGTTTGTTTTCGCTTTCTTAGTATAAATGCCTACAAAGAAAGCTTTTTGTACAACTTTGAATTTGCTTTTAAATGACTGAAAATAAACAAGTTTACTTTTTCCAAAATCAGCAAGGGTAGAAGAGATTACAAGCACTTTGCGATTTTTCGAAAGGAATACTCGTTTCGACACTTAAAAGTGACAAATTCAAACCAATAAGCAAAAGCAAATGATAATCAAACTGCAAACAGCCAATGAACTCTCTCCTAAGATCACAATCAATCAGATCTGAATCAAGGCTACAGGATGACTATTTCGCTCATGCAAAGGAAAACTGTAAATGGCGCCACAAACACATAAAAACACTTACAGTCTTTTTGAACAAAAATGAGGCGGAATTCAAGCAAAGAAAAGGGGTATCAGAGGTGGTACCTATGCTGGTTAAAGGCTGCAAGAACAGAGATCAAACAGGGCAAAAGACAGCAAGGAACCCCAGCTGCACAAGGCCACACTGGTTCAGCGCAAGTGTAACACTGTCAGTTTGACATTCAGCGCAGGTAGCCTTCACGGGACCTGCGTTGAAATGCAGACTGCCTTCACATTGTCCACTCTGAAAGGAGAAAGTCTCGTTTCTCTTGGTTTCCGGGTCATAAAATGCTCAAAAATCAACTGTTTCAGGCCAAATCAGAAACACAAGAAAGGTATAAACAGAGGGATGCTTTGAGAGGGTACTAAAGACTATCACAAAGGATCATCAAGTCATTTGTGAGTCCATTGTTGAGATCATAGACAAAAACCCAGTGAAGGATCAAAGCAGCAACATTCTACTTTGCAAAGCAGTTCGATTGTTGTTGTTAAGTCTATGAGGTAAACAATGATGCAAACAAACAAAATGACTAAAACAAAGTTCTTCCCCAGCGGAGTCGCCAATTTGTTGTGGGGAAAAATGCCTATGCAGGACGATCCTATCCACCTAAGGTGTGACAGTACCTTAGCAACAAACGAATACCGCTACTTCGGTTTCTTCCTTTATGAAATATGAAAGAGAGGAGATTGGTAGACTTACCGTTATCTTTCGGTTGTCCCTCGATCTAGATCCTCTCCTCTTTGTGTGTCCACAGCTACTTGCCTCCTCGCTTTTGCTCCCAAGAGATCACAAGAGAACAACTACCTGTGACAAGAGAACAACTACATGCAACAAGAGAAGGACACAATACAAAGGCAAATATACATATTCATAAATGATTCAGGATTAGAAGTAAATCAAATACACTAATGCAAATCATACAATAAACACCAGCATATAGGAAAGAACCAAGAAGCTTTATTGATTGATAAACAAGGTTCAGGAAGAGATACAACCCGAAGGGTTCCAACCCAGCATCTCCTTCCCAGCAGAATGGAATTCCTTCTTCAGCCCCTTTCAAAGCATAAACACCCAATGATCTAACCACAAACCAACAGCAATTCTTTGCAAATACAATATTCCAGCCTCCTATGACCTCCTGAGAGAGATCTATATATAGGAGTTTTGGAGAAAGGATGAGTCAGCTTGAGGCTGGCATGGAGCTGACTAGTGTCCTCTCCCACTTCAGTTCTTGAGTCCACTTGGAGGTTCTTGCTTCCACTTGGAGATTTGGAACCTCTTACTCATCACCAGTCGAATTCCCTGATCCAAGTGTCATTTTGGAAGCTTCCTGGGCATTGACACCTTGAGAAATGAGCCTGCCACTTGTCCAGCTACGCTCAGCGCAGGTAGCCTTCTTTGCAGTTGACATTCAGTGCAGGTAGACAGTGGAGCAGTTGACATTCAGTGCAGATGCTCAGTGGAGCAGTTGACATGATCCAGAAATGGCCTGTTTTTGAGTGTTTTCAGGTGGAGAACTTTTGTGAATTGCTGTGGTTTGCTGGCCTTGTTCCTCTAGGGGTAGGAACAACATGTTTAGGGACTTTGGATCCCTTAATTATTGACATTTCATGCTCAGTGATGTAAGGCACAAAAATGTCTATAAAAAGTTCTTCAAAACTCCGCCTTTTGATTCTGCTACTCAGCTACCTCTGAGCTTTACTCTTCTGTGAAATCTCACTTTGCTATTTCACCCTAGAGCTTCCCTATGTTCGTCAATTGGATTCAAGGATCCATTCATGATTCCTATGAATCATTTTGTTCCTCTGCATCCTTAAGAATTATATCTGCAACCTGTTAGAGAGCCTACGTATTCACAAGTAGTTCATTCATGAAATACTCTTCAACACACTGACACTATTAGGAATAAACATCTATATATATATAAACAATCAATTACATATCTGAGACTCTGTGTCTTGCACAGGCCTATTCTTCAATATCGTGGCCTCCTTCTAAGCTCTACCCATAGGCTTACTTTTATGCTAATAAGTTCTATTGAACTAATCCTGGTTCGACTCCTAAATCCTTTGAACTGACTCCTAAATCCTCTAAATTGACTCCTAAATCCTCTGTCCACTTCTACTTTAATTAATTCTTAAAGTCTCTCTCTCGTCCCTCAAATCATGAAACTATTTTTAAGAGTCTTGATTGACTTCTAACTCTTGTCATTTATTTACCACTCATGTTCTAATTTATTTGAGAGCATTTACAACTTCCTCTCACTATCTAATTAATTTCTTTTTTATGCACTTAAAAGCTTAATATTACATCAATTTATCACATAGGAATCCAACTTCCTAAAAATAAATCACCCCCTATGTCTACTTAATTACAATGATTTTCCTTGGGCTGAATGCTCTTTCATCAAGAAGGCAGCAAAGGAAGAGTGATAAGGACAGAAGTCGCCTTCGCCCGAGCCAGAGACAGATATAGAGCAAGCTGGCACAGACCCGCAGACAGCGTCCACCCAGCTGAAACATCCGTGCCCAAGAGAGCAGGTAGGGCTATGAAAGAAGTCAAAGGCTTCAAAGACTTCTTTCGACGTGATCACCCTCACTGAGGGGGAATCTACACAAAATTGGCGAGATGGTGAGGGACATCATCGTGAAGGCCCTCCAGTAGTTCACGGAGGAACACCAAATCGTGTTGGGGGCCCTCCAGGCACAAATACAGGAGTTGCAGGTGCGCACTCCATAGGCTGGCACTATGTCAACCGGCCTTGCACTAGGCACATCCACGACTACGAAAATGCTACAAGCTAGGATGACTAACACAATAGTGCTGCCAAAGGGAGCACTAGTTATAGAAAATGAGGCTGACAGGCCTATGGTCAGCAGGTTGAAGGGAATCGGGTTAAATATGGTTGTGCTCCCTTGGGAGACACTCTATGTTCTGCAGGATGGAGTTACTGTAGAAGTGCGAGCCAGGGACGGTCGCGTGCTCTAGGTAATGAGCGTGTAGCGCATCAACATTGAATAGTTGAGCCTGTAGCGCGATGAGGTAGTAGCAGAGAACAGACAACTCGTGCAAGTGGTGGTGGAAGCCTACCAGATGGTCCTGGAGTTGGCCATCTAAGTAGAAGAACCATTCGAGTTGAGTGTCTAGAAACTAGCAGCAGGGGTGTACGAGGTAAAGAAAGAAATGGCCAGGGTTCAACTTGAACTGAACCTTCAGATAGTTGAATTGCAATTGAAGGTGCAACCTTCAACTCTGCAAGAGGTTAAGAAACAATGCGATATCGCAATTACAAAAGCAATAACGAAGGTTAACAGTGTAGTTATAGACTACACAAATCTATTTGAGTAGTCGTTCAAGCTTCTCACTACCCTGCAGGAGGACCCGAATATACAGCACCTAGAGATACAGGCACGTGAGCTACAGCAAAAATTTGACAAAGTAAAAGGGACCGTGTAGAAGGTTTCCCTTACACAAAGGCTCGTGAGGATGCAACAGGGGAAAGCACTCAAGGAACAAGTAAATGATGCTCGACATAAGGAAGCAATTTTCAAGGCGCGCTTACAACCATGGATTGATGAGGTGTATATCATTACAGCCTCCATTGAAGCAAAGCTCATGCAGCTACAAGAAACACAAGAAAAGGTTCAGGGTAGCAGTTCAACCACGACGGTCTCTTAACAGCGCATCGAGGAAGTGCAATAGGTAGTGCCTAGTGTGATGCTGATCTTGTAGCGATCCAGGTAGAATTGGGAGGTCTTCGCATAAAAATATCCACACCCATAGAGTGACCTCAAGGGAAAGTCACAATGTTTGTGTTTGGGGCCTCTTGGGCGCGTGATCCCCCAAGGGATGTTCTGGGGCTTAGAGCCTAAACTTTGGTCAAAAATTGTAACTTCGATGTAAAGACTCTACATTTTGTGGGCGCGGAGTGTGCAGGTTGTAAAAGAGTCATAGGGTTGTCCGCCATCAATTTTGTTAATGTAATGTCGGCTGTAGAGATCTACCCATGGTCTGCAGACCATGGGATTGTATAAATAAAGTGAGGCTCTAAGTAGATAAAGACATCAATAATCTAATATAATGGTGGAATAGAAGCATAGTGGAAGATCTAAAGTGAAAAGTCTAGTTGGGTCGTAGAGTAGGAGAAAGCTATGCAGCAAAGTGCGCAGACCCCTGCAGCTAAGTGCGTAAGGCGAGTCAAGTCTGTAACAGCTGGAAGTATTAATATAGAGAAGTTTCATATCAATTCTAAGTATTTATTTCTTATTTTATGCATTGAATATAGTGGGTATGAATTTCACTTCTACTGTTTATATAATGCACGAATATATATGACTGTGTTGATTAAGTGAATGCAAGATAGAATATCAGTTTACGTTAAGTTAACTAAGACATGTAAGGATATAAGTAAGATACAGGGTGTAATTTGGGGAAATAACGCAGGTCGTTGCCATAGTAGTGCGAAAGCATCTCAGGCCCTGGTTGGGGTTGAGTGAAAGACGATTATAACAAATCGTGAAGGTATTGAAGGTTAGGGCAGTGTGCGAAGTGACCTATGCGAAGGTAGGCACGGTTGGACTAAATTGACACCACAGACATCTCAAGGGCGTAGAAACTTGGTTCCAGCATCCCCCCATACTGCTTCGAATGAGACTTCAGTCCACAGTTTGCAGGCTGATGCTGAAAGGGCTAGTAGTGTATGGATTTGTTTGACTAAATAACTCTAAACCTGGTTCAGGTCCCCTCAAGCCAACACTAAGATCACAACAACTTTGTTATGGTGAACAAGTCGTAGGTGTTTTCGAACTAGCTTAACATCTAGATAAGTTTTAATTTCATGTACCATGATATTTGAATCAATACATAGAATCTCTTAATAGGTCCAAGCAAAAACATAATGTACTTCTTGAAAAGGGATTTATAAATCTTAATCTTGTTGGGAAAAAAAGATGCACTAATATGGACATTTTCAACAACTTTGGGTTTAATTGAAATATCGAGAGGAATGGTCTCTTCAATATTGGTTAGGTTCTTCTTGGAATTTACGTCATGAATGGATACGGAATCCTTAAATGTCTCAGTAATATTGGGTGAATACACATCTCCAAGAATATTTTCAAATGTTTTAGGTAATTAGGAACGATGATGGTTATCGTCCTATGGTGCTTCGTTCGACATCAGGATATCCATGATTCCTTCGTCTGTAGAGAATGTACCAGTGAAAGGGTCAGAAGATGAACTGAAATATTGGGAATGATCAACCCAATTTATTGAGGAATTAATATCAGAATTTTCTAAACATACCGAAAACATCACTTCATATTCAATCTCAATGGGACTGAGTGGCATACAGTCACCAAATATATCAACATCAGAAATGTTAGGTACAATCCATGGATTAGATAGAATAGTATAAGATAAAACTATATTAACAAGGGAAACTAGATTGGTAGTGGCAGGAGGTGGGAGTGAAAAAGTTCCCATTAGGGATGTGTCCTTAAGAAATCCTATCCCATCATGCTGATAATGGTGTGGGGATTCACCCACAAGTGGAAAGCTTCCAGTAGTTGGAGAATTACTAGAAAAAAGGAATTTTATCGATGGAAACGATTCCCCTTGGGTGAGGGAAAGAAATCATCCTTGAATGGGTCAATACCATGGTGGCCATGGCATAAATCCATGTTTGGACCAGTAGGAGGTTATAATATAAAGGTCCATCTATGACCTCAACGTCTATTGAGACCAATTTTCCTGGTAATTCTACTTGCATTGAATTCAAAATCCCATAAGATTTGAAATTTCTTCCATCAAAAGCCTTAAAAGTGGTAGGTGATTCATTAAGTTGTGGATAACCAATACATTTCCAACATGAAAGCGACATGATACCAGTCGAGGCTCCTTCGTTTATGATGGTTTGGTGAATAGTTTACTTATAATGATAAATTGGATCATGAATTCCAGTTGGGATCGTAGTTTAGGAGTATTGTTCTTGTGATTAAAGGCGAAAATATTTAATTATGAAGGATCTATCCCTCCAATCGTTGCAAGTAAAGACCTATTTTGGCCAAGAGAACTCTACAATACCTTAAGAGTTGACATAAAAAAAGGAGCTTGAGCTACTTTTCAACAATGCTGTAATTTTTTGCAGCTCTTGCGCAAGGATTAAATGTTGATTTATGAATGAATCTGTTCAGAGGCTTAATGGTTAATTCAACTATCAGACTAGGTAGTAACTCCTAAACCAAAATTTATTCGTGTGTTATTCCTTTAGGTAGGTCTTCATTATATACATGAGGAAGAGATTGTCCACTTCATCTCCCGATGATTGTTCATATTACTTATTTATCTATTTACATTATATTCACCCAATCCTGAGGATTAGCTGTCAACATTCCCTCCCTTAATCTGAAGGGATGTTGGTGAGTCGAAGCATCATTCTAAATTGTTCAAGCTTTTCTCTTCCAAGTGCTTTGGTGAAGATGTCTGCAATTTGCTCATTAGTGGAACAATGATGGAGATGGATTGTTTTGGCCTAAACATGATGTCGAATTAGATGATATTTAGTATTTATGTGCTTCGTTTGATCATGGAACTTTGGGTTCTTGGCCAACTTTATTGTAGAGGTATTGTCAATCATGAGTGGAGTTGAGTGTACTTGTTTTACCTGAAAATCTTCAAGAATTTTCCCAAGCCACACAATTTCTTTTGTTGCTTTAGCTGTTGCCACATATTCTGATTTTGTTGTGGAATCTGCTGGAACTAATTGTTTGCATGATCTCTAGGAGACAACTCTTGATCCAAGACTCATAGCATATCCTGAAGTAGATACCCCAGTTTCTTTGTCTCCATCGAAGTCTGAATCAAAGTATCCAATCAAGCTGAAGTCGTCCACCTGTGTATACTTGATTCCGAAGTCTTGAGTTCCCTTCAAGTACCTTAGAACTCCTTTTACAGTAGATCAATGTCCCTCACAAGGATTTTGCATAAACTTGGAGAGGATTCCAACAACAAACAAAATGTATGGTCTGGTAGTAATTAGGTAGTTGAGACTTCCTACAAGCTGTCTATACTTTGTTGCATCCTCAAATTCTTTTCCTTCAATAGACGTGAGCTTTAAGTTTTGTTCCATTGGAGTAGTAAGAGGATTGCATTCTATCATGCCAAACCTGTTCAACAGATCTCCAATGTGTTTCTTTTGAGAAAGAAATATGGACTTCGGATGTTGGGTTACTGCAATGCCAAGATAGTAATGAACATAGCCCAAATCAGTCATTTCAAAACTTTTCCCCAATTCCTTCTCTATGGATGCAATGTAGCTTTGATTGTTCCCTATCATCAAAAGATCATCTACATATACCACAAGATATACAACTGTTTTGCCAACTTTATTGACAAATAAAGTTGCATCGTCAAGATCATAATGTTTGAAATTGAGTTTCAGAAGATGCTCAGTTAGTTTTTCATACCAAGCTCGTGGTTCTTGTTTGAGGCCATACAAGGACTTCACAAGTTTGCATACTTTATGTTCATGTCCTTTCACAGAAAACCCTTCAAGCTGAGACATAAAAACATTCTCTTTTAGATCTCCATTTAAGAAAGTAGTTTTTACATCCATTTCATGGACTTTCCAACCATTTTGAGCTGCTAGGTAAAAGAGTGTCCGGATGGTAGAGCATTTTGCTGTGGGGGAAAAGTCTCCTCATAATTGACCCCTTCCTTATGTGCAAAACCTTTTGCCACAAGCCTAGATTTGTGCTTGTCATGTGAGCCATCAGCTTTATACTTGTTCTTGTAGACCCATTTTCAGCCAATTGGTTTGGTTCCTAATGGAGGATCAACCAACTTCCAAGTGTTGTTCTTTATTAGGGCATGATACTCCTTTTGCATCACTTCTTTCCATGCATCATGAGAAGTAGCTTCTTTGAAGGAATTTGGTTCAAAATCTGTAGAAAAGTTCAATTCACAATCATAAGAAAAATCCATATCAATAGGTGAATCAGAGTCATCCACATCACCTCCAGTTTGCCGGTTTGAATTTCTAGTTCCTGTCTTTCCAACCTCATCAGGATGAACACTTTCAAGTGTCTTTGTTAGCCACTTTGGGGGACCTTTCTCAAATGGTCCAGGCTACTCCATTGATTGAGTTGGGATTGAATCAAGATTGAGTCTCCCAATTCTATCGATCACATCACTTAAAGCATCATCTGTTGTTGGAGTTTCATGTGGGGGAGAGTGTTCCTCAGAAGAAGATTCCACATGTTGATCTAGTATAGGAATCCCCCCTTCAAGATTTGGAATCTGATTATCAAATTCTTGAAACGATTTTTCTTTTGTGAATCTATCCAACCGATCAAGTTGCCGCTCAACAACATTGTCAGTTTTGGATGATTCACGAAAAATTACATCTCTAGATACAACAAACTTTTTATTTACTTCATCATAGAGACGGTATGCTTTGGAGGTGTTTGAATACCCTAGGAAGATACATTTACGACTTCTAGCACCAAGTTTGTTTCTATGTACCTTTGGTATCAAGGCATAATGGGTGGAACCAAAGACCCTGAGATGCTTTACCGAAGGAACATGCTCATACCACATTTCATATGGAGTCTTATTGCTAATAGAATTAGATGGACATCTATTCTTTATATATGCAGCACATAGAACAGCATTAGCCCAAAACATTATCTTTACATTTTTTAAGAAGAGCATGGATCGTACCATATTTAAGATTGTCCTATTCATTCTTTCAGCTACACCATTCTATTATGGATTATAAGGTACAATTGTTTGATGTTTGATCCCATGTTGGCAAAGATAGTTTTCAAATTTATTTGATGTGTATTCTTTTCCATTATTAGTACGAATAGACCCAACATGAGATTGTGCATCATTTTCAATCCATTTATGAAAATTCT
This sequence comes from Pinus tabuliformis, assembly GCA_031772625.1. Lineage (NCBI taxonomy): Eukaryota > Viridiplantae > Streptophyta > Pinopsida > Pinales > Pinaceae > Pinus > Pinus tabuliformis. The sequence goes on along the minus strand of CM062817.1, from coordinate 164,661,658 downwards.
TGAATGTTTGAAAAGCATTAGATTTGTTCTTCAATAAATAAACCCAACACATTATGGTGTAGTCATCAATAAATGTTATCATATATTTGTTTCCATTTGCAGAAGGAATAGGCATTGGACCACATAAATCTGAATGAATGATTTCAAGTTTTCTATGTGCTCTTGAATGTGAATCATGAAAAGACTGTTTGCTATGCTTTCCTAGAATACAAGCATCACATTGCTTAAATTTCCTAGGAATTGTAGGCAAACCACCAACACCATTTTTCTTCAACAAGCAGAGGTTGTCATAGTTCAAATGTCCAAATCTAGCATGCCATAATAAACTTGATGGAAGTGTACCTTCTTCATGATGAGAATTGTATGAGACATGTTGTGCACAAGCAGAGGTTCCTTGCAGCTTGAGAAGCCTTTCTTCTTTTATTCTCCTCATGACAAGTGAGTGGTCAGATGCTTTTCTTACCTCAAGCTTGCCATCAAACATATGAATGGAGTGACCTTGCTGGCAGATGTGGACCGAGAACAGCAAGTTTCTCTTGAGCTGTGGGAGATATAGAACATGATGCAAAAGAAAGTCTGGAAGACCAGGCAGTTTAAGCCTAATTGTGCCAAGCCCTAATGGCTTGATCTTTTCTTGGTCGGCAAAGTATACTGCTCCATCAACATTGTTAGTAAATTCTTCAGAAAAATCTTTTCTATGAGTCATGTGGCAGGTTTCTCCTGAATCAAGCAACCAATAATTTTTCCAAGAAGCAAGTGAAGCATTAAACAAAACTTCATTTACTCCAATGTTACATTGTGCCACAACATAGTGAGCAGATTCAGGTGATTTACCTTTGTCTATATCATCAGTTTTACTTTTCTGTTGGTTTCTTTGCTGCTCAATTTTGTCCCATGGTAACTTGCATGTAGAGGCATCATGTGATCCATTTCTTTTGCAGCATATGCAGTGCAAATCTGCCTTTTCTCCTTGAGAGTGTCTGCCCCCCCACCTCTGAAATATCTTCCTCTTCCTCTTCAATGCATACTGTAACAAAAAAACTTCTTCTGATAGAAAAATACTTCTTCCAATATACAATAAAATTGTACTTCTTGTGGTATTTTTTTTTTTTTATAAAAAAAATTACAATTCAAAGAAATATATTTTTGATATGACTTGACAGAAAATTCAACTGTCAATACGTGAGACTAATCCTTAACTCATTGCATCAAGGTTCAAGATCTCTTCAACAAATATATTCGTATGTATCTTAGAACAACTATAACTACTCCGTAAGGTATGTCCATGCTACAGGCATTGTTTATAAATCATACTACATTGCATATTCACACAAACGTATATGTATTAACATTCCACGGTGATCCTCCTCTTGATGTAGCAATCCACATGCTCATAGATTCCAAACACCATAAGGGCCTTACACTTCCACGCAAATTACTATATAGAAACAATCCCCACCACCAGATTTGTCACATGCAATACATGCAATTCATGCGATGGAGACAGAATTAACTTACAACGTTTAACAACAATGTAAATACCATGCCAAACAACCTTATTACAATTGCGTAAATATGTGAGTAGCTTCTGGACTGCATATATGGAGCAATGTTCATATGCCTTAATCAGAGCAGCGTTCAACTCTTCCACTGCGCAACTCTTCATGTCAGGTTGACCACAATAGGTCACATCAAAAGGAAGCCAATTGTTGTCATTGTGGTTGGAATAGATGCGCACTAGTGGCAAGACAACACTGTTGCATCGACTTATTGCTCACACAAAGACGTTAGAAATACAAGGATATGTTTTGAATCTTGACCCTCGGGATTTTTTTATGGTCACAAATGCATACAGAGCCTTGAATGATCTCAAAGAAAGAAGCCAAGGGGCAACTTTTTTTATAGCAGAGGATGCAGCTGACCCAGTTGGAAATTGTTACGGTGATAATAAGCGACCAACAAATTTCAAGATTTCAGAGGAGATAGCAACAACACATTTGAGGGCTAAAGGTGATGATCCATTCACGCAGTGAACATGGTCATGGAGTCGATTCATGCACCGGCAGCACCATTCAACTCAGAAATTCAGAAGATTTTCATGTCTGTGGCTGTCAGGTCAGAGAATTCAGAGTTAATTATGGTAGGCAGAGCACACAGGGGCAGTGGAAAGAAAGCAGTAGGAAAAAAGGAGTTACAACTATTTTGGGAGCTGGCTCTGATACCATGTCAGACCAGGCAGTAACTCCTCAACCAAAATTGATTCGTGTGTTATTCCTTTAGGTAGGTCCTCATTATATACATGAGGGAGAAACTATTCACTTCATCTCCCGATGACTATTCATATTACTTATTTATCTATTTACATTATATTCACCCAATCCTGAGGATTAGGTGTCAGCATCAACCATTATTACAACTAGAGGATGATCTGAGGTAGACTGAGTGGAGTTGGAAGGTTGATCATTAGCCTTGGTAGTTTAAGGATTCGAGTTACCATAGTATTTATCATATTCTTTATGACATCATCCTTATGTTTGGTGGAGGATAACATCATTACCTTAGAAGGGGAAGCTTCATTTCATGCAACCATATTTCTCTCGTGGTTTGGAAAGGGATATGTTAATATGACAAGCGCATTAGATGACAAATGTAGGAATTGATTAAATTCTACCTAATGTGTACATTCTAATCTAGATTTAAGGAGGAACATAATGAAATACATATGTAAGAAAAAACAAAACTATACATCAAAAATAGAACTTTAATTCATTAATAACAAAGTACTAAAAATTGTTTACATGCACAAAGGAAATAAACTAGCTTGTGCGGTGGTAGCTTATCTTTGAGAAGAGATGTGGAAGCTAAATTCCTTCTTAACTGTGTTAGAATGAGGCTCAAAGCCCTATTTATTATTGAGCAGCAATGGAAAACCTTAAACATCCAAAAAACTAACCTTGGGAGATGAAGCACCAAAATTTTGTGGGCCCATTGGGGTGAATTCCTACATCAACTTCTCGAGGTCGTAACTTTGGCATGTGATCTTTGTTTGACACGTACAATACCTCATTAGAAATATATATTCGATGAATACAAATTTTTACTATAAACTCATACTAAAATCTATGATTTTTGGTGTTAAATGGCTTTAGAAATTCAAGACTCGAAAAACTACTAAAAATAGTTAATTGTGCTACAATTAAGGAAACTAAAATAAATAATGGTGGGGGTCCAAGTTGAATATGTGGGTGGCCACTAATATCCACCTAAATTAGTCCTCCCACTCAGGAAGAAATTTTCCCCATTGCATTGAGTTACTCCATGAGGTTGGGAAACTTATGTTGAATTTGGTCCCTAGTAAGACACTTGCCTTGGCATAGGAGTTGACCAACTTTGACAATCCAATACAGATAGATACTATGATTATCAGTGTTATTGATCTTTGTGTCTATGATCTAATTAGTCAAGGCATGTTCTATGCAGTCTCGGTTTAGCTCTGTTGGTGTGATTTGTTCTGCAATGTCTGATGTGTCAAGTAATGGAGGAAAGCAAGGCAGAAGGTGGTCAACAATGGGAAAATTTTAAGGATGGATATATATTGACTCCACATTGAACACTGGGTGAAGGCCAAGGAATGGGGGAATGTTGAGATAAAATAATTTTCTCCCATAGCCTTGGTGATGGTGTAAGGCCCATATCGGAGTGGTCTAAATGGGATCTAGTGAGGTCCTCTTTCTGTAGATGTAACCAAACTTTGCTTCCCACCTTAAAGGTATGGGGTACCCGTTATTGATCATGTTTTTTTTTGTGTTTGAAATTTACTTTCTCTAGGATGTCATGAACCAGTTGTCAGATGTGCTGAATTTTCCTAATAAAGTTGGTGGATTTATCAACTTTGGACTGAACATGGGCAGATTCTTCCTACACAGTTGCAAAAGGTAGTGCAACATCAAGGGGGCATGATGGTTAAATTCCCTGGCCCACTTAAAAGGGGTTGTCACCAATCAAGCTATGGAGAGCTCTATTATAGTTGTGTTGCACATAGGGAAGACTATCATCCCATGTCTGAGGATGATTAAATTTGTACATGTGTAGTATGTGCACAATCATCCTATTGACAACCTTTGTATGGCCATCAGTCTAGGGTTGTAATGCAGTTCACTTGGTTAGCTTGGTGTCCAATAATGACCAAAGGGTTAACCAAGATGCACTTAGGAACCTGCTATCCTGATCTGATATAATGGTCTGTGGGATCCAAAAATGTACCCACACTCGTTCAAATAAGAGTCTAGCAGTGGCCTTGGTTGTGATACTCTTCTTGCAGGCAGCTAATATGACCATCTTCGAAAATTTGTTGACGAAAAAAAATACACAATCGTTTATATGCTTGATAGAGGGAAGGCCAGACATATAGTATATGGAGATGGATTCCCATAGTCGGCTACGAGTAGGCAGAGGAGTATACAAACCTTTATTCTTAAGTTGGCTTAGTGAGGGCGTAGGTAATGTGGGATTTGATGTATTTTCCAACATCTTGTTGAAGATTTGGCCAGTAAAAATACATTTGTAGTACAACCATAGTTTTCTACACACCGAAGTGTCCTACGAACCAACTATAATGTACCTCCCAAGTCACCTTGGCACATTTGCTTGTAGGAACACAAAGGTGGAATAGTCTTGGGTGTGGAGCCTGATTATATTCCTTATTCATAGGTATCGGTGCATTGGACCCCATTTCGTAATGTGGCGGCAATGCTGGCAATAAAATGTGCGACAATGACAATGATTATTTGGAGCCCGAAGCTAAAAATAGATGTAAAATTGCCTTGTAAAATGTTGTAATTTCATAGTCAATATAGGCCATTCATTAGGTGGAGATCTAGCGGTAGAAGTTATGTATAATTTAAGGTTATTTTCCCTAGAAGGCAACCCTTTACTATATATGAGGGAATTATATTACGTCTATATAGATCTGTATTATAAGCGAGGAAGAGAGAGGAGATTGAGAGCGAAGAGGGAATTATAGTAAATCTGCTCTTGGTTGTATCTCTTCATTTTGATGGATAATATAAAAGGAAGTACTGATTGTTTCTCCTTGGACATAGCCCAAATTGGGTGAACCACATACGTCTGTGTCTCTCTTGTTTTATGTGTTTTCTATGTTTATATTTCTGCAATATATTTTATGTGTTCCATTGCTCTATAATATATAAGTTTCTAACAACTGGCATTAGAGCCGAAGGTCTATTTGGCTGATAAACTTGCAAGAGAGAAGGGTTCCTAGTTTGAGTGGGAGAAATGGTAGAAGATGGTAGGTTCAGGATCAAAACATTTAATGGCCAAAACTACCAGCTGCGGAAGATGCAGATGGAAGATTATCTATATAAGAAATATTTGTACCTACCACTAAACAGAAAGACAAAGAAGCCAATGAGTACGATAGACACAAAATGGGATATTCTTGACAGAAAGGCACTTGGAACAATATGGTTGTGCCTAGGAAAGTCAGTGTTATGCTCCTATACCAATAGGTGTCATATTGCATGATTGACTGGTAAAAGTCCCTAATATGTTCATCCTTTCCCTGTTGCAAAGGTTTCCCATATTTTGGAAAAATCAAAACTTAAAAAATGTAAAGAGGGTATGCCCTAAAAGAAAGATCAAAGGGCAAAAAGATAAGTGGTCAAAAAATAAATAAAAAATGAAAGAAATGAACCCCAAAGAAAAATGGACCGGGAAAGTGTGCTATTTCAAAATGCCACTACTATTCTATTTTTGCAAATAATATGATTATGTACAGTTTGTTAACTGTTGCCATAGTTGATGAATGGCCAAACAGCTCAATCTTGGCTAGTTCATGTTTCAATTTCTTGTTCTAAAGAAGTTATGCTCCTATACCAATAGGTGTCATATTTCATGATTGACTGTTGAAGTGCCAAATATGTTCATCCTTTCCATGCTACAAAGGTTCCATATTTTGAAAAAATCAAAATAAATTAAAAATGAAAAGAGGGTATGCCCTAAAAGAAAGATCAAAGGGAAAAAAGAAAGAATTGGTCAAAAAGAAAGAAAATGAACCCTAGATGAAGAAGACCAAGAAAGTGTGCTAGTCCAAAATGCCACTACTATCCTATTTTTTGCAAAGAAGTTCAATATGTGAACTTAGGTGACTTCTGTCACAGTTGATGGATGGCCAAACAACTTAATCTTTACCAGTCCATGTTTAAATATCTTGTTTTAGAGGTCGAGAATGAAATCTATCCAAATAGTTCAAGCTTAGCAAATAAGTAGTTAGATAGAGAAACAAAGGTGCTCAACAACTAAATCTGAGCCCTTGGAAGAAATAAGGGCAGACTTAGATAGGATGACAGTTAAAAGAAAAGAAGAGAGTGAGGGTTTGCTAGTTCAAATGCACTCAAGGAAAGAGAAGAAAAAATGTTAGGTGTAATAAGTTGGGTAGGCAGTTTTGATGTTGCAGAAGCAAGTTTATGAGCAATTGTGTCTTCTAAAGATGATTCATCTCATGGATATCATAAGTGCCATGGCAAAGTGTGGCCACAAAGCAGATGAAGCATGACTAATTTCCCTCCTCATTTCTCCAGGGAACATTTACTAACTTCCCCACAAGGACATTGAGATCTACTTAGTGCTCCTAGTTCACTTCATTTCATGAAAAATACTAGGTAAAACTCTGTTTTTACTTAGGATAATAAAGCCACATTTCTTGTGTAAAATTTCTTTTCTTCCACTATGCTAAGTTCTCCAAGTCCATAGCTTGGATCCCTTTCATTTCCCCAAAAGCCTAAGTTAATGTGACCATGTAAACTTGGTGCCTACCTCTCATAAACCCATTCTAATATACTAACTTTATTATATAGCTCCTACATAATATTTTTCCTGCCCTTATTACATAAAAAGCATTAAAACCCCAAAAAAGTGTAAATATCCCGACCCTCAGCTAAATATAGCCATATGGTAATGTTACGTGAGTTAGTGGTCCATTCGGGGCCATTAACAACCCTCCGCGCATAAAAACATTGGAATTCATTTAACATTTCGCTAAATGAATAACCAAACCCGCCCAACCACCCAACCAAAGTCTATACCCGCAAAACATTATAAAACGTTGAATTATATGGTAGGTCCCGGCTCCATAGCCCTCCGCCAGTATCATTCACCGCCAACCGTCAGATCATAGTCCACAGATCCGATGGCTCAAATCAATATTGCGCACCCTTTTGTGCCGATCGATAGCACTCGGGGAATGGAGGCTTTGCCGTCGTACCCTGGGATAGGTGGTAGTCTCCTGCGGTGCTGGCTGCCCCCTTCTCCAATACCACTTCTACCCAAAAGCAGTGCGAGGGCCAAACTGCTTACCACCCACGCTCTCTCCTCGCTGACATCACCCTTGCATCATCCGCTGATGTCACAACCACATAAGCACTACGTCAGCGCCACGTCACCCCGCTACATGACAAAGCACTCTGTCATGCTGACATCACCCGATCGAAACACACCAAAACCCACCAAAATCAATTTTTTGTCAAAAAGGCGTGAAAACATCGTTTTCGTTCATTTCTATTTGTTTTCTCTATGTAACTTGTGCATATGATTTTTCGTCCAAATCAATTGTTCGACTACACAGTCTGCCACCCAGCTAAATTCAGTCGATAGTTCAGCCTTCCAGCTCGGTCCGCCACCTGCAAATCGCACAGTTCACCGTCAAAATAGGTATTTACCTACATTTTATCCCCGAACCCTGTTATTTTTAGTTTCCTCTGCAAAGTCCCCAAAAAATGCTCAAATTTGAATTAAACTCATCAAATTACCTGCAAAAAAGATGCACTATAGCCACTGTTTTTGCCCATTTTACCAAGAAATACCGCAAACTTCGTTTTCTGCTGCAAATTCACTAGTGAGCTAAATACAAGTCAGCTTCGGCCTACAATTCTCTGAGAAATCCCTCAGAAACTGTCATTTTACATATTTTGTTGCAAAGACCCAAACTCCAAGTTGAAGATCACAAGATAATTGAGAAATGGAAGCTCCGGTGGCCTTGAACATTGCTCCCCTTAATGCTCTTCATAAAGAATTAGAGTGGTTGCCCTTGGCTGATAGGGATTTTCAGATACAGGACTTAACTGTTGAAAAATACCACCTTCAAGCATTTTGTGAAATTAGGAATAGTCACCTAAACAAAATTGATCTCTATGGGATATGCGAATCCAATCTGCCTAGATATTATCTCCCCTCAATAAATGTATTCCCAGATGTAATCCGCGTGTGTTGTGCCAACTATGAACCTATTGAGAGAGCAGGCATGTCTCCATCTGTAACTGTCCTTTTTCATATAACTCTTGACTCAATCAATGAGATGTTGCACTTCAAACCTAGTCAGCCTTTGACTCCTCTTTCCATGAAATATTTGTTGGACCAAGGCTCTAAATTATCCACTACAAAAATAGGCCGAATTGCCAAGTTATTTATGGAACCAGATTGCCAGCCCAGAGATTCACCTCCTTTTCTCCATGTCTGGTTCAATGAAGCTAGAAGATTTGTTATTGATATGATATCCTATGTCTTGGGATTTATGACAAGTGAGTATGTTGATGAGACCATTTTAGCTCTGATGTCTATATTTATTCCAGGACATCCTCCTACTGTCAAATTTGACTTTGCTACTTTCATTACCAACAAAATACATGAACAATTCATGAGTCTAGAAAGAGATGGGTCTTCAAGAATACATCATACATATATCATCTGTTCTTGTACTATCAAACAGATAGTTTTCAGTTTCCCATCAGAGAGTTGGACACTAAAGAAGAAAGGAGATCTGTCATATTTTGGACCTCAGTCTTCCACCAAGTCCATAGCTCCCCCTACACTTACTATGATTTCATTGACCTATTTATACATCCAGTCTCCTCTCTACTGATGAGAACTCCTCCTCCCAGACTCTCTGGTGACATGCAGAAAATTTTACAGCTCTCCAAAAGCTAAAAAATAGGTGACTGGTACCTTTACCAGAATCACACTAAGATCAGGATATATGGCTGTGAGCTGTGCCCCTATAAACTGCCAAAATATGTGCCTATGAGACTCTTTGCTTTTGAATATTTCAGGCAATTTATTAGCTTAGATTTGTCTCATTTTTATGCTACCAAGAAAAAGGCTTAGCTTAAATTAAGAAACCAATTAGGCCCTTTCATCATTAACAAAAAGGAAGAATGGAAAGATGCTGAAAAGATATTGGGTGAACAACTCGAATTAAAAAGGAGCTTTTGGTGGGTACCCTATGACCCAAATGGATTCATCTGTGATAGAAAGGTAAAAAATAAGCTATCATTGGGTACCCTATGACCCAAATTAGAGTAGTATGCTAATCAAGATGAGTGGGTAGAGGGCACATTGATAGAACATATTACTGAGGAAGAAAAGATGGAACAAGCAATGAAAAATCTTGAAAAGACTCTTGACCTGGACTCTTTTGGACAGGTCTCTTTCAAATTGCCTTAGCAAACTAGCGTGGGCACATCAACTGTTGTAACTTCACAACGACCTGCCCAAGAAAGCACTACAACAACCATAGGAACATCTAAAGGCAAAGAAGTGCTGCATACAGAGCAACACGAAATGACAGATCAGCCAACATTATCAAAGCAGCAAGGCCAAGGGAAAATTCCTCCTGCCCAGACCAAAGCACTAGAGGTACCAACGTTGCAGACTCCTCTAAATGAGGAAAAGGACAGAAAAAGGAATCGAGAAGAGGCCACACCTGTAAGTGGGCCAGCAGAGCAACCAGGGGCAAAAAGGCAAAGGGTGGATCCTCTACCTAAAGAGGAAATTATTGAGGAGATCATAGAAAGTCCCAGAAGTGAGAGGGGAACCAGCCCACAAACATCTCCAGTGGTAGAAACATCCACCAGTTCTCATAGGTAGCAATTGGAGAAACAACATAGTGTGGAAGTTTCCTCCTCAAGGCCACAGAGAAAGCAAGATATTAAGAGAACATTCACGAACATCAAAGCCCAGAATGAGCCAATTAGACTACAACTTTATGATCAATTTCTCAAGATGACCCCCACCAAACAGGAAAGATTAATGTCTGCATATGCCATTAAGGAAGGAAAGATGATCTTGAGCCACTTCAAGCCTAAAGTGTAGCAGCCACAGTAAACAGCTGATTATATTAGAACAAATCTGGAGGCTCTTGCCAAAGACATTCACCCTATGGACTAGATTGAGTTGCACAAGCAAACTGGAGGGATGGTCTATTCCACATTGGCAAACAAAGCAATGCTAGCTCAACAGTTGCAGAATTCATTGAACAACACATCTACCCAACTGAACTTGGAAAAAGCATCTTCTTTGGCCAAGGACAACAGGATAAAGTCCTTAGAAGAGATTATCATTGAGCTAGGACATGATCCCAAGGATGCCAAGGGAATAAAAGCATTAATGAAGAAAAAGGAGGATGACATAGCTGCCCTCAAGAAACAATTGAAGCTGCCAATTACTATGCATCCACAAACCATAGAAGTTGTGCAAGAAAAAGTAGAAGAAGACATGATGGATTTGCTAATAAAAATGATTCAAAGGCTAAATGAGACAGAGTAGGAATTGGAGAAGGCATTGTAGGAAAATAAGGGAGTGTCGACCTCCTAGCCATCTCAAATAGCTCCAATAGTTACAGCTCCTCCTACCATAGTTACAACAGCAGTCCCTCCCACTGGCCCAGCATCAGCAGCAGGTACTTCATCAACAGCAGTAGCAGGTAGCAACACTACCATGACCACTGAAGAATTGATAAAGGCTATGGAGGATTTAAAGCTCCAAGTATCAGAATTAAAAGAGGCTAAAGAGAAATTGGCCAAGTTGGAAATAAATTATGATAAATCTAAAATGACTGTGGCAGAAAAAACAAGAGGTAAAGGCATTAGAAAATAAAGTGAAGGCATTGGAGAAGGACCTCTCTTTAGACAAACCTATGGGAGAAATCAGGGGCATTCTATGGGCCAATATCAGCGAATCAATCAGCAATGTGTGGAGATCCATTCAAATTATATATGAACAGATTGATTCGATAGCAGCAACCCAGGTGGAGATTCAAAGGGCCAAAAATTTACTAGGACATAAACCCGAACACGCCAACATGTTCATCCATTTCTTGAACACTAAAACCAAGGAAGAACTAGCAGCATTGGACATCAGGGATAGGACAAGCACCATCCTAACAATTAAAAGAGTTATGACCATGAGAACCCTAATGTAGAATTTGGAGAGAAAGAGCCAAGAGATGCAAGTGAAGGTGAATTCTTTTTTAGGAAAATTTACAGTTTTGCAGGAAAAGGGCTTTCCCAGTCTAGTGGGAAACAATGAGCACCTGTTAAGACAAGCTGAGTACCAGATTAGATTGAATAAATATGCTGTTAATCAACAAAATGCATCATCATCAAGTACTCCAATAGAGAAGACCCTTCCATCTGGCCAATCCCTGTACAGCAATTTGGAAAATCTATTTTATATCGAGCATGAAGTACAACATCTTTTTACAATCCAGCCTAACTTCTACAGGTACACAGACGCAGATGAAACTTTGCTAAAGCTTCAAAGACATCAGTTTCCAGAAGAACAGTGGTGGCAAAGCATGTTGGAAATCTTGTAAGCAGGTTTCAAACTTTTGTTTGTTTTCCTAGAACATAACGCATATCATAAAGTGAAGAAAGGAGCAGATGAGAATCGCGTTGGGCAGCGGTCTATTAAAGCAAAATTAAAAGCACCCAAAAAAGGCAAAGCCAATAGCGCGGAATGTCAATAAAGCATCCATCGGCCGACTCACCAAGTAAACAATCAACGCACCTTATCAATTGAGCGGCCAGCACAGCAGCATTTACTTCTGCATTCATTTCTCCCTGTTCTCAAGATCATTTACTTCTCTTGTAGAGTAGGTAGAAGAAGTTATTGCTAGATATTATCTCATTGAGATATTTTGTAAACATTTTTGTACAAATACCCCCCCAAGAAAAGTATTAGGGGTTGGTGATACAATTCTAGAACTGCGTTGTAACTTTGAGAACTTTTCTGAATAAAAGATTGCTGGAATGCATTGTTGCTAAACTATCTGGTTATGGAATTAATGGCAGAGGAATATGTTGCAGAATTCTCGAATTACTTCATGGATCAATAAGTCTTTTTAACTCATGTTTTATAGTTTCTTTGTTTTTATATATCATCTATGTTCATGGTTTGAATAACATGGAAAAAGAATAACCCGGAACTTGCTTAACTGTACTCTGTGTTCAGCCTCTGTTATTTTTTATGTTTTCTTCAGAATTAGCATAAGCAGGAATTCTTAACTACTCATGTTTCCCCTGGTTCTTACATCTTGAATATAGCCAAGGAATTCTTAACTGCTCCCTAGCAATATTCATCCACTTTCCCTCTGTCAGCATGATGAAGGATTCTTAGTTGCCCTTCACCCCCTGGCCCCATTTCACCTGATTCCAGCTTACAATTTGTTTCATGGTTGATTACCTTGCTCTGTAGTACCTCCCACTATCAAAGAAACCATATCCAGTAATTCATCTTCACAGACTCCATTAGCCCAATGGACTGAAATTCTCATATTTGCACCCCTGTTCTATTGAATGTCACCATCCAAAAATCAAATAAACCTTTGTACTTCATAACTAGCCTAATATATCCCAAAACCAAGCTAAGTCATAAAGAGAGAGCCCTCTCTAGATGCAAGTTGGCTAGAACCTGCATCTAAAAGATTGGTCTGTGGTTACCTCGGCCGTATTCCCTTTTCTCACAACTTTTGGAGAACAACCTAAGTGATAACATCATTGGCGACTCTGCTGGGGAACTGAATGACTGTTTGTTATTGCTGTCTATTTTCTAAAGCTACAGATGGAGCCTGAAGCTAGCGAGGTAGCCTTTGAAATTGTTTCTGCTATGCAATTACAGGAGTAAGTAAACGTTGCTTCAGTCTATCTCCAGTTTAGTTTTAGGCTTTGAACAGTCATCTCAAAAATTTGATCAGTTTCCTTTTCTCTTTTTTAAAAGAAAAAAAAAGATCTTCAGAAAAATTTAAGATTCTCACAATTTAAAATTTCCTAGAAAGATATTTCCAAAAGCTGTGTTCTTCAAATACCTCTAAAAAATACCCAAAAAATATTTAGAAGCTGGCACCAAAGAAGAAAACCCGTTACACTAGATCAAATCCAGATCCAAATCCTCCAACTATTTTTGAAAATCCTAATTTTATTCCTAAAAACCTTAGAAGCCGAGACAATCAAGAAAATTATGCTGATTTAAACTTTGACACACCTCAGCAGAACTTTGCCCAATCTGAGCTTACTCACGGAAAAGCAACAGTCCTTTCTACCATTGTTGCTGCTTCTTCTAGTTCACCATCATCACTTCAAAGCATATTTTCCACTTTCCCATCCACAACACAAATTTCCATCGTTATCGCTGTTCTTCCAACTGTCCCATTTATCCCTGTTAATATGGCAAATCGATATGATCCCTTGCAATTACCTGCAAATCCAGGGGCTATGCCTCAAGACTATCAAAGCAAAATTACCTATTTTGATGGTACTGGCACCTATACAACACAACAGTATACTAAGAAAATGACAGATTATTTTGAGAACTATGAAATTAATGATAATGATGTCAGAATGAAAATGTTTGTTTAGAGTCTAATTAGTGATGTAAGGACCTGGTTTAGGGCACTTCCTGTAAACACTATTACTGAACCAGATGACCTTTATCAAATTTTTTTAAATAGGTGGGAAAAGAAAAAGGACCCATTATATATCCTATCAGAATATGAAAGCTTGAAAAGAGGCCCACAAGAAACTGTCCAATATTACTGTGCCAGATTCAATAATGTGTACAATGCTATTCCTCAGAACCTTAGACCTACACCAGACTTGGCCTTGATCAAATTACCCAATGGATTTGATTCTGACATGGCTTACCAGCTCACGGAAAGAGCTCCTCCAAGCTTAGAAGACATGCAGAGCATAACTGTCAGTGTAGAGGCCAATCTGATCTCTAAACGAGCTTGAGCTAGAGCTGAAAGAAGGACTCCCTTCAAAGAAGAACCTTCTGCATTTGAGCAAAAACTAGATGCAATTATCAAAGGAATGGATAGATTGGGTGATAGAGTAGAAACAATTGAAAGGAAATCCTCTTGGGATGGTCAACCAAGTAACACCGGAAGAAATCCAAACTTCAGGAAAAATCAGAATCTTAATACTGGAAAGGCTGGTCCTGACCAAAACATTAGACCTCCATTCCAGGAAAACTATGTTGAAGCTTCAACCTCTAGTGAGCCAATAGAGGATACTCAAATTAACTTAATGGGTCTAAACAATGAACAACAAATATTTTTGACCCAAGATGATCAAGAAGCTCACACCTTTAATCAATTTCAAACCAAATCCGGAGAATCATTTGATTTTAGAGAAGGATATGATGTAGTTGTCTATGAGGTTCATAAACAATACAAATTAAGGAGCAGAACAATAGATGTCCCTGAAACCAACAAGCAGAAAGATACCAAGCAGCCTAAAAAAGCAAAGGTTAATACTTCCCCTATAGAGCTCCCTGCTAGAATAGACCTCAACCCAAAAGAACCCATGGTTCAGGACATATCAGATGGCCCACCATTAAATAGTCAGCCATCCACCTCCTTTCCTCCCAAAGAAAATTCAAACAAATCTCCTAAAATTAATTTTAAAGCAAATTTAGTTCTTAATAGCACCCTTGATAAAGGAAAAAACATTGAAAACACAATAGAAAAAGAAAACCTTGCTGCCCGAAATGCCAAAGTCCAAATGGAAAAACCTTTCAACCTTGAAACCGAAATAGGAAAGTTAAAAATAGCCATTCCACTATCTGAGTTGGCTAAACATGATGTCTATAGAGAACAAATCAGCAGGTCACTTCAAATTTCAGAAAATAGAGATGCAATGAACGTCCTAGATGACCAGCCAGAATTAATTTTTGGTCTTGAAGTAAATGGTAAATCAATAGATGGAGGTGTAGCTTCCCATAATCTAATGCCTAAATCTATGATGGAAAAATTGGACTTAGATATCACCAGGCCATACAAAAACTTGTTCTCTTTTGATTCTAGCCAGGTCAGATGTCTAGGTCTAATCAAAGATCTATGTGTATCTCTAGTGTAATACCCTGCCAAGACAATTTTAATGGATGTGGTGGTAGCTGATATCCCACCTAAATATGGAATGCTTTTGTCTAGATCTTGGGGTACAAAGCTCCAGAGATCTCTATAGTTGGACATGTCTTATGCTACCATCCCAGTCTTTGGCCAGCCAAAAAGATTGTACCGGGAAACTTTGATGAAATATGTGGTCAACAGCCAAGAGAAACCCCAAAATTTTCCCATTTATTCCATGAATTATGACATGGACTCTTTCATCCTATACAATGCTCAAATTTGCCCTCCAACTGATGACAAGATTTTAGCATCAACACAAGGAAAAAGCATAAATGAAGAATCTATTGCTCAAAATCTAGAAATTGCTGAAATAATTGATACAAGAGATACACAAGGGAAACCATATGAGTTTGAAAATCCAAATCTGCCCACTAAGAAAATTTCTAAGACTCTTGATGCTGGCTGTAATCATGAAATCCTATGGTATTTAGAATTTGATGGATCAATGAATAAACTAGGAGCAGGGGCAAGGATTTGGATACATAACATACAGAATGATCATGCTGAGGGACATGCATATAGGCTAAATTTTAGATGTACAAATAACATGGCTGAATATGAAGCCCTTCTGCTAGGACTCAAACTGATCAAAAGTCTAGGGGCAGCTAGGATATCAATTGTAGGAGACTCTGATTTGGTTATTCAACAAATGAAAGGAAAATTTGTCACAAATGATCTTAGGTTAAGAGCCTATAGAGGGGTAGCCATTGAAATACTCAATACCTTCCTAGAATAATAGCTTACCAAAATTCCAAGGAATCACAATTTACATGCTCACAGTTTGGCAACATTTGCCAGCACTTGTAAACTGCCTTTTGAGCCTAATCATCATTTTACTGCTGAAATTAAACACAGGCCGAATATACCAGACAATGTAAAAAATTGGCAGATGTTTGACAATGACACTCAGATCAATAATTTCTTGACATTAAAAGAGGAATTTTCCAACAAAAATATAGACACAAGCACCATTTGTGAAACTGATCAAATAGACAGAATTGAAACTCCTATTTAAGCTAAAACAACAAATCAAATTTTGCATCCAATAAAATTCACCAGCAAAGAGCTGAAAGAAATAAACTTTGATGAAACTGCTGAAGGAGAATCTGAAGTGATTGATTTAAAGGATAATTTTTTACCCACAAGCTTGACTCCTCTGGAGGATATTTTTTACTCTAATGATATCCCAAGAAAACCAAAAATGCAACCATTAAATGCAGAAATTGAGGATTGTAATATAGGAAATGCAGAAAACCCTAAGATGATAAAACTGTCAAAGACATTGCCACCTATCCAAAAGCTGAAATATATTGAACTGTTCAAAGAATTTCAAGATGTTTTTGCGTGGAGCTATGAAGTCCTTAAGTCCTATGATACTTTAGTGATCCAGAAGACAATACCCTTAAAAGAAAATCAAAAAGATTTCAAGCAAAAACTTAGAAGGGTCAATCTTGTACTCCTTCCGCTCATTAAAAAGGAAGTAAAAGGAATGTACGAAGTTAGAATTATTGCACCCATCAGATTTTTAGAATGGATCTCAAATCTAGTGCCCACTAGAAAGAAAACAGGAGAAATAAGACTATGCATTGATTTGAGAAATCTAAATAAAGTTTCCTTAAAAGATCACTACCCCTTACCCAAGATGGATCACATTTTGCAAAGGGTAGTGGTAGCCTCTAGAATTTCACTACTAGATGGATTCTCAAGCTTTAATCAGATCTTGGTTCACCCTGATGATCAAGATAAGACTGCTTTTACAACACCTTGGAGAACTTTCAAGTATGTAAAAATTCCTTTTGGACTCAAGAATGCAAGGGCAACATTTCAACGAGCCATGGACATAGCCTTTGCTAAAGAAATTCATGATTTTCTAGTCATATACCTTGATGACCTTACTACATTTTCCAAATCAGATCAACAACACTTAGAACACCTCAGACAAGTGTTTTTAATCTGCAAAAAATATGGCATATCACTCAATCCAAAGAAATCATTGTTTGGCCTAGAAGAAGGCAAGATGTTAGGTCACATAATTTCAAATGATGGCATCAGAATTGACCCAGATAGAATACAAGCCATTCTGCAAGTTCCTCACCCTAGAAATATCAAAGAAATGCAAGCTTTCCTAGGGAAAATTAATTTTTTAAGAAGATTCATACCCAACTTGGCTGAACTGATAAGATTGCTAAACAATATGCTAAAGAAAGAT